>JAKSZT010054136.1:325272-485573 GCA_026826555.1 Tolypeutes matacus
GTTCATCAGAAAACTAACAATAGATCTTCCGTATGATCCAGCAATTCCACTGCTGGATATATACCCAGAAGAACTGAAAGCAAAGACACAAACAGATATATGCACACCAATGTTCATAGCGGCATTGTTCACCATTGCCAAAAGTTGGAATCAGCCCAGGTGCCCATTAGCAGATGAATGGATTAGCAAAATGTGGTACATACATACAATGGAATATTACTCAGCTGTAAGAAGGAGCAAAGTGCTAACACATTGAATAACATGGATGAATCTTGAAGACCTTATGTTGAGTGAAGCAAGCCAGGCACTGAAGGATGAACAGTATATGACCTCACTGATCTGAACTGAGGAAAGTGAGCAGTCTCTGAGAACCATTGTCTGAAAAATAGGTTAACAAAGGAGAGTAAGAGAAGAGCAGGCTTTGAGCCATCACCCATATGGACATAATCTATGGTAAAGGGATAGAGTGTGGTTGCATGTCGGGGGATGGGGCAGATGAGTGGTGGTGTTCCTGGGTTTGGTGGTGCAGCACTGTGAGTGGATTAGGAAGGGCAGGTTCAAATCCCCAGGGAATGTAATTGTGAATCTTGACATTCCATGGGTCGGGATAGGGTGGTATCATTGGCCCTGGTGGGCTGGGGGGAAGGGAACAGTCAAGATCTAACGGGGTGTTTGGTGGTCATGGGGAAGGTTTTTCATTACCTTACAGTAATGGACACAGGTCATAGTAAATATCATCAAAATTATTAAACTGTATCATCTAAATTGTAAACTATACTGTAAATATTGACAATGTTTAGTTGCCATATTTTGCTATCTGTATAACAGTTATAACAATGCTAACATCCAAAAAAAGGGAGTGTGTTAATATGGGGTGGGGAAGGGGGGGTGGTTTGGTATCTGGGAGTCTCCGGCACTTCATGTGTGACTTTGCTGTGACCTAAAACTTCTTTGAAAATTAAATGAAAAATTGGGAGACAATGGGGATTGAGAGGGGGAAGGTGTCACGGCACACCAGACATCTGATAACACAGTGATAAAGGGAAGGAAAGAAAAGAAAAGAGAAAGGGGAAAAAAAATGAATATATATATATATATAGGCATTTCCTTTGCTTTTTTGCCCATTTTCTGAATGTCCCAATCTGCTAATTATATTTTAATTTGTTTTGTTCCTTGTTTGATTATTTGTTTTTTTTCCTTCTCTTTTCTTTTTTTTTTTCCCCTGAGTTTCTTTATGTTTGTCTCTTGCATGTAAGCTTATCATACTTGTTTCTTTTTCCTAATAAGTGTATTTGATTATTTAATGGACTACATGTTCATGGAGGATTTGGATCACAGAAAGGTTACAATGGGTACTGCAGGGGATTATTGGTGGGGGGTGTCTGGGAGGGTGGTTTCATCAGAATTAGTTCATCTGAATATACATGAAAGATATACAAAATCATTCGAAAGTTCAAAAGATGGGGCATGGTCACAATGAGTGGACAATCACACAATAAATGAGGGAATCTGAATTCCTAGCCTGGAGAGCTCTGCCAGAGTTCCAAGGGAGAAGCAATAGTCCTCTGAGTGCAGGGACAGTGTCTGTCAAAAGAGGATGACCCACGGATGTGTTCTTTTTATTGATGACTACCCTTGTGAGTCTTTTCTCTTGTAACTGAGACTTAGCCTGCAGTTGTGGGGTGCCTAATGATTGCCACCTGAGAGCCTCCTTGTTGCTCAAATGTGGCCTCTCTCTAAGCCAAACTCAGCATATGATTGCATTACCTTCTCGCCAACATGGGACATGACTCCCGGGGATGAGCTTCCCTGGCAATGAGGGATTAATACCAAGTGCCAACTGGCAACACAACTGGAAAAAGACCTTGAATTAAAGGGGGAAAAGGTAAAGACAAATGAGTTCAAGTGGTTAAGAGACTTCAAAGAGAGTCGGGAGATCATCCCAGAGGTAACTCTTATGCACACCTCAGTAGGAGCTCATAGAACATCTAAGTGCCTATCACCCCACACAGAGGGGCTCCTGAGGTCTCTGGAGACACCCAGGTCCAATATAAGTGGGGATAGACCCAGAGACTGATGCCTTATCAGTGGGCTCTATTTTGGAATCTGTGCTCCTGAAAGTGACAGAATTGGACTCAAATAAGTCCTCCCTGCACATGGTTCATCAGTCCCTTCTATTCAAACCTATATGCGATATTGAAGTTTTTAGGTATACTTCCAAAGACTGGAGCCTCTGGCCTACCTATGTGCCAGGTGTGCATGGAATCTCGGTGGAGCTGCAACTCCTACCCTACAGCTCAATGGAATCATTCAAGTCACCTGGCGAGGAGACAACGATAGGCAATGGCCATCCCAGGGAATGGAAAGGGCCTGCATCTGCAGGAAGGATCATCCCACCCACCATATCCATGGGATATAAGCCCTCTCTCGCTTGGAGGTGGAGTGGACATCACCATCCCAGTCCCCTCAGGATTAGGGGAAGAACTATGGACTAGAGTGGACTTGATGGTATTCTCTTGTTCACATATGGTGATTCTAGTAATGGAAGAAATTATAACAATGAGGTGGAGCCAGTGGCCACTTGACACTTTTGGGGCAGGGAGGGAACGAGCAGTTGAAATACAGGGGCTTCTTTGGGATTTGGAGGTTGTCCTGAGTACCGTTGTGGCAACGGATGTAGGCCCTTTTAAATCAGCGCACACCACGCAGAGAGTGTGGTCTACGGTGTGAACTGTGGTCTATGGTTGGTGGCAAGGCCCCAGGATGTGTTAGTCCATTGAGGGTGGTGGGCCACACTTGTGGGAGATGTTTGTGTGGGATGTGTGGGAGGTGTGGGAGGTGGGCAACATGGGAATCCCAGTGGGTTCCATGTAATATTTTGGGTAATCTAAGCACCTATTAAAATATATTTATATATATATATATAAATAACATTTTTGTAAGCAAATGCACATATATGCATATATATTTATATATCATTTTGCAAATGTTGGTATGTATTGTGAAAATTTTGATTTTTACCCACAATAAAAAAAAAAAGTAAAAAAAAAAAAGTTATATGTTAATAACTTAAAAAAAAAAAGAAAGTTAGTATTATCTTAATACTAAAGATCAAAAACAAAAAAAAATGGGAGCTAGTTTTGTGAGATATGTATATGATTAATCATTTTATCCTGCTTCTTCATTTTTTTCATTAATAATGATACCTTCACTATGTCCTTTATTCTCTGTTCATCTATGTATCTTCCTGAACACTAGAGAAATTGAGATAGAGGTTGGAATTAGATGAGATAAAAATACCTTAAATAGAACTGTTTGGGAGGAATGTTTCTATAACTTGTTAAGCTGCCTTTTGATGTTCTTTTATTTTTTTAATTTAAAATAGGTTTTTAAAAAGACAAACATGTCAAGTATACAGAAAATGTTTTTTTAACTTTAACTCACCCCATTCTCTAGAAGCATCAAGTGGTACTAAGATTTCAGGTGTCATGCTCCAAACTCCTCTTCTGCTCTTGTTCTTAACTTCTGTAATAAACCAGTATCTGGGCAATCCAGCCAAAATTAATAGAATCCAAGAAGTACTTCCTGGCTGAGAGACCTTTCATTTCAGTGAACTAATTTTCCATGGTAGCAGGTCTGCTGAAAAGCTGGAAGACTAATATAATTGATATTCCTTGTTGTGAGAATAACAGGATGAGATTTGGCAGAGTCTCCTTGACTCTTCAAAATCTGCAAATCTCAGGAGTTTAGTTCATTGTATAATACAATGCACAATCCTATAACAGTTTAATAAGTATAGGGCAAAGACTTTGTATTTTGAAATAGAAATGGTCTCAATTAACAAAGTTAGGGCCTTTCACCTTGGATGAATTTACAGGTTCAGGTTACTCTGGTCCCTGGCACCTTTATAGACCCTTTTACCTTATCACCTCACTCTCTTTTCCAGCATCCCTCTGGCACAATGGGATGTGGCCCTGAGTTTTAATAGTTAAGTTGAAGTGGAATCTTGTCCACTCAGATCAAGCATATTGACAGCATTAAGGACCAAACTAACAGTGCCCTTAAATGCCATTATCAGAGAAGCTGCTGAGAAAGACTGAATTGTCACATCAATCCTCAGATGCTGGTGTGGTTAAGACTTCTTCTGAGAAGGGCCTTTTCTTTGGTTCTGTCAGTCTCAGAGCCTCAAGGTTCATGAAAGATTTCTGGGAAACCAAAGTGCTGCTGACCTCACAATGTGAAATATCTACTAAAGAGGCCCATGCAGCCACTAATTAATTAGAAATTAATCCATAAAATTTCAATAAGAAACAGAAAAATACTAGAATATAACTCCCTGCATTCTGGACATTAGCCCAAGTCAGCACTGGGGAAATCCCTCACTAGAGGAAAGAAAACATTTGGGGGGATCTTTAGTGAAATGACTTCAAAATGGTTTATATACTTTTGGAGATTCTAAGAGTTGGGAATGCTTGGGGTTAAGAAGGCTGCCAAAAGAAGGAGGCTCCCTACACTATATTAAGAGACTTATTCATGATTTTTTGTTTCTTGTTTTGTTTTTTGTTCTTGTTCTATGTTCTTATAACTGCTTTTTTATATTTTCATAAGTAAACTGGGCTACATTCTGGCTATTATAGCAAATATTGATTTGGCTTTTGTTAATTTGTGATTGTTATATTACATCTGGAGTCAATTTTGTGTTTGTTTTTTAATTCCCCTTTAATATAAACAGAGGTCAATTTGCTCACAGCTATTGATGGTAACAGAGGGTACTGAAAAACCCTCACCCTGACCAAGGCAGGTTTTGCTGTAAGAAATCATTGCAGTTTAGCCCTATGGTCTTTTTCCTAGTCTCCTAACTAATCTTTGCAAGGCAGTAGAAACTGTGGGACCATGCAATGGCTGTGATAGAAACCCAAGAAGATTTCTAAAATGGCATGTCTTTCTTGGACATTAGAATTGCCTGAAGACCTTGTAAGAATTAGATACCCAGGTCCCTACAATCCTCAAGTCATGAGCAGCTGGATTTACATGCATCATTCTTTAGTAAAACCCATGGGACTCTTATAAGCTTGGTATCTACAGCAGCAGTGTCAGTGAGGTAGGGGCAAAAAGAGAACTGATGGATTGCACATGAAGTAATGACTTATATATGGGAATAAGAACCCAGAAATAGAGCTGTAAAAACATCTAGGAATTCCCCTCATTGGAAAGGAACCATAAAATTGACCACAGGGCTCATGGTGTTGGTGGGAGCAGCAGGGGACTATTGCCCTTCTCCTCATATCTCATTGTGAAAGCACCAAGTAGATACAAGGCTGAACAACTCAGCTATCCTTGCAGCACCTACCTCTAGTATGCTGGACTATGTATAAATAGTCTAAAAATTTCCAGCTTGGCAGCATGGTCCAAATACAGGAAGAATTGCTGCTGGGAGTTGGCCTGGCCCAGTCCTACAGCCTCCTCCTATCATCCCAGACTCTTGTAATTTCTTATTGGCTCTGGTCATGGATCTCTCACACTAGGGGTGAGGATCCTGTAAGGGCATCTCTGACTGCAGGACAAATAGCCATTTGTGGCTGGATAGAGTAGACCTACCCAGCAGTGTGGTCCCTGGATCATTGCCTTTATAGGTCCTTGTGTAATTGCTCCTCTCTCACACTTCCTGGGACATCACCTGGATCCCCAACCACTGACCTACTGTTCCTGCTACTGGATCTATTTCCTGGACCTTACACTCCTCAGCCTGCTGCTTCCCCTACTTCTGGTCAATTTTTATGAAGACTGGTGTGTAGCTGGGTCATGCAATACAAGGTGACCTGGGCTAATGTCAGGCAGGGCATGAGGTGGGGCTTTCTTCATACCACCTGGACTGCTGGGAGCCAGGCCAGGCCCAGGACCTAATGCCTCACTTTCCTCCCTGTGCAGCTACAGCCATGCAAGTGTCCCAGCTGCTGCCCTACTGCCTTTTCAGTTCAAAAGTGTGTTATCTTCTGATGCACATGTATATCCACACCATGACATAAACAAAAATATATTACAGTTGAATAAAGACATAAATATGAAAGCCAAAACTTTGAAAATATGAAAAATTAATTACTAAAAATTCAATAAGGAACAGAAAAATACTAGAATATTAACTCCCTGCATTCTGAATTCAAGACTGCTACAGACAAAATTCTGCTTGGAGAGCCTACTCTTCAATTCTTTGCAGCAAATAATTTTGAGATAAGAGAGTTGAAAACCAGGAGGGATAAACAAATTATGATTGATTACTTTGTCTTGTTAAGTCAAAACACTGTAAAAATACTCTTAATATTTAAAGATGTAATTCTAGAAGTCCAAATCAAGCATTGGAAATTTTTCTAATAAATTGCTACCCCTAAATTCCTTAATAAGCTGTCAAAATTATAAAATATTTGGCAGGAACAGCACAAAATATATTATGAAAAACCAAAATCCTGAAATAAATGAAATGAAACAAAATTAAAAGCAAAATTATGTCATGTTACTGATTGGGAAAACTTAAAAAATGTCAAATACTAATATATAAATGAAAATCAATTTACACATCAACATAGTTCTTTAATTGTATACATTAATCATATGATTCAAATGATATAATTAATACTAAAGAATAGAAAAGAGAAACATGAAAACATGAAGTGACAGGGGTCTTTCCTCATCAAATTAAAAAGACATTAAAGTGGAAACTGACAAATAGAACAATGGAACAAATAGAGCAATCGGGAAGAGTTCCCAATAACCATGAATACAAAGGTGGTATTTCAAATCACAAGAAATATAACTTAGTTAATAAACAGTGATGACTCATAAAATCAGCAATCTGGAAAAGATAATAACATGCAATATATATTTATTGATTTAAAAGTAGAAAGGAATCAAGAATAATCTCAATAGAAAATTAGGAATTTACAGATGAGGGGCTATTAATCTTGAATGGCTGTTAGAAATTATAAGAAAATAAAATTTAATTGACCATAAACATTTTTAAAGTATTAAAGAGAGAAAAAGCTTGCAAAAATGTCACATTCAAATAATAGATTTGGAACTAACAACGAATTAAGGATTAAACAACCACCATGACAAGGAAGTGAGAGAGCCTACAAATGCAAACATGGGAGTCCCATTCATAAACTGTATGGGATCAAAGCCCCTCTCAATCAGAGATGGACTGGACATCACCATCCCAGAATCCTCAAGATTGGGGAATGAAATATGGAATAGAGTGGACTTATTGGTATTCTACTACAGACTTGTGATTGAAGCAATGGAAGAAATTACAGCATTGATGTGGAGGCAGTGACTACTGGAGGCTCTGGGGTAGGAGAAGTGAAAGAGAGGTGTAATGCAGGGGCTCTTTGGGAGTCAGGAATCTTCCTAAATGGCATTGCAATGACAGATATAGGCCATTATATATCTTCCCATAGAATGCGGAATTGTGTGCGAGAGAGTGTAGACTACAATGTGAACCATGGTCCATGCTCAGTGACAATGCCCCAGGATGCATTTATCAAATGCAATGAATGTGCCACACTAATGATGTTGTTTATGTGGGAGGGTGTGGGAGGTGTGGGGAGCAGGGCATATGGGAACCCATAGACATTTTCTGTAAATTTGTGTAATCTAAGTATCTTTAAAAATATTTTTAAAAATTAAAAAAATAAATAAAGTTAAAAAAAAAAAAAAGAGTTAATACCGCTTTTGAGACATGAGGATAAGAATATTTAGAGAAGGTGTGAAGGACAGTCCTGTCACCTGCTCTAGGGAATATCTGGGTATAGGAGGTGACAATAAAAAAGCAACAACCAAAAAGAAAGTATAAGAAAAGTAAATAAATGCAATTAACCATGAACATTTTTAAAGAATTGAAGAGAGAATAATAGACTTGGAAAGATATCTACTATGTAGATGACCAAAGATTGATAAATATTTTTATTTTAATGGGAAAAGTTCTACAAAAATTGAGCACTTGAAAAATGAGGGATGAATACAAGCAAGCCATTCATAGGCATTCAAAATGCCTGATAAACATAAACAATGTTGTTCAAAAACACTGGTAGATAGAAAAATATCAAAGTACTCACAAAACAGTTCAAATTCAAGAATCAAAATACCTATTGTAGGCAGGTTTGTGTGGAAAAGGATGTCATTACATAGTTGAAAAAGAACATTACTACAGTTCTTCACAGAGAGCAGCTTCACATTAGCTCTAAAATTATAAAATATTTTCACACTTGTAATCTCACCATGAGAAATTATTTCAATGAAATAAAAGTTATGTAAAGAATGATGCTTACTGCTACATTGTCAATAATGATATAAAAGGAAAAATAAAATCATTACCCATTGATGGAGAAATATAGAATAATGTATGGTACCACCACCCTATATACTATTAGGCATTCATTAAAATAAAAGAGCAGTAGCAGCTGAGAAAGAGAATGCCCAGTCAATATTATATTAGCAGGAAAGCAAGATGCAGAGTAGCATATATAAAATGAACCCATTTGGTTAAAACAATAACAAATACCTGAACATTTTTCATTACATGTATATGTACATATGTATGAATAATGAAGTAGATACGTATATTTGTATAACTGGGTGTGATTTTCTAAGCATGTAATAAAACAGGTAATTTATAAGATAGTTAATATGAATTGTGTTCAATTTTGGGACAAGTATAGAGAGTGGAGAGTTGGAACATGGAGAAAATGTGGCGAAGAAGATGGCAGAATAGGAAGCCCCAGTAACCAGTCCCTCTACCAAAACAACTATTGAACTGGCAGGAATTGGCTGGATCAACTATATGAAATTTTGGGGACTAGTGGGACACCATGTACCATCCAGAAAAAATTATGAGGAAGAGGCTGCTAAGTTGAGATAAATGCCAGTGGGTTTCACCCACCTTGCAGTAGTTACAGTCCGCCTTCTCTTAGTCTGTGGCAAGCAGCAGTAGGGAAAAACTATTATAGAGCCACATGTCAAACTTGATATTTGGTAGTAATTGAAATGAAAGTTAAAGCTGTTTTTGAGTAACAGAGAGCTCCATGAAGTATTACCTAATAAGGAAAGCATGATGCAGGATAATATTCACAAAATGAACACATTTGGGTAAAACAATAACAAATACATGAATATATTACACACATGTAGATATATTTATGGATGCATAAAGGAATAGATATAAATATCTGAATATCTGAGTATGATTGTTTAGTCACAAATAAGACAGACTACTTAAACAGATTATTAATATTACTTTGGATACACTTATGAGATAGATATGAGAATTAGAACATGCAGTAAAGAAGGACCTTAAAGAAAAAAAGTACAGATACATGCTCCCCTGTAGAGTGTTGTGTAGCATGTGCAGTGTGTACTGTAATGCCTCACATTAAATAATCTATGTGTTAATATGAATTAAAAATTGACAAAAGCAAAATAATATTGTTAGTGCCATATCTTCTGAATTACAGGGAATCATGACAGACTAAGTGGAAAAGGGTGAATAATAATGGGGAAAAGTGTGGCCTACTTTCCACAAAAGCAAACAAAGAGGTCTATATGTATTCCTAGACCTTTAAAAAAAATGTCTCCTTTAAAAGAAGTAGAACTGTGTTCTATGGTTGGTGGCAAGGCCCCAGGATGTGTAAGTCCATTGAGGGTGTTGGGCCACACTTGTGGGAGATGTTTGTGTGGGATGTGGTGGGAGGTGTGGGAGGTGGGCAACATGGGAATCCCAGTGGGTTCCATGTAGTATTTTGGGTGATCTAAGCACCTCTTAAAATGTTTATATATATATATAAATAATATTTTTGTAACAAAAAATAAAATAAAATAAATAAAAGAATTAAGTATGAAAGATACACATATGCCATTAACATTTGGCACCTGGATGGAAGAGTTATAATTGATAGGATGATTCTGCTGCTTACTTTATACAAATTTATAATGCTCATAAGAGTGTAAGAACTTCATAAGTTAAAAAATTCATATATATACATATATGTTTATAAACACTTTGTTGGATATTTTCCAAATAGGCAAAAAATTATCTTGCATATTGCGTTCAATTTTTTAAATTATTAATATGAAGAGCATGTCAATAGACTGTACAAAAGCCAGAACCAGCAGATCCCTTGCTTCCTATTTGGAGACAATGACCTCTTCTGGTCTCTATACCTAAAAATGACTAAAAAGAGTTTTGTGAGATTCTATTGAGTTATTCTTGAAGATTCTATTGAGTGTGAATGTCTAAAGATAAGGAAGTAGCTGGACATGGTTGACAATTCATTAGGCAAACAAGGACCACTAAAAGACTCACTTTCTCTCATGTTGTTATCACTTTTTTCACTAATGTACTGTAGTTGAAAACTCACCCTTGTGTACTTTAGGCTTTTCCATCAGACTGAATATAGGTGTTAACTGAGAAGATGCACCTTTCAAGGGAAAAGAAAGCTTTGGTTCAAAGGTCTTCAGAGAGTTGGAAGTCATGAGCCAACCTCTGCCCAGCCTCTGCCCAGCCTCTGTTCAATGCCTCCTGCAGTACATCTGTGCTTCATAGGCATTCCTTTTCCATGACAGTACTGTGCATTTTGTCCCTCTTCATCAGAAAGAATTGCTAAATGTAGCCATCAGTATCTCTCTGAAAAATAAAAACAGGACACACTGGTGATGAATAAGTTAGTCCCCTGGGCCATAACTTCCTTTCAAGTGTTTCTGAGGCTTCTAAACTCTCTGGGTCTCAGCTCGTAAAGAGAAGGACATGACTCACTCATTTCTAGAACCTCCCAACCCTGGGACTTGATTTTTGAGTGTGAATTTGTCTCTTCTCCCCATTATTGAAACAGGATATGAATGGTCAAGTCACATCCTTACCTCTGGTTGTATAGGTTGTTGCTGTTCCATTCAGGTTTATATGTCACCTCTCTTTTTCTCTTTTACTCTTAGCTGGGCTTTTTTCCAGTTAATGATCTCAGGATATATCAGGTTATTAAAGAAAAAATAAAAGCCAAGAAGGGTCAAAGATATGTTAAAACAAGAGTGAAATATGATTAAAAGGAATAAAATAGTTCTCCAATATTCAAAGAAATATTTGCAGCAGTTATCCATGAACTACTGTTTCTACTTGTATCTAGAAAGTGTAACACTCAGTGGAATGTTTCTACACTCAACTGCCACTCCCACTCAACCAAAAGGAAACATTACATCATAAACCCAATTACAATTTCTTTATGAGCAAATACTGAGATGTCAAGAGCTCACTTTATTTCATAGTGTCCTCCTGTCTCTTGCAATACCCCCCTTCTTTACATTGCCTATATGTGAGTCATTGCTCACAAGCAAGCAGGATTCCCCAAAGCCTGGCACTGATCCTGTTCCTTCTAGTTACTTCTCCTATAAATTTAAGTAACATGCTCCTTCAGAAACACACTTACCATGGAGCTGCCTAAGCTTCAGCCCCCCATGACCCATTAATATCCCACCTCTCCTTCCTGACTTATAGTGTAGCTCATTTTCAGAATCCCCTAGTACTCAATGTCAAGATAAGAATTCTGTATTACCTGTATTGAGTGAGCCTGAATCTGTATTCATGCCAGCTCTTTTGAAGCAGATTCAGTACAGTTCCTCTTAGGGCTGGTGCTCCCTTGAGGTTGGGGTGGGGTGGAAGGCATTGTGGAAGGTAGAGTGGACATTCTTAAAGAGCAGATTGATTAAAGTAGCCTGAAGGGAGGTCTTCACAGAAAGGCTCACACTTTCCAGCCCACACACCTGCTCTTTTGAAGTCAAGGTGTTTTCCTGCGGTAGGACTTTAAGCACTTCCCCCTCTGCCGTTGTTGATGTGTTGCTCTCACTTTCTTCTGCCAGGCCTCCTGCCTCTGCAACTTCAAAAGCTCTTGTTGTAGTCTGATCAACACATGTTTCTCCATTTCCAGCTTCTCCTGTAAGTGACAACAGATTTCTTCCTTTTCTTTTATTTCCCTTTTCATTTTGGCCTTCAGCATGACTGGGCCAGCTAGTGGCACCTTCTTCAATTGCACTCCTCTGAGTGGTATCACTGCCTCTCCAGCATCTCCTCAAGAAAACTAGCCAGCTGAATCCCTCCTTCACCTCATGCTCTGCATGTGACAGGTTTGCCTCCTTTGAAGGAAGCACTCAGCAACAAGCCACCCAGTGGAAGCAACTTTCTCTGGTTATGAGCAAGTCTGGGGTCACTGCAAAGAGTCTGGATTCATCCTCTACCTTGACTGGGCTCATATGTGGACTGGGCTCAGATGTGTGTGCCTCTGATTCCTCCTGGAAGAGCTCCATGGAGCTGAGCAGGCGTTCATTGTTGGTTAGACTGGGGGAGAGCCAATGGTGCTTGTTTCAGAGAGCTCAGCCTCAAAGACCCAGGATGTCTTTTCCACAGGTGAAAATATGTTTTTTGTTTGCCACTCAATGGCTACTTCCCTTATTGTACACACTCTGGTAAAATATGCACACCTGACCCGTTGATGTTCTGAGTTTGACCCATAGCTGGATGTATTAGAGGTCTTCTCAGTCAAACTTGGGGAAGTCCTCACTGATACCCTTAGACTCTTACTGGGCCTGGAGCTTGGACTTTTTGATTTCAATAGATAGGCTGCTTGGCATTTTCTTCTTGGGTCACAGTATCTGAAAACAAATAAGTATTTACATGAGCTCTCAAGGCCTTGTGTGGACAGCTGTGAGTTCAAGACTCTGATCTCAGGGATCCATGGAGGATTCAACAACAGTACCATGCTCATACAATGTGAAACCTTATCAGTTCTTTCTTCTACCCCAGGGATCCCCTTCCTTTGTGGGTATTATGTGAGCAACTAACTGTCCTGTGCACAATGATATTAATGATAGTATCACCATATAGAAAGCTTTTTTATTCTTTGAAAACACTATAATACAAATGGACATTTTATGTTGAACTAGAGTTTCATCTAGTTTAATAAATAGACATTTTGACATTTATCTTTGAATTTTGACATTTATCTTTGAATTCCAAATGATTTTCTCCTTTGGAACACAGAAATGACCTCAAAAGGCTCCAACTACATAATTGTATGTTTTTCTCCAAAAGATTATTCTATGAAAATTATATTCTTATCATATTTAGAGTGAAAATGTTGAAAAAGGAAAAAAGTTCACCTCTTTTTAATGTATTTCCAAACATTTTCCGGGGAAGGCTTTTATAAAGGAATTATGTTTAAGAAATGTAATTTGTATAATTTGTTTTGTCTCTTAGAATTATAACTCTTTTTTTACCATTTTTAAACAAACCTCAATTTAATGTAAAAATTACTTTTCCCTGAAAATAAGCTCTTATTAGAATGCAATTACTATATGGTCTCTGTCAGAATCAAGTGGTCTACATATAGAATACTTTTGTCCATGCCTTAAAGTCATGATTCTACAAACCTCAGTAAGTCCCCAAAGGAAGTTTCTTGGTTTGGTTATGTCAGCAGATTTTCTATATATTTCTAAAGAAGCTCAGAGAATTCAGAATGAAGTAAAAGGATGGGGACATGTGTTTTGTAATGGCAGAGGTATGAAAATCCATCATGTCATAAGATAGAGAAGAAGTAACTAGCTTTCAGAAGGATGTAAGAGGCCTGCAGAGACCCAGAAGGGCACAGAAGAATGGTCTGGGCCTCTGGGAGACAACAGAATAGAGAAGCAGAAATGAAGTGGGGTGGGAAAATTGTGCTCAAACAGGAATTACAGCAGAAGCTTGGGTTGAGTAAAGTAAGAATTAAAACTGTGATCCGGAAGTGAGGCTATGCTGGTACACATTTTTAGGCCCTTGGAAAGATGTGGGCAGGAGAAAATTGAGGATGTCCCTGAAACTAGAGAGGAAGAAGCTGCAGAAACTTCCTGAATACAGCAAAACTCACAAGGACTAGCATGTCTTCAGTAAATGTGTGGTACTGGCTCCATCAAACCAATTATTCCCATAACTCCTTACAAATTTTATTCCTTCACTAAATTTCTCAAAAGATGCAGTCACTGTCATTAGAATAACAGTGAACTACAAATCTCCTTAAATACCCTGTCCTGCCCTACTTTCCTCTCTGCCCCAGTTTCCCAATTCCTCCCATCTCATCTACACAAAGCAGTTAGATCTCAGAACTCAAAATTGAACAACCTTTCTTTGTCTATTCTAGAAAACCCTCAGATGCAGTAGAATTATGCTGTTTGCTCACTCATTTATTTCTTCTTTTATTCATTCATATAACACAATTTAGTTCTTGTCTATTAATTGACTAGAAAAACTTTCTGAGTGAAAGTCTCAGTAAGCCTTATCCTTTTATTCTAAATCTTATATCTTTGCTCTGGTCCAGGTTAAATCAGGTACCAGAAAAACCAGGGGAGACTTGAGCAGGGAAAATCAGACTCCTCATATCCCAGCTCCTATCTTTAGAGACAACTTTCTTTTCATCCTTACCTAAAGTATTAGAGAAATGTCTCTTCCTCCCAGATTGCCTTTTCATCTTGTCTGGGTGAATGTGAAACTAAAAGAACAGTCTCTGAAAGATTTTGTCACTCTTTCTAAATTAGTTGTTGTCCCAACCTCTCCTGAGTTAGGGTCTCTTATGAAGTACAGAATATCTTTCAATCTGTAGCTTTAGTCATGCTCCCATGGGGAGATCTCAGACACCAACCACATAGAAGAGCAGTTGGTATCTGAGTGAGCACCAAGGCTTCCAGTAACCCTTGTATGACATCATCACTGACATAGCTCAGTTCCATGGGTCCAATTTGAATCTAAACAAGTCAACAAGAAAATAATGGCACAGTTGAGGTAGCAGTTGGTGGTGGGGGAATTCATTTATATAATAAAATGAATTTAAACATTTCCCTGTCCTCAAAGGAGTTGCTATCAGATAGTTGTGGGAGAGTGATAGAAATGCAGCAACTGATAATTAAATGTGATGGGGGATAATTATATTTCCTTTTCCCAAATTTCTCATCTGACTCTGAAACGTTTCTCTCCAAACATGTTCAGACACTATCCACTTTAAATCCCATTCAGGCCCCCTGGCTTCAGAGTCTTCACACAAGCTGTATCCTCTGGTTAGAAGAATTTCCTTCCTTCCTCTACCCTCCCCTGGCTCATCATGCCTTGAAGACATGTGGTATTGAAAAGAGTTGACCCCAGACAATCTCTCCTGTTTGAATCCCAGCTCTGCTCTTCACTGGTCATATATTCTTGGATGTTTCATTGGATTTCCACATTCCTACCTCCACTCACTTGTAAAATACAGAGGAATCAGTCTTATAGTGCTGCCATTAGTATAAAATGTGCTAGCTTATGTGGACACTTCACTGAGGACAGTGAGAGGCTAACAGAGAGTAAGACCATGTGAATGCTCACTTTTACAGCTATACTTTAGGGCATAGTTTGGTGAGTATGTTCGGACTAGGTGATTTTCCTGCTTTATGAATTCAGGGAACTGTAAAACTGAAAATATATTTGCTGGAGACAAAGTTACTGCCTCGGGGCTGCAAGGCCTGTTAGATAGAACAATTGATCTCTAATCACTTAATAGCCTTTTGATGGCTGTTCTAATTTGGAAACTCCCAGATCCTAGGACTGCTTTTTAAGGCTGGATAACAAGAGGAACCATGAGAGCAGTAAATTAGTTTTGTCCTAAAGCTCCACGTGTTGGGACCATTTACTACACAATAAATGATTATCTACAAACTGAGAGACTTTCTCTTGGTCAATTAATTGTCATGAGTTTTTAGCATTAAAAAATCCTTTCCCCATCACTCTGATAAAGATGACTGAATGAGGAGCTTCAGGACCACATACTCCTACAGATACTTTGAACAACCAGCAAGAACTGGGAGAAATATCTTCATCAAAGGTCAAGGAAACAGTTAACACATTGCTGTAGTTGGGCATACATTGAATCATGAAAAAGACCATTTAAAAGTGGTATAATCTCATGGTGTCCTAGCTGGCCCCTCTCCTTCCTGCACCAGGTTGGTGGGGTGCCAGCCTACACTTCTAGTGTGGTTCCCTGGCCTGGTTCTGCAGGGAGCAAAGCAACCCTAGTTCACATTCTGAGAGTAGTGATGTCTGGTCCATTCTCACTTAGGGTAGTTGAAGGAACTGATAAAGGGCATTCTCAGTCTCACCATGCAAATATCTGCCATGTTTGTTTTTTTTTTTTAATTATTTATTTATTTATTCATTTATTCCCCCCTTGCTGCTTGTGCTCGCTGGGTCAGCTAACCACGCCGCGCGGGTGGGCCTGCCCTCACCAGGAGGCCCCGGGAACCGAACCCGGGGCCTCCCATATGGTAAACGGGAGCCCCACTGACAGAGCCACAGCCGCTTCCCTCTGCCATGTTTTTAAGGGCAGTTTACAGAGCTCTCCATCAGAATGCTATGGATCATCAATCAAGTCTTGGTTTTCTATTTGAGAGGATATGGCTCTGCACATACAGTATAGTATCCAGGACAATGAAGAGACCATTTCCTAAGGAAGAGGTAACATTTGAATTAATGTAAATGGAGGAAATCCTAGGAGAATACATTCATGCCCATGACAAGGATCAGGGACACTCTGCTGCTCTTCTTTGGCCTCAAGCTATTTTCTAATTCCATGAATAAGCTCTGCAAGAGAGTCATTCCATAGGGCAATCTGCAAACAATGGAAACATTGTTTTTCTTTGTTCTTTGTTTAGTTCCTAGAATTCATGGAAATCTCCATGCTATCATTAGCTGAATACAAACTTATGCAACATATGCCTTAGAGTCTAAATTTCAGTGATATTACATTAAACTACTCAAAATTTGGGTTTCATAAGAAAAATATAAAGCATACAAAGAAAGAGGAAACAAAGGCTCAGGCCATGGAGAAAAGAAAAGCAATAGAAACCATTCATAAAGAGTAATATACCTGGAATATAGAAGGCAAAGACTTATTTTTAAATGATCCTAAAGAAGCTCAAAGAGCTAAATGAAAACATGGATTGAAAGTAAAGGAAGGAAAGCCAATGTGACCCAGTGGTTATGCACTGGCTTCTCACAAGCAAGGCCCCAGTTTCAATGCCCAGCCCAGGTACTTTAAAAAATAAAAACATAAAAGAAATCAGGAGAACAATGGATGAACACAAAGGGAATATCAAGAGAGATTGGATTATGAAAATGAAACAAACAGATCTGAAGGTCATATTAAAGGAATTAAAAATTCCCTAGACTGATTCAACAGCACATTGGAGTAGGCAGACAAAAGGAAAAATGAACATTAAATAATAGAATCCATCCAGTCTGATGAGCAAGAAGAAGAAACAATGGAAAAGTAACAGTGTATGAAAAATCTGTGAGACATTATATATACAAATATATGCATTGTGGAAGTCCAGGAGGAGGAGAAAGAGAAAAGGGCAGGAAGAAGAGTCAAAAAAAATAATGGTGGAAAATTTCTCAAAATATAGCTAAATCATTAATATACACCTTCAAGATGTTCAATGAGCTCCAAGGAAGATAAACACAAATAATCCCAAACTGTGGCATATTATAAAGAAAATAATGAATGCAAAAGGTATGGAGAGAATTCTGAATGATGCAAGAGAGAAGCAATATGTCACATGTAAGGATGGTTCAATAAGATTAAATGCTAATTTCTCATAGGAAACCATGATGTCAAGGTGAGATGGTATATATTTTAGGTGTTGAGAGCAAAATATTTCCAAGCAAGTATTCCATGCTTGGGAAAGCTGTCATTCAAAAATGAGGGTGAGATTAAAGATATACTGTCATGAACAATAGCTGAGGGAGTGTGTCAACTCTACACCAGCCCTAGAAGAGACTGTAGGTTATAAAGGATTGAAAAGAAATGACAATCATAACATCACATGTCAAAGGCAGGTGATGAAATAAAGATCTCCAATAAGGATGATGACATGTGTTAATATAAATGGAAGTACTGAGTATTGTTGGTTTGTAACTCTACTTTTTATTTAAAGTAAGATATAAAAGGGAAATTCATAAAATGGAATGATAATTCCATGATATTGGACAAATAATATATAAACATGTGGTGTACCACAAGAACTACTTAAGATTGGAAGGAAAATGTAGATGCACAATACTTTGGTTAAGTTGTTATCAAAGCAAACAGATTGTTAAATATTTGGGATGTTAACTTTAAGCCTAACATAACTACAAGGAAAATATCAAAGAATATACAGGCACAAAGAGACACAAATTAGAGTTCAGGATGCCAGGGTTGTGAAGTGAGGTGATAAAAAGTTGCATTGTGGGAACATAAGCTCAGAGCACAAGAGAAATCTTTCCATAAATGATGCCTTTATTGTACAGAATAAGAATCCCAGAAAGAGCAAATCCTCTTGCCACTAACATAGGACGAAGAATACAAAACAGCAGGGGAAGCATTCTCATCACGGCTGGTCCCCAGTGTTGCTGACAACTCTCTGGGTTGTTTTGATAGCAGCACACCATGCACTACTTGACTTGAGAGAATAGAGCCCAATCTATACTGTCTGCATGTGGTTTTTTATGCACCTCAGTTTGAGGGAGATGTGCTACTGAGAATTCCTTTTCTGATAGGCATTTTGGACTGCTAGTTCCTGTCTTCTGGGTTTAAGATCTGGTAGGGCCTTTACATTAGACTTAACTTCTTTCCCAGATGTGGAATGACAAAGAATAGAAAAAGATGTGGAGGTAGTGGAAAGCTGGGGGATGGCCCCTTAGAATGTGTTTATGACATTTGCAGAGAAGGAGGTAGCAGTATGTGTGGTCTACTCAATGACCCCTAAAAGATGTTTGTAACTTCTCTTGAAAGGAGTAGGAGTCAGGGCAATATGGATGTAATACCAAATGGATGTAGGGTTTCTACCTGGGATGAAGGGAAATTTCTAGTAATGGAAGTGGGTGACAATACGCCAATATTGTGAATATGATTTATTCTGGTGAATCATATGCCTGGTAATGGTTATGATGGGAATGCTTATATTGTTTATGTTTCCCCAATTAAAATAAGAAGAAAGAGTTACTAAAGAGTCAATGACAACTAAATGCAATATATGATCATACAAGAGAAATGGTTTTAAAACACAAAGGAGATTGCATAAGTATTTTAAAAAGAAGTGTCATTGGTGTATATTTGTGTATTTCCAAATGTTCTTCATGTTAGAGAGTTTAATGATTTATCTTATACCTCTTTCCTGGCATTAGATGTCCTCAGATGAATTTTGCCTTTGATTTTTGCATACCTTGGCAGTTTGTGATAACTGACTGAGACATGCATAAGTATAATATGCTGAATGGCTTCCTGTCTCCATCTTAAGTCTTTTAACCATAGCAACTCCATTTTGTTTTCTCTCTTTTCTCATTTCCCCCTTTTGATCAAGATCTTTCTAAAAAAATCATCACTGATCAGCATTTGTTTTTACTCCCTCCATATCACTGAAGCTTATCCTTGGGAGTCATGCCCCACATAAGGGGATGTTTGATGTTTAACTGCAGAGTTTAGAATTTGGCCATGCTTGAGAAAAATGGTGGTTTCAAGGGAATGATTCTTGGGGATTAGTTAAAATTAAGCTCTGCTTTTTTATAAATTTCATAAGTACAAGCTACAAGATAAGTTCAACTACAAGCTACAAGTGTCTGGTGCATTAGCATGGCCCTTTAGCATGGTGTATTAGCACAGCTGTAGT
This sequence comes from Tolypeutes matacus, assembly GCA_026826555.1. Lineage (NCBI taxonomy): Eukaryota > Metazoa > Chordata > Mammalia > Cingulata > Chlamyphoridae > Tolypeutes > Tolypeutes matacus. The sequence continues at coordinate 345,010 of JAKSZT010054136.1, forward strand.
GTAGTTGTAGTCATTATCTTAGAGATGAGACAACAAATAATAGAAAGTATAACAATTATAATAAGAGGCAAAATTAGCAAGAATTTGACTATGCTCTGAATTTAGTCACCTTAAAATGTAAGATTGAGCCAAAATTATTTTCAATTATGATATTCTAGTTGTAGTTTTGTTTATATAAGCTGTGTCTCCAATTATATCTTCTTAACAAGGATGACATTTGATTATTGGACATAGGTAAATAACTATATTTCCAGAAAAATAATAAAATTCAACAAAGATTTCCAAATTCTAGGGGACCATGCAGCATGAAAAATATTAATGTTTTATGAATAACTGATAGTTTAATGGAAAATCAACAGGAATTAATTGTATTAAAAAAATAAAATATTAAAACATTAGCTATATTTTAAGCAAAGTCCATAATCATATTTTTCAGTGCATTCAGTCCCATGTTATTAATCCTTCTTCTGTTCAATCTTGTGTTAACAAGTTTCATAAATTTATCAACTTCTCAGTAGATTTTTTGAAATGTTGATTCAGTCCCATGGGATAGTTTTAAAGTTCTTTAAATAATATTTTTAGAAGCTGGTGACCCAGTCCTTTCTACAAGTCTCTGAGACAGTATATTCTGTATATATTGTATATACTGTATATTCTGTATACACTGTATATATTCAATATATACTGTGTACAGACAGTATATTCAGACAGTATATTCCATCTATAGTTGATTGCAGTAATTTCAGGAAAACATTAGTGTAAAAGATGAAAATTACCTGTGCATTAAAAAAGACATAAAACCTTAAAGACAAAAAATGGTTATGATTAATTTATTATTATTTTATAAAGGGAAAGATTTACTTGGAGTTTAATATTTTTTAAAAAATTACGTTTTGTGACAGGGAACATATTTTTAAGAGTAACTGAAATTATGCCTGGTAACATTATACTGTTTTTTACCATGAGGCTGATTTATTAACAGGACATTTTATAGACAATGAGGACATTGATAAAACTTTAGTAACACTAAACAATTTCATAGATACATATATAACTTAATAACATTTATGTGTTAAATATAACAACTATATATATAAAAATCCAACTAATAGAAGGTTGGAAAATCCCTTTAAGTAAACAATATATTAATCTGACAGTATGTCTTATACTTATCAAATAATTATTTTAGCACCTCTTTTAATGAGCTGAAATCACAAATTCACTGTGATTTTGCAGAGGACCCCTGGAAGACCCCAAACATTTTTTTTTAAAAAATGTATTTTTCATAAAATTGAGAAGACCCATTTCTAAAAATCAACTAAGTACATGATAAAGTAAAAAAAAAATTACATGAAATCATTTTTTTTTTTTGGAACTTTGAGGGAAGATAGTAGAGTAGGGAGTTCCACGATCTGTCTGCCCTCCCAGACAGCTATGAAACAGTCAAGAATTGGTGCAACAGCCCTTCTTCAATTTGGGGGGCTAGAAGAACACTGAACATCATCCAGGGGAGAAAGGGAGGAATAGGCTGATTAATTTTAGTAAAGAGCTTTTAGTAGCACTCTCTATGTGACATCTGCTAGTTCCCATCCACCACTCAGGGCATGAATCAGATAAGGAGAAGCTGGAAAAGTTTGTTCAATTAAACAATCAAGCCTCAAGGATATCCTAAAGGTCTAGAATAATTTGGAAAAAAAAAAAAAAAAAAACAGTCGAAGAAGAGCCTTAACACAAATCCAATTAACAAAAACCCTAGGTGAGAGAGAAAAAATTGACTTCAGAGTAAATTCATCAAAAAAATTAAATGCCTAGATATCAGAAAAAGTTTTAAGCCATACTAAGAATCAAGAAGATATGGCTCTGTCAGTGGAACAAAGTACAACTTCTAAGAAGACAGAGGAGTTTGGAAAAATGAATCAAATGTTTTCAAACAAATTTCCGCAATCATTTCAAGGAGATGAGCAAAAATATGGCTAAAGAAATAAAGGATATTAAAAAGACAATAGGTGAGCATAAAGAACAATTTGAAAATATAAATACATAACAGAAAAAATGGGATAACAAGACACAATAGAAGAGATATAGTGTAAACTAATGGCATACAACCAGCAGATTTGAACAGAAAGAACTAAAGAATCAGTGACCTAGAAGATAGGGCAATTGAAACCTCACAGACAAAGAAGAGATAGATAAAGAATGTAAAAAAAGTTCATAACGTCTCAGGGAAATGAATGACAGCACAAACTGAACTCATTTTTACACTGGACATGTCCCTGAAAAAGAAGAGAAGGGTAAGGTGACAGAAAGAATACTTGAGAAAATAATGGCCTAACATTTCCCATTATGGAAAACATAAATATACATGTTCAAAAAGTGCAACATACTCCAAGCACAAGAATCCTAATAGAAGAACACCAAGACAACTGCTAATAAGAATGTCAAGTGCCAAAGATAGAGAATCCTGAAAGCAACAAGTGATTCATCCTATCCAAAATATCTTCAATAGTCTAAGTACTGAATTCCCCTTAGAAACTATGGAGGAATAAGGCAGGACTGAAAGATAAAAACTGTCAACCAAACTCTTTATCTACCAAAATTGTCTTTCAAAATGAGGGAGTGTTTATTACATTCATAGATAAACATAAAGTAAGATTTGCTGACAAGTGACCTGTCCTAAAAAAATACTAAAGAGTATTCTGCAGATAAGAAATGACAGGAGAGTGTTGCTTGGAAGAGTGTAGAAATGAAGATTATCAATGAGTGTAACTAAAAGGGAGAAAGATAGGCAAAAGTCAGAGATATGTCACATAAAAATCAGAGTATAAAATGGCTGAAGAAAATACTGCATTTACAGTAATAATATCAAAAGTTAATTGATTAAACTCTTCAATCAAAAGATAGATATTGGCAGAATGGATTAAAGGCTATTATCTAAATATATGCATTTTGGAACACAAAATGAAAAAAAAAAAAAACTAAAAGTAAAAGGTTAAAATATATATATGTGTGTATATATATATATTCCACACAAACAGTAATCATAAATGAACTGGGGTACCTATCCTAATATTGGACAAAATAGACTTTAAATTGAAGACTTTACAAGAGACAAAGGACAGTATATCCTGAAAAAATGGGAGATTACCAAAAATGAATAACAATAATAGTTATTTATTCACCTAACCAGGGTGCACCCAAACCTTGAGGCAAACGTTAACAAAACTGAAGGTGAAATACATGTGTCTTCAATAATACATGAAGAGAGCTTCAAAACACCACTTTCATCAATAGATTGAACATCTAGACAGCTCATCAATAAGGCACTTGAATAATATGATAAATAAACTAGACCCCTTAGCTAGACTGACAAGAACAGTCATTTCTCTAAAGAGGAAATACAAATATTTAAAAGGCACCTAAAAAGATGTTCTTTATAACTAGCTATAAGGGAAATGTAACTCAAAAATATAATGAGCTATCATTACACACATACTAGAATGGCCATGATAATAAAACAAATACCAATAAATAAATAAATAAATAAATAAATAAATAAATAAATAAAACACCAAACTATAAGTATTAGAAAGGATATGGAGAAATATTAACACACATTCATTGCTGATGTGAAAGTAAAATAGTACAGCTGTTGTGGCATACATTTTGGCAGTTCTGCAGTAAACTCTATATAGAATAACCATATAATCTGGCAATCCTGTTACTAGGTATATACTCAGAAGAACTGAAAGCAGGGAATCAAATAGAATTTCTTCACACCAATGTTTATAACAGCATTATTCACAATTGCCAAATGATGGAGCAATCCAAGTATCCATCAACTGATGAAGAGATAAACAAAATGTAGCATATACATATGATGAAATATTATTCTGCTGTAAAAACAGAATGAAGTTATGATCATTGAAAACATGCCTCTGAACCTTGGGGGCATTTTGTTGAATGAAATAGTCCAGGAACAAGTGGACAAATATTGTATCATCTCACCGTTATGAACCAATTATTATAGGCATTTTGTGTTAGAGTATAAAATATAGGTCACAATGAGATAGCTTACAGTTAAGGGATGTGGAATTGATGCTTAACTTGTGCCAAATTTCAATTTAGGTTGATGGTACAGGTTTGGAAATGGATGGTAGCGATGGTAGTAGAATATTTTGAGTGTAGTAAACAGCACTGTAGTGTACGGGTGAATGTGGTTAAAAGGGGGGACTTTAGGATATATATGTTACTAGAATATAAATTGAAGTATAAATTATAGGATTGTACAATGGTGTTCCCTATTGTAGACAAAGGACTTTAGTCAATAAAACAAAAATAAGAATGTTCTTCCATGAATTATTACAAATATGAAATGCTTATACCGGGTGGTAATAATAGGGTGGCATATGGTAAAAATATACCTGATGTAAATAATGAATGATTAACGGAACAATTTTAATAGACTTTCATCAATTGTAATAAAGCTAAATACTGTTAGAAGTAGTACAATTGTATAAGAAGACTTGTCATAACTGTTAATGAATGTTTCAGCCCAATGCAATGTGTTGGTGTTGGGGTGGTTTATGGGAATCCAGTATTTTGTGCCTGAATGTTTTGTAATCTCACAACTTCTCTAATTAAAAAAAGATACTGCCCTTTACTATAATATGTTACCATCAACTCTATCCATTTCCACACTTTGACAGTCAAGCTATTTAAAAATTCTCCATATATTAAGCATCAGTACCCCTTCTCAGACCTCATCCTATCTCCCAATAACCTATACTCTATGCATTTATTCTTTGTATTTAATTCATATTAGTGTGACTACAATATTTATCCTTTTCTGCCTGGCTTATTTCACTCAGCCTAATTGCACCAATTGTATGCTATAGACCATAGTTAGTGGTAATAGTCTGATGATGTTATCTCATAATTTGAACCAAATGTTCCACAACAAGGTAATGTGTTGGTGGAGGGTTGTTATATGGGAATACTGCACAATATGCATAACTGTTTTGCAAGAACACAACTTCTCTAATAAAAATACATAAAAATTTTTGAAAAAGTTACTTATTTTAAAATTAAAAAGTTATTTTGATAAAATATAGACTCTCTACCTTTTACATTGATTATTCAAAGAAAATAAAATTTTACAAATTTTTTACTAAGAATAGACTGATAATCCAAGAAAACTTTCATTTTAATAGAGAGAAATTTTAGTTTGCATCAATATAGTATTTGGTATTAACATTCTCAAAAATTTTTAGAGATGTATTCATCAAATCTTATTTAACTTAAACCACATAAAAGCAAATTCCTTCTGCAAAACTGCAATTTTCTATATCCTTTCAGGTTTTGTCATAGTTTTCATATTTCTCATGTTGTAACAAATAGTCATTTAATTTTAGGACAAAACTACTGTCTTTTCCACTAATAAATATACATCCTGTTTAACTTATGTAGTAAGTTAACAAAATGATTTTAGAAAAATCTTCAAGTTATTATTTAAAAAAACACAATTACTGTCAAAATAAAAGTTGTCAGAATAATGACCCAATTAGGTTAATTGTAAACATATATATATATGTTTTTCATTTATTTATCTAGTAGCTATAAATTAACTTATTTGATCAGTAAAGCAATATATCTTAAGACAGGGCATCTCAAAAATATGTGCCTTTTTTCATACTTAACACTGATAACCCAGAAGACATGTATGTTTTCTTTTTAATTAACAATTGTATTGGGAAAATTGTAGTGAGTATTGTTCAAACCTAAAATTGAAATATCAGGCAGGAAACTTTGTTAATCAGCAAACCAATGCCTTGCTAGTCAACACTTTTCATAGTGTTTAGCAGAAATGATGAGAACTATAAGAGTGGACACATTGGGGGATGTTTTGCAACAAAAAGAACATATAGGGGACATTCTGGGGAGTGTTGTTTTCCTCCCTGAGGACTGATGCATAAAACTTAGAATGTACTGCCAGGAGAGTGCTGTGTTCCTTCCTGAGGAGGCTGGCCACTTCTTCAGGAACTGATGCAGTACTCATAACTTGTCATCTATAGTATCAGTTCCATTGATTATGAGCTCAGTAAATGGGACAGTCCCTTTTCTGGCCAGTTGAAGTCCCGCCCTTGGAATGGGTACTCTGTACAGTTGTTTTTAGTCAAGGCTTTGGTATTGGCTGCTGATTTGGGACTTCCCAGCCAATTGCTAGATGTTGGTGAGTTAGTATGTAAGAATGCTCTGTTTTCCTGTCATTTTGTGACTCTGTTTAATATTGATTTAATCTTATGATTGATTATGTTATTCTTGTTTTTCATTCTAATTGTCAGAATAATTAAACTAGATATGCATATATATATTTATGTTAATCCAATTGGATCTCTGGATGGATGGGGCCCAGGTAATTTGGTGTGTCCCTCAATGTGGTAAGCTTATGAATGTATGTATGCACATCATGAGGGGTTGGGATATGGCAGTTGGACCCATGTTTATAAACAATCCTTCACTTATTTCATATTCTTTCCATTATTAACAAAGGTTCACTAACTAGATATATATATATTTATATTACACCCAATTGGGACTCTGTCCATATGTGAGCCAGGTAAGTTATTGTCGCCCACAGTTTGGTGAGCTTCTATTTATATGTATGTATATCGTGAAGGATTATAATGCAGCAGTTGGACCCCAGTTTGTAGATAATCCTTTGCCTATCTTATATTCTCCCAATTATTAACAGAAGTATAATAAAATGAATAAATATATGTCTGTGTATTGCTTTCTTGTGCTTGAGTTAATTAAGTCATCATATCAATCTTTATACATATACATATATAGGAAAGCATTAGCAAAGCGTATTACCTAGCAAAACAACAATTTAAAAATTAGTGTAGAAATAGAGGATTTATAGTTTAAAATTTTCAGCTGTTAGGGGAAAAAAACAGATTTAGAAACATAGAAAGAGAAAACATAGAGATATAAAATTCACTTATATAAGAATTGAATTTTTGTCCTTGCCCTTCCATACATTTATTTATTATTGCTTCTAATTAAGCTTTTTTTGTTTAAATTTATTTATTTATTTATTTATTTATTTATTTATTTATTTATTTATAGAAACATAAATTACTTAAATATGATATAAAATTATAGGAGGATGTTGTTTATGTGGAAAAATGTGGCAGGTGTTTATTATTTTTAATCAGGATTTTGTTGTGGTTTTGGTTAAGAAGATATTTTAAGATTATTATATCTCCTAAAAGTTTTTGAATATTAATTTAAGAAGCCACCTTATTTTTGGTGGAGGCTTCTATATTTTTAACCATACCTTTTCAAATGTATAACTGTTTAAATTGAAACTTCCCCATCATGGCAACTATAACTCTAAACTATTTTTACATTAAAATATTATCTTTTAAGAAAGCATTTGAGGAACATATTTTAAATTGGATCTTTTCTGTGCCCAGTGCTCACTTTTTTCTTTCCTTTAAAAAAGGACAATCTCTTTTCCAATACCCCTGTTGCTTGCTATATAGATAACTATTGTCCTTTATTTTCCTCTTTTGGAGATACTTCTATATTGTATTGATTATCAATAAAAGTCACAATCTAGGACTCTCATAATTTTTTTCATCCTTTTGGGGTAGCTGTAATTGTAAAGTTATGATTTTTAAATTTGTTACCTGTATTCAGAGCTGTTTTTGTTTTTAATATTTGACTACACTGACCCATTTCTTTCAAGAAGCAGTGTTTTACTCAAATTTATGTTTTTTAACCAACTTTCCAAGATTATTTTGAGCCAATTGATAAATAATGAAGAACGTATCCCTTTTAAATTATCAGCAAAGGATGAAAGCCATGAATGTTCACCAAAGGTCTGACACAATCACTTCTTTAATCATAGAGGATTCATTATTTCTTGTTTACACGTTTAGAATACTGACTAATCAAGTTTTTTAGGATAAGATTTTGGTATTATTTTAATAAATCCTTAGCAATTTTTAAAAACAATTGGCAAGAATATAGAAAAATCATGCAGAAAATACAATTCCTATATCACTGCCCACCCCCATTATAACACCTTGCATTGTGTGGCATATTTGTTACAATTGATGAAAGAATATCATTATAATTGTACTAGTAACTGCAGTGCATGGTTTGCACTATGGAGTCCTTGACAATTTGGTGGGCTTGTTTGGGACATTCCTACCGGTAATATTTGCAGGGCCACTTATATAATTTTCCAACTTTGACCATTTAGCTGTTTTGATTAATTTTCATTTTTTGTTTCACCCAAAACCATAGCCATATGTACAAATTGAAAAGTTTAGGCAATCCTGAATTATGAAATCCAACTACAATGTTAAATTCCCCATATTTTTGGATGTGTTTTGGGATTGGGAAATTCCTTAACAATAGCCCTGAGCCAGTTCTTGGTCAAGGGCTAGCAGTTACCACAGGTGCCATTCTTGCAGTCTCAGAAGGTCTAGAGTTACAGGGCATTTGCCAAATTTTAGTGGTCAGGGAAGAAGAATATCAGGAAGGAACACAAAGGGAAGCATTAGAATCATGAGAAGCAGAAAGGGCAGTAGCATCCTGCCCAGAATCTTCAGTCACAAAGTTATCAAGGCTACATTTTCACTTTTTTTTTTCCTGTGAATATCTCTCAGGTACTTTATTTTTTAAATTTTTTAAATTGTGGGTAAAAATCAAAATTTTCACAATACATACCAATATTTGTAAAATGATATATAAATATATATGCATATATGTGCATTTGCTTACATAAATGTTATATATATTTTAAAGGTGCTTAGATTACCTAAATATTACACTGAAATTACAGGGATTCCCGTGTTCCCCACTTCCCACCCTCCCACAACATCCCACAAAAACATCCTTCATCAGTGTGGCACATCACCCGCAATTGATATACACATCCTGGGGCCTTGCCACCAGGCATAGACCATAGTTCACATCGTAGACCACATTCTCTCCCACAGAGTTCTGCATGGTATATGCTGATGTAAAATGGCCTACATCTGTCACCGCAATGCCACTCAGGACAACCCCCAAGTCCTCAAAAAGCCCCTATATTTCAAAATGTCTCAATTTGCTAATTACATTTTATTTTTAGTTTTTTTTTTCTTCTGAGTTTCCTTGTACTTATCTCTTGAATTTAAGCTTATTATTATTTTTTTTTTCTTATTAATTGTATTTGGTTATTATATGGGCTTCATGTTCAAGGAAGGTTTAGATCACAGAAGGATTATAATGGAGGCTGCATTGGTTGGGGGTGTCTGGGATAGGGGTTTCATGGGAGTACGTTCATCTGAATATACATGAAAGATATGTAAAATTGTTCAAATGATCAAGGGATGGGACATGGTCATGGTGGGTAGACAATCACTCAATAAATGAGGGAATCTGAATTCCCAGCCTGAAGATCTCAGCCATATTCTCCAGGGGAGCAGCAACAGTCCCCCAAGTGCAAGGGCAGTGTCTGGCAAAGAGGATGGCCCACTGATGTGTTTTTTAAATTGATGACTAGCCTTATGAGTCTTTGCTCTTGTAATTGAAACTTAGCCTACTGTTATGGGGTGCCTAAGGGTTGCCACCTGAGAGCCTCCTTGTTGCTCAAATGTGGCCTCTCTCTAAGTCAAACTCAGCATATGAATGCATTACCTTCCACCCAAAGTGGGACATGACTCCTGGAGATAAGCCTCCCTGGCAACAAGCAATTAATACCAAGTGCCAACTGGCAACATGATTGGAAAAAGACCTTGAAATAAAGGGGGAAAAGGTAAAGAGAAATGAGTTCATGGGGCTAAGAGACTTCAAAGAGAGTCAGGAGGTCATTCCAGAGGTAACGCTTACACACAACTCAGTAGGATCTCATAGGACACCAAAGTGGATATCACCCCACACAGAGGGGCTCCTGAGGGCTCTGGAGACACCCAGGTCCTATATAAGGGAGGATAGCCCTAGAGATTGATGCCTTATTAGTGGGCTCTACTTTGGAATTTGTGCTCCTGAGATGACAGAGTTGGACTCAAATAAGTCCTCCCTGCACATGGTCCATCAGTCCCTTTTATTCAAACCTATATGTGATGCTGGAGTTTTTAGGTGTACTTCCAGATACTGGAGCCTCTGGCCTACCTATGTGCCAGCTGTTCCTGGAATCTCGGTGGAGCTGCAACTCCTACCCTACAGCTCAATGAACTCATCCAAGTCATCTGGTCTGGAGACGATGATTGGCAACGGCCATCCCAGGGAATGGAGAGGGCCTGTAGCTGCAGGCAGGATAATCCCATCCACCGTATCCGTGGGATATAAGTCCTCTTTCACGGAGGTGGAGTGGACATCACCACCCCAGTCCCCTCAGGATTGGGGGAAGAGCTATGGACTAGAGTGGACTTAATCGTATTCTGTTGTAGACATATTGTGATTCAAGCAATGGAAGAAATTATAACAGTGAGGTGGAGTCGGTGGTCATTTTCACTTTTTAAATGCTATCTGTCAGGAGTCCTTTAGGAAAGTAATTTTGGAATCATGTACTTTTTTGGCTGATTGGGCATACAATTAAAGAATATATTCCATTATCATGGGGAATTTTCAGTACATTAGGGATTTCCTTGGTTATGAATTCTAGTTCAGATTTAATCCAAGGTGTGTAGGTGATAGAGGCAGTACCCTGAACCTCCATCATTAGGTTTTATTTTTAAAAATGTATTTTAATAGAAGTTTAAAGTTACAGACAAGTAACAGGAGCAAAAAAGGATAGATTTGAAGGAACTTCAGGGCCTTTAATATATAAGAGGGAAATTCTGCCAGACTAAAATAAAGGCGAGTAGGACAGGAAAGTAGAGGAGGTATTAAACTGCCAGCCTAGGAAATCAAGTGGTTTCAGTTTTCTGACTTTAGTTATGCACTTAGATGTCTTTCTTTTGATATTTGTTTTTTGTAGACAGACAATTTTGAAAGTAGATATGCTGTGGAAGCTTCCAAGAACTAATAAAAAAGCAGTATTCCATTCAGGTTGTTTGATCTTTTAGCCTATATTTTATAATTATGACCAAAAATACAATAATTTGGGCACACCAGAAGAGTTTCATTGTGGCCATTTTAATTCAAGATCATATTTAATATGTCAGGTCCAGCTAGATAAGAATTCACATGATGCAGGATCATAACTCTTATACATAAAACAAGAAGGAGTGCTTGATGGCAGTGCACCATTAGAAATTTTTGTAGAATCACTACTGTTGTTTCTGATTCACAGCAATTTTAAAACTTAAAAAGCCTGACAGGATTATTGTAGGTGTTTTACAGTGTGTCTTACATAGAATATTTCTTTGTCCTGGCAGAAAGCCTGAGCTCTAGTTGTCCAACCTGTTAACAGGTGTCCCAGTTGCACAGAATTTGTCTTGGGAGTAGCAGGCAGCCTATTTTCAGTCTTCCCTGTCTGTGACTGCCTCATTCTTTCATAGGAGTCTTGGACTTTGGAACATGAGTTTTCTCATTATAAAGTGGCAGGTGCTCTAATAGCATTTAAATGTCCCTACCTGTGCCCACAAGATTATTATGGGATTGCTCTCAGTAAGAGCAATAATTAATTAGAACATTAGGAAGGCATTATTCTGCCTAATATCAGAAAAAGTGCAAAAGAAGAGCTTCCAAACATTTCAGTACACACCAGACAGGAGAAATTCTTCTAAACCAATAGGGCGCCAAAAAGGACTACAGACACCAACCCAAACTAGAAGAAAAAAGTTCAAAATTGCCTTAAACAGAAGACAGCAAAAAAAGGCCAGAAACACAACCACAGGAAGGGATGTTTTTAATGAAGAGGACTCATTATCAGAACCCTGGGGCTGTTGGAAAAACCACAGAGCAATTACCATGCTCAAATCCAATGGTGGCTCCAAAGTTAAGGTGTCAGTCCCTATGTTTCCTTTTTCTGATTCCAGAAATGTCTACCATGATATTACAGACTGAAGTGCAAGATAAGAACAGCATTTATTTTGAGTCTCAGAATTGCAATTCAGGGGGCATAGATTCAAGCAGCAACACAAACTGTGCCCCCTCTGGGTATTCCAAGCAAGAGTTTTTAAAGAAAGAGAATATTACATAGGCTTTTTGTAAAGAATTATGAATGCTGTATATTTGGGGCTTTCCAAATATCCTTCAATTTAGAAAGTTTACTGTTTTCTTTATGTTGTCATTCATTCATAGCATCCATGTTTTCTCAGAAACACTGTTGATTTTGATTTTGAATACCTTGGAAGATTGTGATATCTTGTTGAGACATGCATAAGAGTAACATCCTGAATGTCCTCCTGACTTAATTATACACCTCTTAGCCCTAGTAAATCCATCTTACTTTATCTCTTTTCTCAAAGTTCTCATTGTTTTTTTAAAGCAATGTTATACTTCCAAGACAGACTTAGCATGAGCACCTTCTCAGGACTTTGGCACCAGTAGTGGTTGACTCCCTAGCACCATGATGTTCCTCTAGGTTTTACCACCTGCTGCAAGACAATATCAAGAAGTACGGTCCTTCTAGGGACTTCTTCTAGGACTTTCCTCTCCCACTGCCAACCCCTTCCCCTGAGTCCCCTTCATCTCATGTGACTGCTTTTACCATGGACCCTAAGAGTAATGCACTTTCCATGACTTTTGATTTGCAGAGCTTAACAACTTGTTTGAATTATGTAGAGAAAGAAGAATAAGGGACTATTATACATGTACTTTAAGATTTAATAAATTATCTTGTCATGCATGATCAAAGTACCCTACAAGAAAAAAAAATCTCTTTAAAGTTGCAAGACAATGAAAACACAAGTTTTTATTGCATAATTACCTCCAGTGAAGCATTGAAATAGAAAATATATATACCCATCAATTTCTTGTGATGTTTTCATTCTCAAACTGCCCCTGGAAGTCGCTGGTGATAACACTTAGTCTCTCACACCTCTACCAAGGAAATCTGACAGGTTCCCACAGCAAGAATTGCTTTGTATTTTACTGTCATCTGCATCATTTTATTAAAAGATGAACTCCAGCAGGGAAAAAGATAAAATCAAGAAACTGAAAGAAAATGAAATTTGGTTTTCACATACAATGACCTCAGAGTCTAAATGTTTTACTTATACCAGATACACAGTGACAAGAGGATCCTAATCAGGATGTTCTCCTTGTTTGTCACTCACCTCTTCCATATAATGGAAGTTCCATGAGGATCAAAAATTTTCTGTTCTAGTTGCCAGTAATTTTCTGGTATATTATCTGGCATATTGGATGTGTTAAAAATATTCACTTGAATGAATGAATGAATGAATGAATGACAATATTGGGATTATTAACATTACCCTGCTCTCTTTATTTTCACCAGCAAAAACAAGAATAAGGGAATTGAGACCACTCTGATTATACTTTAAAATTCATTAAAATTTGAGTTTGTATAATGAAGTGGTAAAAAAAAATAAGTTAGACTCTGCACTCATAAAATATACCATCCTTAAATTTAGTTGGTGAGAGACATCTCTACCCTGTTATTAACTGTAGAATGTGCAAGCACAGAAATCACTTGTTTGGGTTGTGAGTTTAAATGCACAAAATCACTCAAGCAAAATAACAATACTTGTACTGCTCAAGCTTTATACTACAAATGTTTATAAGTGAGTAACATTACCTATCTGAAAACATTATACTATGTGCAATGGTTTATTCTAATTCTGAAAAAAAAAAAATAGCCACAGTGACAATAATAGCATTATGAAAAACTCTCAGATCTATAAGTTCTGAAAGAAGGCAGAGGACATAAGTTGTTACTTTTCATTTTCATTGACTGAATGCGCATGACATAGGTTGCAGCACTGCACAGCTCCAGTTAATCTGACAGAATTCTAATAGATCCAAACGTACTAAGCATCAGTGCTCAGTCTTCTATTCACTGTTCACTATGTTTATTTTACCTCATTAAGTTCACAGCTGTCTATAGCTGAAGATGCCCAAGTTTCCATCTCCTGCCACAACAATCCTCCAAGTCCTCTAAGGTTCAGTCTCATATATTTGGTGGGCTCCCTAACTCTCTGCTTCGCAGTGTCTTCCTCTGTAAACTCTGAATTGTAATACATTCCTCATGTGGTTTTCATGTGGAGAACACACATTTAAAAAGAAAACACTCTTAGAACAGTGCCTTGCACCATAGTATGTAATCAAAGTCCTCTTAGCATTAGTACTTGATCTCTCTACATGTTTATGTAATAGCAGTAGAATATTATCATGTTCATAAAACAATTCTTGTTTCCAACCCCTCTTCCACCACTGTCAATGAAAGTCATAAGACTTTATTGATGAGTTGATTTGTCCACCACAATCAATATAGTGAGGAAACATTGCCCAAATCCCACCCAAAAAATGTTCCATCATTCCTACGGGTGAGCATTAAATGAGATTTATACCAAGTAATCTGTTAAAAATTAGTAGCATTCTGGCAATAATTTTAATGTACTCAATCTATTATATTTGTTTAGGGCATCTGGGGTATTATCCTCTGTTCCATTTAAAATAATCTTCTTTCCTCCCTTTTTAGCCCATTGGCATCCTGCTCTTTTCCTTTCAGTGCTCTCTGCTTTCATTTCACCTAGAGTTATGAAAAAGTCTGTTTGAGGCTTATTTATAGTAATACAAATGATTTTTTAATGTGTGGAAACAGTCATCATCTATGAATGGTAACAGTCAAATCTTTCAGTTTTTCCCTGGGCTTTCAGCTTTACATGTTTATTAGAGATAATAAAAAAAATCCACACTTTATTGATAATTTAAAAAGGAAATTTCTAAGAGTTCACCATGAAAGATAACACAGTTGTTTTCCAGGTTAAAGAAATTTTTTGTATTCCTAATTTGCTGAGAGTTAATACAAATAGGTTTTCCGATTGCATCAAATACTTAATTCAAGTCTATTGAGAGTAACATGAGTTCTTTCTTTTTCAATGAATAAATACACTGATTTAAATCCTTATATTTTTATTAAGACTGAAATTTGCATGCTTGAGTAAAGGTAAATTAATCATGATATGTGTTTTCCTTTGCTGAATTCAGTTTCCCAGTATTGTTTAGGTATTTGCATCTTGGTTAGTTAATATGTTTATCATGTAACTTTTAAAAATTCTCCTGTTACTTTCCTGTAGTTGTTAAATTAATTTTGTAATTGATTTTGAACAAGATTAAATTTATCTCATTATTCCATGTTTGGTTGCCCTGCTTAAAAAGCTGTAGGCCAGTTACTTTATTTACAAGATGATTTAAATCACTGATACTGTTCGTTAAAAGGTTAAAGTTCTTTTCTCACAATTTATGAGAAAATTTGCAAATGCATGCACTAGGGTGCTAGAATCTGAACTTTATTACATGGACTGTCACTGTTTTTATCCTTATCCCAGACTAATTGTATCTCTCCTGGTGCCAGTTCACTTATTTTATACTTACTATTTACTGGCAGGAAATGAACAGTAGATTGCTGAAGGGTTTTGTGTCTGTAGCTTCCTCAAATCCAAAATATAAGAAGGATGTACTAATTTTTTAAAAAAAAAATAATTCATTTGCCTTAACTTATTTTTGTTTTCATATTTTCCCTAATAGTTTCAAAGTTTTGTTTTTCACATTCAGGTCTTTAATCCAGCTGATGTGCATTTTTATATATGATGTGGTGCAGGCCTCCAGGTTCATCTATGTGTCAGATGAGAACACATCTTCAGCCTCATAGGACAGAGAGCAGTGGTTGGAGGTAAGTGGTTGAGGTGGTTGGGGTGGTTGGGGTAGTTGGGCAGTTGGAGTGGTGAGAGTGACTCCTGCTGGCCCAGGGGCTGTGTCCTATATTGGCACCTTTGGAGATTCAGGCAAGTCAGAAGACCCTGAATGTCTTCAGTACCACCTGCCAAGGAGCCAACATGACTTGTTCTGCCTATCCTGACTATTATGCACTCATCCCCTTCTGGCTCCCACGGGAAAGCCAGGAGACTTTGAGGCTTATACCCAGGCTACTGACCAGAAGAACTCCATGCTGTAGCCACCTGTATAAATTGAGATACTAGGAGGCAGTGGAAGGTGGATCAACATCAGGGATCCAGGAGCTCAGTTAGAGGTAGTGAGATGGGTCCCAAAGTTGCCTATAGCTCTGCCTACACAAAAGACCTTTAAGTTGGACAATCAAGAGGTCCTAGATAACAGAATAAAAAGGATTTCTACAGATTTTCAAATTCTTTCACTGTCATCACTAACAGTGAACCACTGTCCTCTGCTCAGACTAAGGAGAAGTTTTGAAAATGATATCAAAACATAATTTCCACATTTGATTTAATAATAATGAATTAATAAAATGAAGTTCAGCATTAGCAATCATTGTCTGAAAGAAGCCCAAGATGGGAAAACATAAAAAAAGCCCTAAACTAGACACTCAAGGGAATGAAATGAGCCTCCCTCTTTGGCCATCATGCCCACTCCAAACTTTCTCACTTATTACCTCCCAAGAGTTTATAAATTGCTTTGAGCTCCTTGAAACATAGTACTTAGATGCTAATTAAGGGACAGTTTGTATTTCAGAAAAGGTCTCAAGGAAGTTTTATAAACAAATTTCTTCATGCTCCATTACTGCCAATGTACATGAAAAGCCTCTTTGGAGATGGTGCTCAATGCTACCCTATGGGCTATATGGGAATTAGTCTCATTTTTTTGTTATCACCCTTCATTTGGCATCCAAAATGCTATTATCCATCTTATCCACCATAGAATAACTATTTTAAACTTTTTGTAAATTCTTTAGTTTCATTCATATGTGGTTTCTGATGTTTCTGTTTCTTCAAGTTTGTTCAGCTGATATTTGGCAGAGAGATCCTTGAACACCTGGAGACAAAACAAAGTGTGGTGAGAAAATCCACCCAGTTTTTGCTGATTGGGTCTGTTTTGATGGACTTAAGTAAATCCCTTAGCCTGCCTTATACATCTTGCCACAGCCTTCAAGCCTTGTCTGCTCAGCAGATGGGAAGTGTAGGAATTTTTAAGGTCTTTGCCCATGCAACTTGTTGGTGCTGTTCAGATGCATTATTTTCTCTTTGCAAATATAAACCCTGACTTTTGTATTCCCTGATTTCCAAATGAAACTCTCCACCTTTTCTTCCCATGCTTTTGGTCATCTATTGTTTCCCTCAACCCTAATCTTTAGTCCCAGGTGGCTGTTGGTTGTCCAGTTGCCTTAGAAGTTATGTGAGGTATTGCTGCCAATTTGCACTGAATGATTGCCAAATTAGGTATGCCTCTGCCTTTCATTTAACCCTCAGACAGGTTAGAAACAAAACCACAATTCTTTGAAAGTTAGGTCTGCTCTGCTTCCTCCAGAAACAGTGGTGAGTGTTCCACACTATGAATTCAACCTGACATTTTCATGTCTGCTGAGCTGGGGTGGGTGATGGACCAAGGACAAGTAAAAATGCCACAAAATGATTTTTAAACTGCCTCTTTTTGTATAATTCAGAGTTAACTTCATTGTTATAAACCTTGACACTTTTACAGATTCATTAAAAGGTTGATTATTATATTTTTGTTTAATTTTTCAGTGTTTCTCAGGAAGCTGCCTACTCTACCCATCCCATGGATGACATTCTATGAAAGTATTTTTTTAAAATATTAATTTTATTTAAATAATTTTATTGAGATAGAAATCACATATCTTACAATTTGTCCATATAAAGTATACAATTCAGTGATTTTTAGTATATTGTATGATATTTTCAACCACCAAGACACTCAATTTTATAACCTTTCATTGCTCCAAAAGAAATCCCATACTCCCTAACTATCATCGCACTAAGGAACCACTAATGTATTTTTTTTTTCTCTATAGATTTCCCTATTCTAGACTTTCATATGAATGAAATTATACGGTGTGTGGTCTTTTTGACTGGCTTCTTTCACTTAGCATAATGGTTTCAAGATTCATTCATTTTGTGGCATTTATGAGTACTTCATTCATTTATAAAATATTTATAATGACTTTATTGAGATATAATTTATATAGCATACAAACCAACCACATAATGTGACAAATTCAGTGTTTTTGGTATATTTACAGAGTTGTACCATAACCATGAATTTTAGAATATGCAGTTTATGAGCAAATACATTCCACTGTGTGGATATACCACATTTTGTTTAATTCACTTTTCCTTTGATGGACATTTCAGCTGTTTACATGTTTGGGATATTATGAAAATTGCTATTATAAACATTAGTGTACAAGATTCTGTCTTCACATATATTTTCATTTATCTTGCATGTATACTGAGAAATAGAATTGCTGGGCCACATGCAAAATATGTTTAATTGTTTAAGGAACTATCACACTATTATAAAACTGACATCAACCTTTTACTCTCCCATGAACAGTGTTTGAGAGTGTTGATATCACCACATCCTTACCAATACTTGCTAATTGACTTTTCTTTTCTAGCCATCCCAGTGGGTATGAAGTAGTGTTTCATTGTGTTTTCTCTTTTCTCTTTTTAAAATTTTTATTGAAGTCTATAATTCATACATGAATATACATAAACAATAAGTGAACAGAAAAAGTTATGAACTTACAAATCATACATGCATAACCTCAATACTGGACACCCATATACCACCTCACCACAAAAACCTTGCATTTTTGTGAAATATTTGTTTCAAATAATGAAAAGGAATCATCAAAAATTACTACTAACTGTAGGCCCTATCTTACATTTGATGTATTTTCCCCCAATCTGCCCTATTAATAACACCCCTTTTATATTTATATAAATATAGATTATATAATAAATATAAATATATAAATATATATAGTATTATATATTTATTATAGTCCATGAGAGAACATTCTCATACATGTGCCCTTAACCATAGTCCATCTTCCACTACAGGATTCACTGTGCTATACTGTCCCATGCCTTTTCCAATCCATTCATAGCGTAAAGTCAGTGGCTCACATTTTCATCGGAGAGTTGTGCTGTCATTACTTCAGTCAATTTTAGAATGTTTTCCTTACTCCAAAAGGAAAAAGTTTATATCCTCTTATCCTCCACACTTTTTGACCCTTATAACAGATATATCTTCTTTACCATTGCTGAATAAATATTACAATATTACTGTTAACTATTGTCAATTAATTACATTAGTTGTAATTTCTCTGAGCCTTACCATATTCTTAAAAACTCATAAAGGAACACTTTTCTATTTATACTTATATTTATCCTATTAACCACAATCTTCACCCACCACAGAAATCATATGCTATACAGTCTATAGATTTTCTTTTCTCTCCCTTTCAATTGACTTTTAAGTCCCTAGACTACCCCTTTTAATCACAATCACATTTATGAATCAGCAGTGTTAGTTATACTCATTCTGTGTCACCATCAACTCTGTTCATTTCCAAAGTTTTACAATATACCTTGTTAAAAAATCTATATACATTAAGCATCAGATTCCATTCTCAACTCACATTCTATGTTCTAGTAACCTATATGCATGACTTTACTTCTATGAGTTTACTTATCATATTTAGTTCATATTAGTGAGACCATACAATACTTGATTTTTGTGTGTCTGGTTTATTTCCATCAACATAGTGTCTGTAAGGTTCACCCAAGTTGACATATGCATCCTACTGTAATTTTTTCTAACAGCTGAATAGCATTCCATTGTATGTATATATCACATTTTTTTATCCTTTCATAAGTTGATGGAAACTTGCTTTCTGTTCATATTTTAGCAATTGTGAACAATACTGCTATGAACATCGGTGTGCAAATGTCAGTTTGTTTCCTACCTTTTAGTTCTTGTAATATATTCCTAGTAACTGGACTGTTGGGTTATATGGTAGATTTATATTCAGCCCCTTCTTGTACCACAAAACTGTCTTCCACCGAGGCTGCACCATTCTACATTCCCACCAAATATGAAAGAATGTTATGGATGTTTATTTTCTAAGTTTACACCTTAACACTTATTGTTTATGTATGTTCATTTTTAATTATAGACTACAATAAAAATATATTAATAAAAGATGCAAAAACAAAAAAAATAAACCAAACCAATGCAAAAAAAAAGTGAAGGAGTGTTCCTATTTCTCCTTAGCCTCTCCAACACCCATAATGTCCTATTTTTTTTTACATTGACTTTTCAATAAGATGTGAAATGATACCACATGGTAGTTTTTTAAAGTAACAAACCAATTTTAGTAATACATATTAATAAAAATACAATGCATCCAGAGAGTATAAACAATGATATTGGTTCTAATCACATAGTTGTGCATTCATCACTTCAATCATTATTAGAGCATTTTCTTTATTTCAATACTACTAATAATAAGCATAAAACAGACAACCAAAGAAACAAGAAAATTCCTTACCTCTCAATCCCTCTATGCTTCCTCCACTGTACATAGCTGCTGTTTCTGGCTAATATATCGAAAGTATATAAAAAATGACTTTTAGTATAATCACAATGTTGTACATTTATCATCTCAAAAATTTTAGAACAATTTCATTACTCCAAAAAATAAGACTCCAGACCCCTTTAACATTCTTTCCTGAAACCTAAATAACCACTAATCTCCTTTCATCTTTATAAATTGGCTTATATTTATATTGTATATAAGTGGAATCATACAGTATTTAGTACTTTGTTTCTGGTCTCCTTTACTTAGAATAATGTGGGTTTTTTTGTACTATTTATTTACATTTGTTCAGCTTCAAAGGAAAACAGACATATATGCAATTTTACTCACTCATATTTCATATATATATATTTCACATAACATTTACTTCATAGTAGGGCAATCATACAGTATTTGTTCTTTTCTGTCTGGCTTATTTCACTCAACACAATGTCTCCAGGTTCATCCATTTGTCCTATGTTTCATGAATTTATTTCTTCTTTGACTGCATAATATTCCATTATGTGTATACTCTACAATTTGTTTATCCATTCATCAGTTCATGGACATCTGGGTTGTTTCCATCTTTTGATAACTGTGAATAACACTGCTATGAATATCACTGAGCAGATATCTGTTCATTTCACTGATTTCAATTCTTCTGGGTATATACCTAGCAATGGTATTGCTAGGTCCAATGGCAAGTTTATATTCAACTTCCTTAAGAACTGCCAAACAGACCTCCACAGTGGCTGCACCATTCTACATCCTTAACTAGATTGAATAAACTTTCCTATCTCTCCACACCTTCTTCAACATTTACAGTTTTCAGACATTTTAATAGAGGCCAGTCTAATAGGTGTGAAATCTCATTGTAATTTTTTTTTGTAATATTATTTATTTATTTATTTGTTTATTTATTTATTTATTTTTAAAGAAGATTTAGATTACATAAAAGTTTCCAAGGAGCCCTTCCAAGCTATGTGGGGCTACACCATTGTTTGTCTTGGAGCCTGCAAATGGTTAAAGACATACAGTCCTCCCAATCTGCTTCTTTACTAACAGAGACTGATTGTTGAGGATCAGAGGAGTGGAAATAATTCCTGTGTTGCAAAGTTTAAATCAATATAAACCATAGATCACGGTTCATAGCAATAGTTCAATATTTGTTCTCATTGTAGTTTTGATTTGCATTTCCGTAATCTCTAGTATGTTGAAAGCTTTTTCATGTGTTTCTTCACCACTTGTATTTCTTCTTGTACAGTTGTCTTTTCAAGTCTTTTGCTTATTTTTTAACCAGATACTTTGTCTTTTTATTGTTGCTTTCTATGATCTCCTTATAGATTATGGATATCAAAGCCTTATCAGACATGTGATTACCAAATAATTTCTCCCATTGAGTCAGCTGCCTTTTCACCCATTTGACAAAATCCTTTGATGTGTAAAAGTTTTGAATTTTGAGTAGGTCCGATTTATCTATTTTTCCTTTAGTTGCTTGGGCTTTGGGTATAAGGTTTAAGAAACTACCTCTTACCACAAGATATTAAAGGCGTTTTCCTACATTTTCTTCTAGGCTTTTTATGGTTGTTGTCTTTTATGTAAGTCCTTGATATAGTCTTAGTTAATTTTTGTGTAAGGTGTGAGATAGGGATCTTCTTTTTTTCATGTGGAAATGGCTATCCATTTATCCCAGCTCCATTTTTTTTAGTAGACTGTTCTAGGCCAGGTGGGTTGGCTTAACAACCTTGCCAAAATTCTCTTGACTGTAGATGTGAGTGTTATTGTCTGAGTACTTGATTCAGTTTCATTGATCAATCTGTCTTTCCTTATGCCAGTATCGTGCTGTTTTTTTTACCACTGTAGTGAAATAATATGCTTGAATGTCAGGATGTAAGAGTCCTCCAAATTCTTTTTTAAGATATTTTTTGCTATTTGGGGCCCTTTAAAGTTTCAAATAAATTTGAGTATTGGTTTTTTTATTTCTGCAAAAAAAAAAAAGGGTGATTGTATTTTTATTGGGATTGTATTGAATCTGTAAATCAGTTTGGGTAGACTTGACATCTTAAAAATATTTATTTTTCCAATCCATAAATGCAAAATATCCTTCCATTTATTTAAGTCTTCTTTAGTTTCTTATAGCAATGTTTTGTAGTTTTCTGAATACAGGCCTTTATGTCCTTGGTTAAGTTTACTCTTAAATATTTGATTGTTTTAGTCACTATTATAAATGGAAATTTGTGGGAAGCTGCCCCTGGCACCGGTATTATTACAGCTATCTTGTGTGCTAACGTCATTTTGTGCAGCTATCCAGCTTAGTTCCTATTTCTCATTCTGTGTTAAATTTCTATTTCCCTATATCTACTGAGATAACAAAAGTAGGGCATCTCTTGTTGGTTTCTCTGCATGGCGTGTGGGAGCACTGCCGGTTCCTGTGTTCCTAGACAATCTTTCTTAGGAATTCAGACAATAACTTCTTAGTGCTGAGTTCATTCCACTCTGCTTCCTCCTATTGACATCTGCAGTGTGCAGAGTCCTTGGAGACATTTGCTAATGTTTCTTTTCCAGCAAGCATGCTTTTTGGATGCTTAACCCTTAATGCTCTGACTCTCAGTATCTTCTTCATGTAGCCAGTACTGGGTGGCGGTTTCCCTCCAGAAGTGGAAGTGCCCAATCAGGGGACTTCACCAAACACCATATATACCCACAACTCCTCCCCAATAAACGAGACTTGATCAGAATCCTGTCTTGTCTCCATTCTTTGCATCTCTTGTCCTTGTCATTCCTACTCCCTCTTTCAGGTTTCGGTTCGATTGACCTGCGGGTCAGGTCAGAAATTTTTTTCTGATTTCCCCCTCCGATTGCACATCAATAGTGTATAGAAATGCTATTGATTTTTCCATATTAACCTTGTATCCTGCTACTTTGCTGTACTCATCCATTAATTCTAGTAGTTTTCTTGTGGATTTTTCAGGATTTTCTAGTTAAAGATCATGTGATCAGTGAATAGTGAAAGTTTTGTGTCTTCCTTTTTATAATTGGGTAACTTTTATTTCTTTTTCTATTCTAGTTGCTCTAGGTAGAACTTCTAGCAAATTATTGTATAATAATGATGAAAGTGCACATCCTTGTTTTGCCCTGACCTTACTGGAAAAGCTTTCAATTGTTCATAATTGAGTACTATGCTAACTGTAGGGCTTTAATATATGTGCTTCACCATATTGAGAAAACTTTCTTCTATTCCTAACTTTCAGCGTGTTTTTACCAAGAAAGGATGCAATTTTTTTTTGCCAAATGCCTTTCTTTATCAATAAGAGGTGGTTTGATTTTTCATTTTCTATTTATCAATGTGGTTTATTTCATGAATTGATTTTCTCATCTTGACTCACCCTTGCATACTTAGGATAAAGCCCATTTAATTGTGGTGTATAATTCTTTGAATATGCTTTGGGATGTGTTTAATTTTATTTTTCTGACTTTTTGAAGTAGGTTTTATTTTATTTTTTTAATTTTTGTAAAGATACTGAGTTTACATAAATGATTCACAAAAATATAAGGATTCCCCTACACCCCACCTCCCACACCTCCCACAACCTCCCACATAAACATCCTTCATTAGCTTGGCACATTAATTGCAACTGAAAAACACATCCTGGGGCTTTACCATTAATCATGGACCACATTTCACATTGTAGACCACACTCTCTCCCACACAGTTCTGCTTGCTACATGATGATATAAAATGATGTATATCTGTCATTGCAAATATCCCTCAGAATAGTTCCCAAGTCCTGGAAAAGCACCAGTATTACAAGTGCTTTTCCTTCTCCCTGCCCTCAGAGACTCCAGAGACCACTGGGTCCACATCAATGTTGTATATTCTTCCATTGCTTGAATCACAGTATGTCTATAGTAGAATACCAGTAAGTCCAGTCTAGTGCTTAGCTAGTTCCCCCATCCTGAGGAGTCTGGGATGGTGATGTCCACTCCACCTCCAATAGAAAGGGGGCTTATATCCCATGGGGAAGATGGGTGGGATTATCCTGCCTGCAGCTGCAGACTCTCTCCATTCCCTAGGATGGCTGTTGTTCATCATCATCTCCCCACCAGTTGTCCTGGGTGAGTTCAATTTGTTGTAGAGTAGGAGTTGATGCTCCACAAAAGGTTCCAGGCCCAGCTTGCACATGGACAGCCAAAAGACTCAAGTCTCTGGATTTATACCTACAAATTCCAGCGCCAAGTATAAGCTAGAATAGAAGGGGCAGATAAGTCATGTGCATGGAAGACATAGTTGAGTCTAACTCTGACATACTCAGGAGTGCAAAGTCCAAAGTAGGGCCCTCTGGCAAGGCACCACACTCTGGAGCTCTCTTACTGAGAGGGGCATAAGCGTTAGCTCTGAGATGACCTGCCGACTCACTTTGAAGTCTCTTAGCCATATAAACTCATTTGTCTTTATCTTTTCCCCATTTTTTCAAGATCTTTTTCCAGTCACACTGCCAGTTTGTGCTTGGTAGAAATCCCTTGGTGCCAGGGAGGCTAATCCCTGGGAATCATGCCCCATGCTGGGAGGAAGGTAATGCATTCATATGCTGAGTTTGGCTTAGAGAAAGGCAACATTTGAGCAACAAGGAGGCTCTCAGGAGGCAACCCTTAGGCACCCCCATAACAATAGGCTCTTTAAATTTCAAGAACAAAGACTCATAATGCTAGTAAGCAATATCAAGGGCCCATCAGTGGATCATCCTCCTTCACCAGTCTCTGCCCCTGTTCTTGGGGACTGTTGCTGCTCCCTTAGAGATTGTGGCAGAGCTCTCCAGGATGGAAATTCAGCATTCTCTAATTTATTGAGATATTCTCCACCCACTGTGAAAATGTCCCATGAACATTTGAACATATTTATGTGTCTTATATTTATGCTCAGGAGAATTTCCTCCCATGCATTCCCCATCCCTGTAACCCCAAACCAATAGTCTTTCCCCACCCCAGTTGTACCCTTTTGTGATCCAAACCCTCTTGAAAGATAAAGACAAAATAGCTGAATACAATTAATAGGAAAATGAAATAATAAGTTCAAATGTAATAGACAAAAACCATAAAAATTAAAAGAAAACTAAAAATTAAATTAAATTAAAAGATTGGGATATTTTAAAAAAGAAAAAATATATTTAAAAAAATGTTTTTTTGACTCTTTGCCTTTCATCCCTGTAATATCTGCTGTCCAGTCTGTACTGTGGCACCTTCCTCCTCTCATTCTTCAGTGTCTCACTATTTTTCATTTTGTTTTCAGGGAAGTTTTAGGTCACAGCAAAGTCACACACAGAATACTAGAGACTCTCATATACCCAACATCCTCCCCCTTTCCTACACCCATATTAATAACTTTTTATATGTGGATGGTAACATTGTTATAACTGATATACAAGTAGTGAAACATAGCTACTAAACATTGTCAATGGTTTACACTATGGTTTACATTTTAGACTGTACACTTTCATAAATTTTGATGATATTTGCCATGTTCTGTGTCTATCACTGTATGGTAATGAAGAACATTTCTACTGATCACTAAATACCCCATTTGATCTATTCTATTCCTCCCTCCCCAACCACCCAGGGCCACAATGACCCCCTGGCTTGACTCATTGTATGATAAGATTCATTTTTACATGCAACAAGAGGTCTTGACACAATGGTTTGTCCTCCCCTGTTAGGAACTGCTCTTGCTCTTGAGAAACTCCCACCTGTCTATTTCTGGACAAATCATTTCCTCCAAAGATGGGAGTCTAACACCTTCTCACCTGTTATGTGGATCTCCACCCACTGATACAACACCTTATGACAAAGTGAAAAATCACACACTCCCTAGAATCCTGCTTGAGGTGCACCCTGTTCTGAATGCCCCCCACCAACACCCTAAACCAATGACTCTTCCTTGTCATATTGTCATAAGAGTATTCCCACCTCTGTACTTTCAACCCCATACCCACAAATCCCCAGCATTTTCCTGTTCCCACTCCCAACCTTCCCCCCAGTATCCTTGAAATTCTAACCCACCTTTCCCAATCTACCCACCTGTTAACCCTGCACCACCCAACCCAATAATATCACTAACCTCCTGCCCTATTCCTTCAATACACAACTATACTCTATCACTTTACCATAGATTACATCCACATGGGTGATTGCTCACAACCTTCTCCTTTTTCTATTTCTTGTAAACCTATCTTACAGACAATAGCTTTCTGAGATTGCTCAATTTCCTGAACTCCTTTCAGTGAGGTCATTTACTGTTCATCCTTCAATACCTGGCTTGCTTCACTCAACATAAGGTCTTAAAGATTCATCCATGTTATCCTGTGTGTTACCAATTTATTCATCCTTGTAGTTGAGTAATATTCCATTTTATATATGTACCATATGTTGTTTATACATTCATCTGTTCATGGGCACCTGGGTTGATTCCAACTTTTGGCAAAAGTGAACAATTCCGCTATGAACATTGGTGTGCATATATCTGTTCATGTCTTTGCTTTTAATCCTTCAGGGTATATATGCAACAGTGGAACCACTGGAACATATGGAAGATCTATATTTAGTTTTTTGAGGAACCACCAAACTGTCCTCCATAATGGCTAGATCAATGTACAATCCACCAGCAGTGGATGAGGGTTCCTATTCCTCCACATCCTCTCCAACACTTATAGTCTGCTTTTTTTTTTTTTTTTAATAGCCACCATTCTAATGGGTGTAAGATGTTTGTTTATTGTAGCATTTCCCTAATAGCTAGCGATATTGAGCATCTTTTCATGTGCTTTTTAGCCATTTGTATTTTTTCCTTGGAGAAATGTTGTTCCAGGTCACTTGCCCACTTTTGAAATGGATTGTTTGTCTTTTTATTTTTGAGGTATAGGATTTCCTTATATATGCAGGATATTAGACTCCTATTAGATATATGTTTGCCAAATATTTTCTCCCATTAGTAGGCTGCCTTTTTACTTTCTTGATAACATCCTTTGTGGTGCAGAAATTTTTAATATTCAGGTTATCCCATTTATCATTTTTTTCTTTTGCTGCTTGTGTTTTGGGTGTGAAGTTCATGAAATCATTTCCTATTACAAGGTCTTTTAGATGTTTCCCTACATTATCTTCCAAGGTTTTTATGATCTTGGTTCTTACATTATGATCTTATATCCATCTTGAGTTGATTTTTGTATAAGGTGTGAGATGGTGTTCTTCTCTCATTCTTTTTGATGTGGATATCCAGTTCTCCACGCACCATTTGTTGAAGAGACCAATGTTTCCCAACTGAGTCTGCTTGGTGGGCTTGTCAAATATTAAATGACTGTATATGCAAGGATCTATATCAGAACTCTCAATTTGGTTCCATTGGTCAGTATGTCTATCCTTGTGCCATTACCACATACAGTTTTGAACACTGTAGCTTTGTAGTATGTTAAAAGTCAGGTAGTGTGAAACCTCTAATTTCATTTTTCTTTCTAAGTATGTCTTTGGCAATTTGGGCTCTCTTTCCCTTCCAAATAAACTTTGTAGTTAGTTTTTCCAATTCATTATAAAGTACAGTGTTGATTTTTATTGAGAGTGCATTAAATCTGTAGATTAGTTTGGGTAGGATAGACATCTTGATGATGTTTAGTCTTCCTATCCATGAATGGTAATATTATTCCATTTATTTAAGTCTTCTTTGAATTCATTTAACAGTGTTGTGTAGTTTTCTGTATATAAGTCCTTTACATCTTTAGTTAAATATATTCCTAGGTATTTGATACTTTTAAATAGTATTGTAAATGGTATTTTTTCTTCATTTCCTCCTCAGATTGCTCATTATTGGGGTACAGAAATGGTACTAATTTTTGAGCTTTGATCTTATAGTCTGTGACTACTGAACTCCTTTATAAGTTCCTTAAGCTTTGTTGTAGATTTCTCAGAGCTTTCTATGTATAGGATCATGTCATCTGGAAATAGTGATATTTTACTTCTTCCTTTCCAATTTGGGTGCTTTTTATATCTTTTTATTGCCTCAGTAATCGAGCAAGTACTTGAAGACTATGTTAAATAGGAGTAGTGATAGTTGACATCCTTTTCATCTTCTCAACTTTAGAAGGAACACTTTTAGGGTTTCAACATTGAAGATGATGTTAGCTTGTGGTTTTTCATATATGTACTTTATCATGTTCAGAAAATTTCCTTCTATTCCTATCTTTTGCAATGTTTTTATCTGCATCTATAGAGTGATCATGTGATTTTTTTCTTTCAATCATTTTTTTTTTAAAAGATTTTATTTATTTATTCATTTATCCCCCCCTTGCTGCTTGTGTTCGCTGGGTCAGCTAACCACGCCATGCGGGCAGGCTTGCCTTCACCAGAAGGCCAGGGGAACCGAACCCGGGGCCTCCCATATGGTAAACGGGAGCCTTACTGATTGAGCCACAGCCACTTCCCATCTTTCAATCAATTTATGTGGTGTATTATCCTGACTGATTTTCTTATGTTGAACCATCCTTGCATACCTGGGATGAAATCCACTTGGTCATGGTGTTTAATTCTTTGATATGTTGTTGAATGTGATTGGCAAGTACTTTGTTGAGGATTTTAGCATCTAGGTTCATTAGTGGGATTTATCTGTAATTTTCCTTTCTTGTGGCATCTTTGTTTAGCTTTGGTGTTAGGGTAATGTTGGCATCATAGAATGAGTTAGACAATGTTCCTTCTGCTTCTATTTTTTGGAAGAGTTTAAGCAGTATTGGTGTTGCCTCTTTCCAGAATGTTTGATATAATTCACCAGTGAAGCCATCAGGTCTTGGACTCTTCTCAGTTGGGGTGTAATTGATGACTAAGTCTATTTCTTTACTTGTAATTGGACTGTTGAGTTCATTAATTTCTTCTTTCCTCAATGTAGGAAGCTTGTGAGTTTCTAAGAATTTGTCCATTAACTCTAAATTATCATTCTTGTTGACATATAATTTTTCAAAGTATCTTCTTGTGATACTTTTTATTTCTGTGGAGTCAGTGGTGATATCTGCTTCCTCATTTCTTATTTTATGTACTTGCATCTGCTCTCTCTTTTTCTTTGTTAGTCTGGCTAAGGGTTTGTCAATATTATTTATCTTCAAAGAACCAGATTTGATTTTGTTTATTTTTTCTAGTGCTTTCTTATTTTCTATTTCATTTAGTTCTGCTCTAATCTTTGTCACTTTCTTCTTTCTACTTCCTTTGGGGTTAGTTTGTTGGTTTTTTTCCAATTCCTCAGGGGTGCAGTCAGCTATTCAATTTTAACTCTTTCTCCTTTTTTGATTAATGCATTTATAGCTATAAATTTTCCTATCAGTATAGCTTTGGCTGCATCCAAAACCCATAAGATTTGACATGTTTTGTTGTCATTTTCATTTGTTTCGAGGTAGTTACTGATTTCTTTTGAGATTTCCTCCTTGAACCACTATTTAAGAGTGTGTTGTTTAAATTCCATATTTTTGTGCCTAATCTGGTTCTCTGGCCCATAGTGATTTCCAATTTCATTACGTTGTGGTCAGAGAAATTACTTTGTTTAACCTCAATCTTTCTGAGTTCATTGAGAGTTGTTCTGTGTCCTAGCATGTTGTATATCTTGAAGTATGATCCATGTCCACTCAAGAAGAATGTTTATTCCACTGTATTTTGGTGTAGTGTTTTGTATATATCTATTAGGCCCAGCTCCTCTGTTGTTTCTTTATTGATTATCCATTGAGATATTCTGTCTAATGGTGATAATGGTGTATTAAAGCCCCCTACTATAATTGTAGAGGCATTTATGTCTGCATTTAGTCTTTCCAGTATTTACCTCATGTATTTTGAGGAGCCCTGATTAGGTGCATAAATGTTTATAATTATTGTTTCTTCTTGAAAGATTACCCCTTTTGCTAATATATAGTGTCCATCTTTGTCTCCTACAATACTTTTGCATTTAAAGTACATTTTGTGCAATATTAGTATAGCTACTCCTGCCCTTTCTTGGATTTTAATTTGCTTGTAAAATTGTTTTCCAGCCATTCACTTTCAGCCTCCTTGAATTCCAGGATATAAGGTAGGTTTCTTGTAGACAACAGAGAGATGGGTCATATTTCTTTATCCATTCTGCCAATATGAGTCTTTTGACTTGTGAATTTAATCCATTACTAGTCAGTGTTATTACTCTCAAGGAATTTCTTACATCAGCCATATTTTCTTTGGGTTTATTTCATATGTTGTTTTTACTTCTCTTTTTGTCTTTTAGTTGTTCTTACACTCTTCTCCAACTCTTTCTCCCCTGTTTTTTTCTTTCAACCTGCAGAACTTCCTTTAGTATTTCTTGAAGGGAAGATTTTGTATTGGCATACTCTCTTAATATCTGTTTTTCTGTGAATATTTTTAACTCTTCAACATTTTTGAGTGCCAATTTTCCTGGATAGAGAATTCATAGTTAGAAGTTTTTTGTTTTGTTTTGTTTTATTACCTTCACTATGTCATACCACTGTCTTCTTACCTCTATGGTTTTGGATGAGTAATCAGGACTTAATCTCATTGAGCTTCCCTTGCATGTAATGGTTCTCTTTTCCCTTGCTGCCTTGAGTATTTTCTCTTTGTCTAGAGCTTTGGCATTTTGACAAGTATATGTCTTATAGTAGGCCTGTTAGGATTTAAACAGTTTGTGGTGTGCTGTGTTTTTGGAAATGTACATCCATCTCCCTCAATAGGGCTGGGAAATTTTCAGCCATTATTTCCTTCAACACTCCTTCTGCTCGCTTTCCCTTCTCTTCTCCCTCTGGGATGTCTTTAATGCATATGTTTGTGTGTTTTGTGTTGTTGCTTAAATCCCTAATTCCATGCTGGATTTTTTCTAACTTTTTATCTATCTGTTCTACTATCTGTTTGATTTCAGATGTACTGTATCCACATCACTAATTCTTTCTTTTGCCTCTTCATATCTGCTGTTATGTGATTCCAGTATCTTTTTAATTTCTTGGATTGTACCATTCATCACCATCATATCCACTATCTTTTTGTGTATGCTTACAATTTCTTCAGTATGTTCTCCCAATATCTTCTCTTTTTTTGGCTTTTATAAAGGGTATTTATTTGGAGTAGAAGCTTACAGTTACCAGGCCATAAGCATAAGTTACTTTCCTCACCAAAAGACTGTTACCATGTGTTGGAGCAAGATGTCTACCGATGTCTACCAAGAGTTCAGACTTCCTGGGTTCCTCTTTTCCTGGGGCTTGTTTCTTTCTGGGCTTAGCTACCTTGCTCTCTCCACGAGGCCAGCTGTAGACTTTCAGGTGACCAGCTCTGTCTCTCTTCTCTGGGCTTGATTCTCTCCAGGATCAGCTGCTCTGCTCCTCTGTGTACTTACTTCCCAGGCACCAGCTCAAAATCGCCCTTGCATCCTCCTTCTCCATGTCTTTACTTCCCCAGGCTCTGCATCAAAACTCCAACTCTCTTCTCTGCCATGTGGTTTTCTCTGTGAGTCCCCACCTGTGATTGCATCATCAATATCTTAGCTGGCTTCTATCTTCCCCTGGATTTTCAATCAAAACCAGACCAGCAGTAGGTGAGCAAAGGTGGTTAAAATTCTCTCCTTATTCATCAGAACCCAAATGGCCTGAGAATACAAGGAATCCAAAGTCTTAATGAGGCTGTTTTTATCACATGTGTAGTTCAGAGCTTCTTTCTTAACAATGCATGACCACTTTCAGGTTTATGGTACTCGATCTGATATTTTTCTCTTTCTTCCGTTCAGCATTTGTGGATCCCTCCAGTTTCTACCATTCTCCAGAGTATCAGGGAAGTTTTATTCAGGGTCTAACGTCTTCTTAATATCCTTAATCTTTTCCTTCACTTCTTTAAGTTGGCTCATGATATATATATATATATTTTGGACAGCTCTGATTAGTTGTTTGATGATCTGCATCTCTTCCTGGTTTTTAGTTTGTTCATTGCACTGCTCCATGTTTTACTGTTTCTTAGTATGGTTTGTAATTTTTTGTTGCCCGTTGGTCATCATTTATCTTGATGAGTTCATTCAGTTGATTATCTTCTCTCACTGCTCTAGAGCTTTATTTATCTCCTGGTTTTGTGTGTGTGTTAAGTTTTCTCTTTGACACTTTGTTCTTCTCATTTTATTTCCTTGCTGTTTTCTATGTTATCTTGAAGGAAAAAAATTAGGGCCAGAGAAATTGAAAGATTTAAGGAAAGAAAAAGGATAATATTAATAATAATAAAAGTTAGAAGAAGAGACATATAAAACTTAGTAAAATGAATATTTAACTCATGTAAGCAGTGTAAAGTAATAGGAATAAAAAAGTGGAGTACCTATAATGAAATGGGAAACTGGATAGAGAAAAATACGTAGAATGACTTAAAAAGCCAGAATGATGAGGAGTGAGAGAACAAGAAAAGAAAGTACAAGAAGAAAAAAGTCAATATATAAAAGAAAACAGAATAGATGATATAGAAATTGAAAGCAGTAAATTTGAGAATTAATAAAAAGTTGGAATATAAGAACCACAACAGAAAGCAGCAGATAGAAAGATGAAGGAAGGAAAACTGATAGCCTTTGTAGACAAAAACAATATACACAGAAAATGGGAAATTAAGGAAGAAGAAGCACAACAACCAAGAAACAAGCTAGCAGCACTTAATTTTTTAAAAAGTAGGGGGAGGAAAGAGGAAAGAAAAACTAGAAGTAATACAAACAAACAAAAAACCACAAGAAAACTCCAAACAAACACACAAGAATACAGTAAAAGAAAGCTAAAGAACATTGTTCCTTCTTTGGCCCTAGTGGAGCCTCTCAGGGTGCCTGTGTTCATCAATCAATTATCCTGCAGGCTTCTCTCTACAGGTTTTGAGTCAGGTTTTAGCTAGTAAACTAAGTTAAATTTTTTTTTTTTTTTTGAAAAATAAGAGTCCCAAAAGAAGCTAATACAAAAATTATGTCTATGTTTTCGCTGTCCTATGTTATCAGCTGTATGTTAGATATTACAATGGTTCACTACTCTTAGAGTTGGTGGGACTCGAACTAGGGTCCTCATATATTCAAGGCAGAAATTCCTCCAATGAGCTACCTTTCTAATGGGTCAGTTAGCTCTTCAGAAAGCTATTCAGTCCGTTTCTCCCAGGCAGGTTTTACTCTCCTAGTGCAGAATTCAGTAGGCTGTATGAGCAGATCCCCCTTCTGGTTATTGCTCATTTTAGTAAAATGTAAACTGTCAAGTATCTATTGACTTTGTATATGTACATACATATTTTCTTTGTTCTAAAGCCAAAATAAAAGCCACACCTTATGAGGTGGCAGGGCTCTTCTCTGCATATCTGATGGAGAGTCCCCTGATCCAAAAAAAAAATAAATAAATAAAATAAAAATAAAATAAAATAAAATGGGACCCTGTTAACTGAGTACATTGCATTGAAGTGATTTCCAAGCCTCTTCTAGACCAACCCCTCCTCCCAGGGGACACTAAATCAGAGCTTGAAAACTTACTAAGTGCTTCCCACAGCCTGACTCCCTTAGGAGAGTTGAAATTTTGATAGTCCTCAATGCAGAACTATTATATTGGCTGTCTCCACCCTCTCCCAGCCAAGACTCTGTATCCTAGGGCAGTTAGGTAAATCAGGCTATCTCAGCAGATTCACCTCTCCCCTCAGCCTGATGCCACTTTGAGCCAGATGTTGTGTTCCCCAAAGCTGTAAGGGGGCTCAGGCAACCAAACCCACAGAAAGGAAACCACTCTCCATCCATTGCCAGAACCCTCCCACTCTCAGGGAATGCTCCCTCTCCCTGGGTGGCTGGGGGAATTGGGGCTCACCCTGGCTCCCTGCCCTGAGGGTGGGGCTTAGCCATCCATGTTTTCCAGGAACAGGGCTAAAAACTCATTGTTTAATCTTGAGCAATCTATCTCTCTGTCCAGCTCCCTCCAGATTGGTGCCCCAAAGAGTTCCGCTCTGTGGGCTCCCAGAACAGGCCACTTGGGCAGGATCCTGTCCCCAATCAGTTGTTTTCTTCAAGAGAGATGGTGAGCATCCGCTTAAACTGATGCCATCTTCCTTCCACTGCAAGTATTTCTCTGAGGATTTTTGCATCTGTATTCATTTGAGGTATTGTTCTGTAGTTCTCTCTTTTGTGGTATCTTTATCTGGTTTTGATATTACAGTAATGTTGGCTTCATAGAATGAATTTGGCAGCATTCTTTCTTGTTCAATTTTTGGGAAGAGCTTGAGCAAGATCGGTATTAGTTTACCTTTGAATGATGGGTAGAATTGATCTGTGAAGTCATTTGGTCCCGGGCTTTTCATCTTTGGGAGTTTTTTTATGACTGTTTCAGTCTCTTCACTTGTGATTGATTGTTGTGGTCTTCTATATGTTCTAATGTCAGTGTAAGTTGTTTATGTGTTTCCAGGAATTTGTCCATCTCTTCTACATTTTCTAATTTTCTGGCCTACAGTTGTTCATAGTATTCTCTTGTGAACTCTCTTCAGGGGTAATGTCCCCCTTTTATTTCTGATATGTATTTGAATTTTCTCTCTTTTTTTCTTTTTCAGTCTAGCTAAGGGTTGACCAATTCTGTTTGTCTTCTTAAAGAACAAACTTTTGGTTTTGTTGATTCTCTCTATTGATTTTTGGTCTTGATTTCATTGATTTCTGCTCCATTATTTACTATTTCTTTCCTTTGACTTGGTTTGAAATTAATTTGCTCTTCTTTTTCTTGTTCTTCCAGGTGTGCAGTTAGATCTTCAATTTTATCTTGTTATTTTTTTTTTTTTTAGTGTAAGCATTGAGGGCTATAGATTTCACTCTCAGCACTGCCTTTGCAGTGTCCCATAAGTTTTGTTATATTGTGGTCTCATTTTCATTCATCTCAAGATATTTGCTGAATTGTCTTGCAATTTCTTCTTTGACCCACTGGTTGTTTAAGACAATTTTGTTTAATTTCCATATATTTATGAATTTTCCCTTTTTCTTTCCATTATTGATTTCCAGTTTAATTCCATTACAATCAAAGAAAGTGTTTTGTATAATTTAAAATGTTTTAAATTTATTGAGACTTGTCTTGCGACCTAACATGTGGTCTATCATGGAGAATGATCCATGAACACTTGAAAAGAACATATATTCTGCTGTTTGGGGGTGTAATGATCTATAGATCTCTGTTGGGGATAATTCATTTATCATATTATTCAAACTGTTTCTTTATTGTACTCTGACCAGATGACCTATTCAATGATGAGAGTTATGTATTAACTCTCCAACTACCATTGTAGATACATCTTTTTCTCCCTCTGTTTTGCCAGTATCTGTCTTTTATAATTTGTGGTGTCCTCTTCAGGTGCATTTATATATACGATGATTATTTATTCCTGGTGAGTTGAACTATTTATTTATTTATTTATTGCCTGGTTTATTTATTTATTTATTAAAAAACAGCTTTGTTTTTAAAGTCTATTTCATCTGATATAAGTATAGGTACTCCAACTATATGTTGTTGTTACTGCATGTTTAGGATATATCTTAACAGTCTTAAACTTCCAATCTACTTATAGCTTTCATCTAAAATTCCTAGTAGATTGCATATATTTTCTTATCCATTCCACTAGCTTGTGTCTTTTGATTGGGGAGCTTAATCAATTTACATTCAATGTTATAACTGTAAAGGCATTTCTTATTTCACCCATTCTGATTTTTGGCTATCTGTCATATCTTCTTTTCACAACAATCTTTAACCCTTAGGTTACTTTTACTGATATAAATTTGATTTCTAAAATCTCTTCCAAGCTTCTCTCTCTCCTGTCTTTTCTTTAAAGGATGCAGCCATTTTAGCTAAAACGACAGCTACCAGCCTCTTTCCAACTTGGACACATTCAACCTTTAGCTGTTCTTAGGATTATACTATATCAAGCTAAATTTACTAATCAGTAGCTGAGGTTGATGCCCAACCCTCTCTTCCTTCCCCATTTTTGGGGAAATAGAGCTTCCAACTCCAGCCACAGAAAAGATCTTGAGGTGGCTTGTGCCACCATTCTTGAGGGGCACCATCCTTCCCAGTTTGAAATGCTCTACTCATGCAACTTCACTGCAGATGGCAGTTTCTGCCTTCTATTCTTTGAAGGAAGTTGCAGGATGCTCTTCTGGTCTCCCAGGCCCCCAACCAGGTGCTTTACATAGCTCTGGGTGATTACTAAGTACCCTGTATGATGAGCTGACTCTTGGTGCTCATTACTCAGGTGCCATCTTGCCCCTCCCCAAACAACTGTCTTTTAATCAACTAAATGAAATTCACCCTACAAGTATATCATATTAAAATCATGTAACTGGTAAATCTTTATAACAGAGCTCTAGCCTTACATGTTACCATGGAACTCACATCAGAGGCAAAGCATATGAATGTCAGCTATGTGACAAACACTTCATTCAATTTTCTGCCCTAAAAATTATAAGAGAATTCACTTTGGAGCAAAACTTATCAATATGATTTTTGTGGCAAGGCTGCACTCATTTTTATGGCATTAGACAAAATTGGAGAATTTACACTGGAGAAAAGCCTTATGAATGCCTTCTATGAGGGAAAGCCTTCACTCATTATGCTCTGCTGAGACAACTCAGAGTAAAGAGAAACCATATGAATAACATATATGAGGGTAGGCTATTTTAAATATAATGAAGGACTCACATGAGCATACATAAACAATAAGTGTATAATGATAGTTGTGAACTTACAAAACAAACATACATAACATCATACAGGGCTCCAATACCTCACCCTACCACCAGTATCTTGCATTGCAGTTAAATACATTTAACTAATGGTTAAAGAGCCCCCTCAACATATTACCACTACCCAAAGTATTTTTCCCTCTGCCCACACTATTATTATGATTTTTGCATCATTTATGCATGAACATACATAAAGAATAAGTATATTGTAAAAGATGTGAACTTACAAAGCAAACATTCGTAACATCATTCAAGGGTCTCATACATCAACCCTCCCCTAACATCTTGCATTGTCACGAGACATTTCTTATGAATTATGAAAGAATATTGTCAAAACCTTACTGCTAATTATACTCCTTACCTTATATTTGGTGTATTTTTCACCCAATGTGCCCTATTTTTATTTTTTAAATATATTTTTGTGAAAGAAGTTGTAAACTTAAAAATCAATCATGCATATGTGCAGAATTCCAAAACAACATCCCTCTATCAACACACCACACCATAGTGGAACAGTTGTTACAAATTATGAGATAATATCTGATTATTACCAGGTCCACAGCACACATTTGGCACACATTTCCCATACCCTCTTTATCAATACAGTACATTTTTGACATAGATGCAAGAATATTACATTATTACTCTTAATCACAGTCCATAGGTCACTCCAATTGTATTTTTCCCATGCTTCTCCACATTCCTGCCACCCTGCAATAGTGAGGTACATCTGGCCTAGCTCACAAAGGACACTTGTGCATCATGCTGTCAACCACAATTCTCTCCCAACTCTGGATTTACTGTACTATTCAGTCCCTAGATTATACTTTAGCTTTCTGTCAATTGGCATTTACATCCCTAGACTACCATGTTCAGCAACATCCCCATTTATAAATCAACTGTTACTCACTATAATGTGTTACATCCACTCTACATTTCCACACTTTTACAGTAAAGCTAATTAAAACTTCTACACACACTAAATGTCAGTTGTTCATCTCAGTCCTCCTATCTCCTTTAAGAATCCACCACTTACCACCAGGTCATGAAGATATTTTCCTACATTTTTTTTCTAGAAGCTTTATGGTTCTTGCTCTTATATTTAGGTTTATGGTTCATTTTGAGTTAATTTTTGTATAAGTATGAGATAATGGTCCTCTTTCCTTCTTTTGCTATTAATATCCAGGTTTCTCAGCACCATTTGTTGAATGGACTGTTCTGCATGAGCTGGGTGGATTTGACAGGATAAATCACTGGACCATAGATGTGAAGATCTGTTTTTTAACCATCAATTCTATTCCATTGGTCTATGAATCTGTCTTTATGCCTATACCATGTTGTTTTTATTGCTGTAGCTTTGTAATATGACTTAAAGTCCAGAAATGATAGTCCTCCAACTTTGCCTTTCCTTTTTGAGATATTTCTGGCTATTCAGGACCCCTAACACTTCTAAATAAATTTGGTAATCATGTTTCCATTTATTTAAAAAAATGCTCATGGAACTTTTAACAGGATTGCATTGAATCTGTGCATCAATTTGAGTAGAATTGACATCTTAATGATATTTAGTCTTCCATCCATGAGCATGGAATGTTCTTCCAATTATTTAGGTCTTCTTTTATTATTTCTTTTTAACAATAACTTGTAGTTTTCTGAATACAAATGCTTTAAATCATTGGTTAAGTTTATTCCTGAATATTTAGGTTTCATCTGTCATATTTTATTTTCACCACCCTTGTGAAAATTTTAGTTTCTTTTATTGATATAATCCTCATTTCTAGACTCTCTTCCAGGCCTCTCTTTCTTGTCTTTTCAATCTGTAGCACACCCTTTAGTATTTCCTGCAAAGCAGGTCTCTTTTTTACAAACTCTGTATTATCTGTGACGATTCTGAATTCTCCTTCATTTTTGAAAGACAATCTTACCAGATATAAGATTCTTGGATGGCAGTTTTTCTCTTGCAGTATCTTATTATTATTATTATTATTAAAGATTTTATTTATTTATTCATTTATCCCCCCCTTGCTGCTTGTGCTCGCTGGGTCAGCTAACCACGCCGTCCGGGCAGGCTTGCCTTCACCAGGAGGCCCCGGGAACCGAACCCGGGGCCTCCCATATGGTAAACGGGAGCCCTACTGATTGAGCCACAGCCGCTTCCCGTCTTGCAGTATCTTAAATATATCATGCTACTGTCCTCTTGACTTTATGGCTGCTGGTGAGAAATCAGTACCTAATCTTTTTGGGTATCTCTTATGTGTTATGTATTGCTTTTATTTTTCTGCTCTGAGAATTTTTCCTTTTTCTTCGAAATTCTGAATAGCATGTGTCTTAGATTTGGTCTATTTGGTTTTTTTCAGATGGGAGCACATCATGCTTCTTTGACATAGATGTTTATGTCCTTCAATAGGGCTGGGAAATTTTCTACCATTATTTCTTCAAATATTCCTTATGCCCCTTTTCCCTTCTCTTCTCCTTCTGGGACAGAATGACACACATATTTGCATGCCTCTTGCTGTTCTTTAGTTCCCTGAGATTTTGTTCAAGTTTTTCCAAGCTTTTCTTTATTTGTTCTTTTGTATGTTCACTTTCAGAAGCCATTTCTTTAAGCTCACCAATCTTTTCTTCTGTCTGCTCAAATCTGTTATTATATGATTCCAGTGTATTTTTTATTTCATTTATTGCACCTTTCATTCTCATAAGAGCCCATAAGCATACATATTTTTCTATGTATGCTTTCAAATTCTTCTTTGTGCTCATCCAATGTCTTCTTAATAACCTTAAATTCTTTAGCCACCTCATTGAATTTATTAAGGAGATTTGTTTGAATATCTATGATTAGTTGTCTCAACTCCTTTATGTCATCTGGAGGCTTATGCTCTTCTTTTAACTGGGTCATATCTTCCTGTTTCTTGGTGTGGACTGTAATTTTTTTTTTATTTATTTTTTTGCTATCCTGGCATCTGGATTACTAGAGTATTTATTCTGGGTGCAGTTTTTCTCTTTAGTTTAGGGCTTCCTGCCTTTCTCCCTTGCTGGTTGTGTAGTAGGAGCAAGGATGTGGTTGGTGCTATAAGCTCTGGAGGTTCAAGCTGCCCTCTTTGTCACAAGAACCAATGAAGCTTCTCCCAACTTTCTCCTTTGTTAGGG
Source organism: Tolypeutes matacus (assembly GCA_026826555.1). Classification (NCBI taxonomy): domain Eukaryota; kingdom Metazoa; phylum Chordata; class Mammalia; order Cingulata; family Chlamyphoridae; genus Tolypeutes; species Tolypeutes matacus. The sequence goes on from JAKSZT010054136.1 coordinate 385,386, forward strand.
GTAGGTACAAAGCCACAACTGTGTGGAATAATCCAACTCATGCAGGCCTAGACTGTAGTTGCTGAGAGAGACTGATGAAGTTTCATGTCTTTTTCTTCCTGCCTGGGGTGGGGATGGAGCTGCAAGTGTGGGGAGCTATCTAAGCAGTGCAGATCAAAGATGCTTGCAGTTGCCCTGGTGGACTTCTGAATATTCAGTCTGTGCCAAACAATGTACCTGCAGTTTCCTAGATAGACTGGTGCAGGGCCTTCCTGCTAGAGATGAGGCTGAAGAGACTCCCATATAATTTATGCCAGAGATGTTATTCATGAAATAAAATCACATAAGTACTTTATTCATATAGCAGCACATATAGTGCAAGTGAGAATTCACATTGTACAAAACATGTATGTTTCATGAATGAAGGCATGTCTTCAGTGATTAATCATTCCTTTGTATTAACATTATTATTCAGAGGAAAGAACGATCTTGACATCAATTTTGGAAAATTTTCAGCTGGATTTCACATCAAGAAATTGATAGTGGAAACTAAAATACTTTATATGTATCTTACAGTATACAATTCAACAGAGTGTACAATTATGAACAAGTATTTCTATTGAAATTGTGTAGGATATCAATGTATAATTTTTAAGTGAAATGAGTGTATTGAATTATGAGTTTTTAGGAAGGAGTATGAAGTGAAATGAATTCAATAAATTAATACTTTCATATATATAGAAGCAAAAAATATTGTTGTTGAAAATCTAATGTTGGCCACATTCTAGATTTGATTTTATTCATTTCTAAACACAAAGATTTGAATTAATCAGGAAATAACTTTGTTGACTCAAACACTTGGAAGAGAAAATTATGATTCTTAACTATTTTCTTGATATCATATATGTTCATGACATGGATGATAACAAACATAGATAAATAAACACACATTAGAAGTAGTCATATGGTATAGAAATAGTTCTCTTTTAAAATACCATTTAATCTTTCTATCAAATGTCAGAAAGGGATGAAAAATGAAATTATATACATTAAAATGCACCATTCTGGCAGAATTGTAGTTTCATTGGCTAGAGAGTTCCCCAGAATACAAAATCCATTCATTAGTATTTTTAGTGAAAAAGTTATCCAAACCACAGAGATAAGATTAAACAAGGAAACAAAAGCACATTGAAGGCATAGGGAGTGCTTAATTTTCAGAATGTACAATTTTCAGGAGGAACACACCCTTGAAACCTCCTATTTGGAATTGAGGACTTTTCCTGTAATATCATTGCAGCCCAAACCACAAATCACCCAAGCAGAGTGCATTCTTTATCAATAATTTGTTTATTTCAATAAAAGTTTATGAATATGAGGAAACAATTTTCAAAGTCTAGATGTGTCTAGAACCCTCAGGAGTCCTGCTGTTTGAGACACTGTTCACTGTGGCAGTCAATGAGATCCTGCTGAGACATGCATAAGGTTAACCTCTGGAATAACCTTGGATCTCACTTGGAAATCTTTTAACCATAAAAAATCATTTGTATTTAATATTTCAATAATTTGGTCAAGGTCTTATTCCACATGGCTTGTACATAGTTTTAAAAAGTAAAACTGCCTTTACTGAGAAGTTGTGACTAATAGGAATTCAACTCTGTAAAAAAATATTGTTCCTGATATTTAAATATCTTTTATGGCTATGCAGTATATACTTTTAAGTTATGATACAATGTTTATAATATACAGATAAAATAATGAAATACAAATTGTTCACTTAAGATTAATATATAAATAACACTGAGAAATATTGTTTTGGGAAATATATTTTGATCAAATTTTCCATTTGAGTAAATATTTAAATAGTAGCAGTTTCTTCCACTACTGGGAGAAAATTCAAACTTTCTTTGAAAAGGAAAATGCCCTTATCTCTGTTTTTATCATTGGTTTCTTTAACATGGAAGAACTATGTTACAAAAATTTTGTTTTTTGTCCTTTTGGTGAAATTTTCCATTTCTTCAAATTCGGGGCATAATGAATACAGATAACATGAATATCCATGTTCAAGTCTTTTTTCTAAATGTCTGTTTTCATTTTCATTGATGATACATGGGAGTAGAAAAGCTTAATCATATGGCAGATGTCTGTGAATTTATTTTAAAAAGATTTTGAGGTATAATTTACATGACATAAATTTCATAAAACTAAAGAAACATTTTTTGGTAAACAAACAGAGTTGTGCAAACCTCGCTATGGTCCAATTTTAGAATTGTTGCATTACCCCCAAATTTTCATTTTGTAAACTACTCCATCAGCTTCATTTGACACAGTACACCCCCTTGAAAGACTGAGACTTGAGGAAACACTCTTGAAAAAATCATTAACCCAGCAAAAAGGCAGAGGGAAAAGGGCAGTGAAGTCAGATAAATAACAAACCAACAAGCAAGAGAGAGTAGGGAACCAGAAACTACTTTCCTTCTTCAGCACTATGTTCCCCAATTGGAGTGTCTTGGCTTAAACACCATCTGTACTGGCAAGACTACTACATTTATCCACCTCAATGCTTTCTGGGCAGTACTGTCTGATACACACCCTGCTGTTTCATGAAACCTTGGTGTGGATGTCTACCATGCCAACATGAAACTCTGGGCTTCTCCCAGGGACCTGCTCCTCCTCTGTTTCCTGCTTTCCCTTCACCCTACATCCATCCCATCTGCATATCCTATACCCCATTATCAGAGCAAGTCCACATCTCTCCCTTCTCTTTTCCTCCAGCGTTTTTCCCTGCTTAGCATCGCCTATGACAGGATGACTGTGGTTTCCTCCTTCTCATTCTCCCTCTTCCCCTTACATTTGTTTAAATGCATAGGAAAAGGTGTGCTTTGCTGTTGTTTGCAGTGATCTATATATTATGCATTAAGTAAAATTTATTATTTGCAGTGATCAAATATTCAATATCTATACATATATATTCTCTGCTTATTTTATCAATTGCTAAGACTTGTAAAAAAAAAATCCCCTAGTCTGTGACATACTGTACTTCTGTCACTTTTCAAAAAGCCATTTTATTAGTTGGTGTACACATTTTAGATTCTTTCCCAGGAATTCAAACGATTATATCATTGTGAAAGAACACTCAATATCTAGTATTTTTCTTAGTATCCCATTTCTTAGATATTGACACAGTGAAATACAATTTACTATTTTTAAAATTCTACATGATATATTGTTTTCCACCTTTTACTGTCAACTTTGCTGCATGTCATAGGTGAATTTTGTATATTGTATATTTCTTTTTAAATCCACAGGACACTTTTGATTATTCAAGAGGAACATTTATATTCATTGTAATTACTGTTAAATATAATTTAATTCATAAAATTAAGTATAATTACACATTTAAATCGGCCTTCTTTTCATGTGCTAGTTATGCTTTCTACTCTATGTTCTTTTTTCCTCATGAATGCTTTCATTTGGACAAATTATTTTTGGTCATTTTTTCTCTTTGATTTATTTGGATTAGAAGCACTATTTTAATAATTCTTTTGGAGATTACTTGAGAAATTTTAACATTTTTGCTTGCCTTATCAAAACTGAAGTTAATTATTCTTTATGGATATCACAAATATATATTTTAAAACACTATATCAATTTACTCATTTTATGAAATATATTATTTTATGGAATATTTTAATACTTTATTGGGGTTCTAGCTCACAAATAACAAATAACATTGTTATTAGTTAATACATTCAGTATTCACTTCGGTATCTGAGTTTAATTAACAATCCATCCTGCATTTTGAACCACCCATCTGGAATCATTTTCATTTTTCCTGAAGAATAACCTTTCACATTTCTTTTCAAATTAGTTTCTATTAGCAAACTTTCTCCATTTTTACTTGCCTGGAAAAGTGTTTATTTCTCATATCTTGCAGAACTTTCTTTTCAGTGTAGAATTCTACTATGGCAGTTACTTTATAATAGCAATGAAAATATCTAATGCTTTCTGTCTTCTGTTGTTGATGTTGGTAGTCAGCTCTTCATTTATTACCCTTTATTGCTTATATATTTATTTTTTAGCTGCTTTTACATTTTTTTAAAGTTGTGCAAAAATATGTCAAAGTGTGCATATATTTTGATTTTTCCTTTTAGGTTTTATACAACTTCTTTACTCCATGAGTCAGTTGTATCAATTTTTGACAACTGTAGACATTATCTCTTTAAATATTGCTTCTGCCCTAGTCTACCTTTAGTCTCATACTGGCATTGCCACTTAAATATATGTTCTAACTTTTGATTATATCCTCTATCATTCCAACATTCTTTCACTGTTGATATTTTGCATTATTTTCTCAGGTTTCATTTTTTATATTTATCAAGGCTTATTCTTCTCTCCATCATTCTATCTTCTGATGTATTTTATCAAATTTTCTTATTATTTGAGCTCTTCGTTATTCACCTGTATGTTTTAGTTTTGGCATATATATAATGCATTATGTATATTTAATCCTCTGTGCCACATTTTAAACTTTCCAGTTCACTGTCAAAATTTCTAATTTTATCTTTTATGTCTTTCAAGATAATAGGTATAGACAGTTTACAAACTCCATCTAATATGCATATATTTAGAGTTCCCAAGGTATGATTTTGTTCCTTCTCACTCATATTGTCTTCTTTCATTTTTACATGGTTATTTTTTATTGTATGTTAAACATTGTATTTCAAAACTGTAGAAATGATGTGAGGTCTACTGTGATGCTAATCTCCTCAGAAGGAACTTTAGTTTGCTATTTTCAGGCCCTGTGGACATCAGCAGTCCAGGACCAAGTTCATCCAATTTGAAGACTTGAATTTTTAAGGGCTGTTTTACTTTTTTTTATAATTATTCCCAGAGAGCAATCTATCAGGTTTCCCCCCAAAATCTGTGAATGGATAACAAATTTTACTCTTGTTGACCCTAGACTTTGTCATTTGTATCAATATGGCCTTGATGTTATCAAATGCAATCCTCAGCCTCTCTGTTTTCTTTTTTACTAGACCAAAACAGGGTATAAGCATCCCTGAGTACTGATTCATATTTCTGGATTTCTATATTTTTCAAGACCTTGGCCCAGTAATCCTATACTTTGTTAAATTTAAAAAGGATGGTTATGGGGAAAAAAGTAATGCTTTGATGAGGTTTGCTTATTGTCACCATGGAAAATCTGTCTGTGGACATGAGGCATGGCTTCAGAGGGTGGAACACAGACTGTGGAGGAGGGGAGAGTTTGCAGCCACATGTGATCAAGCAAACTACCATTGACTTAGGACACCCTTACTAATCCCTGCAGACTGGGCTAGGAGCACTCTGATGGAGATCTCTTGTTTCCCAATGGTAGTGTGATGCTGGTACCTCATAAAATCACTTAGAAACTGTGAATACCTCCTGTGGCAATGGGTGTCAGGGAGAAAGAAAGGAGAGTATTATTGATGGGCAAGACCTTCCAGGCAGGGAATCAGACAGAGTAACATGGTTTTGGGATGAGTGTAAAGTCACAACTGTCCCTTTGTGATGTATCCTGAACCTCAGACAGGGATTGGACGCTTGAAAGGAGGTAAAGCTAAAAGCCTGGGACACAGGGTCTGATGCAGACAGTGGAGACTGGGCACAGAGGAGACTCTCAATGTTCACATGTATTAACCTCTTTCATCCCAATTACAACACAGTGAGATGGATAAAGCCCTTACTATTTTTCAGATAAGAGAAATAATGGAATTAGGAACCACTGAAATGTGGTTAACAGAACAAATATAAGAACATTATTTCATTAAAAAATAAAAAGTGTATACATAATAGTAATACAGGGTGTTAATAATAGGATGGGTTAGGTGAAAATACACCAAATGTTAGCTATGGACTATAATTAGTAGTAATATTTTGGTGATACTCTTTCATCATTTGTAACAAATGTTCCACAAAACTACAAAGTGTTGGTGATGAAGTGATGAATGGGAGCCCTGTATGTTGTGTTAATTGTTTCATAATTTCACAATTTTTGTTACACCCTTAGTATTTATGTATATAAATACATTTATGAATGATTGTCTTCAAAAGTTTTTTAAATTAAGAAAGGGCAAAATGGAAATTTTTTATTATATATTAAACACAATAACATTTTTTTAAAGTCTAAAAATTTCAACAAGACCACCTCACCAGATAAAATATACAAATGGATAACAGGTATATTAAGTGATACTCAACATCACTTAAGGCAAAGCCTAACCCAGAGCTCTAACTCTTGCAAATTCACAGAAGGCTGAGAGGGGTGAGGGTTCTGCACAAGTATCGTTTGACATCGACAGAAACTGCTTCATGAAGTTTAAGGAATAAAGTGTCTTCAAAATAAAAAAAGTGAAATGTGGAGTAGCTGGTGCCTATGTAGAAGCTGCAGGAAGTTATCCAGAAGATTTAGCCAAGGAAACTCATGAAGTTAGGTATATTAAACAACAGATTTTCACATTGACAAAAGAATCTTCTATTGAAAGAAGATGCCATCTACTATCTTCATCCTAGTTGATATTACTTGGAAGTAATTACCTGACTTCCAAGCTTCAAAGGACAAGCTGACTTTCTTGTTAGGTTCTAATACAGCTGAGGACTTTAAGTTGAAGCTAGTGTTTATTTACCATTCCCAAAACCATAGGGTCCTTAAGAATTATGCTAATTCAACATTGTGGAAAAACCTGGGTGACAGCTCTGTTTAAACATGGCTTACTGAATATTTTAAGCCCATGTTGAGAACTACTGTTCAGAAAAAAGGATTTCTTTCTAAATGTTACTACTCATTGACAATACACCTGGTCACCCAAAGGCTCTGATGGAGATGAACAAAAAGATTAATATTGTTTACCTGCCTCATGACACATTATTCATTGTGTAGATCATGGAACAAGAAGTAATTTCTATTTTCAAGTCTTACTGTTTAAGAAATCTATTTTGTAAAGCATGAGGTGTCAAAAATAGTGATTCTTCTGATGGATCTGGGTCAAGTCAATTGAATATCTTCTGACTAGGATTCACCATTTCAGATGTCATGGGGAGGAGATCAAACTATCAACATTAACAGGAGTTTGGATGAAGTTAATTCCAGCCCCCATGGATGATTATGATAATGCATTGGAGGAAGCCACTGCAGAAATGGTAGAAAAAGCAAGAGTGCCCAAATTAAAAATGGAGTCTGAAGATGAGAATGAATTGCTGTAATCTTATGATCAAAATTTAACAGATGAGAAGTTGCTCCTTATGGATGAGGAAACAAAGAGTTTCCTTGAGATTAAAATCTACTCCTGGTGAAGATGCTGTGAACATTCCTGAGATGAAAATAAAGGATGTAGGATATTGCTTAAATTTAGTTGATAAAGCAGCAGTAACATTTGAATGGATTGTCTCCATTTTTTAAGGATGTTCTACCGTCAGTAAAATACTATCAAACAACATTGCATGCTACAGATAAATATTTCATGAAATGAAGAGTCACTCAATGAAGCAAATTTCATTGTTGCCTTCTTTAAGAAATTGCCAGAGGTACCCTAACTTTTAACAACCACCACCCTGATCAGTCAGCAGCCATAGACATTGAAGTAAGACCCTCCACAAGCAAAAATATTATGACTTGCTGAAGACTCAGGTGATGTTTATCATTTTTTAGCAATTAACTATTTTAAATTAAGGTACATGCATTGCTTTTTAAAACAATTCTATCACACACTTAACAGACTACATTATAGTGAAATATAACTTTTACATATTCTATTGCATTATTTGTTTAATTATAGAAAAGTGGAAACACACCCTCTTATCTCTGACATATGCCTATATAAAGCTAGTGGTTTCTCTGGGTTTGGGGGAAGGAAGGGATGGAAAAATAAGTGAAGCTCAGGGGATTATTAGCAACTGTGGTATTATTCTCTTATAAAACATCTTCATCTCTTTCCAGAATTTAGCTAATTTAGATTTCTTTGTGTCATCGTCCCTCTGGTGATTTTGGAAATATGATATTGCAATAAATATGTAAGTTGCTTGCTGTTGTCTACATACTATCCCAAAGCAGACACTCACCATTAGAAATTTTTAAAATTAATATGAACACACTTATTGAACAGTACTACATTTGTAAAAATATTGTTTTAATTATGTGATCATAAACTAAAACCTGCAGATCAATCTATAGAATGAGATCTTTCAATTGTCATTTTTATCATAAGTTTCAAAGGTATATCTATAATATTATTTTCAAGTAAAAAGAATCTAGGATTCAAAAAAGATCCTTCACTTAATGTGCAAGAAGAAAACCAATTAGGAAAACATCAACATAAGAAGGGGTATAGATTAAAATGGTCTAAGTATAAGGTGGAATTAGATATCCTCCTGTTTTTGAGGCCCTGCTTGGTGACTGTAGTAAAAAACTGCACATATAGTAGCAAGGTGAAGAAGGAGGCTACTTCTCTTTGTAGGAGAATATGTGATTTTTCCTTCACAGGTGTAACTATATTAGGGTCTATATAGAGAGAAATTTTATTAAACAGATTTGATTATTTCCTTGGATTAAATTGAGTTCCTTCCTCAGGCAAATGTCCAGATCTTTCCATCAGAATGAGGGAAGAATTTCATATTAGGAGAATTTTATTCTGTTTTGTTCATTTTTTTCTCTGCAGGACAATGATCCTTAATCATTTCATTCCCTGTTTTACATTCAAGTCTTTTGGTCTTTGTTTCATGTTATTCTATGAGAAGTAGAAAATTTCTTTCAGGAGCTGAGGTGTGATCACTGGGACTTTCATCCATTCAAGGGTGTTTGTCACCGACATGTGATAATGCAGTGAGATATTGTCATGCTGAATCCTTGATCTCTTCAGAAGTTCAGCTATTCAAGGGTTCAAGGCTAAACCAACTGAAGTTATCAGGAGATCACAGTAATGTAGGCAGTCATAGGTAGACCTGAACATGAGGAAGTAATAGGGGGGGAATTGTAGGAGTGCAGAATATAGCAGCCCAGCACTGGGTTAAGATGGATTAAAGAAGTCACTGTGTGAGGGAAGCCTGAGAATAAACTCTATACTTAAGACGATGGAGACTGAGCCCAGGAGAAGAAAAAGCAAACACATCATTGAAGAAATTAGTGAAAAATAGAAGGAGCAGGTGTCCAGGAGCCTCTGCTCCAACTGGATGCTCCTCTGTCCAGTATCAGGCCCTGGGCCCTGGAATTTTATCCCAACTTCTCATCTGCCTAGCAAATCCCCAGTTGAAGCTCTGGATGCAACACAATTGGACATCTATGACATCATTCTTTTCCTTCATTGTCTTTGGAATGCCCTAAAACAATCCTATCCTACTCGCTAACCTAAACTCACTCTTCCCATGAAACTACTGTCACCAGTCAACTCCCACCTCCATATCCATCCATCCACCAGTTCTAGGTCTTTTGTAGAATCAGAATCATTCACAGAGCAATTCTTGGAGATCACAGAAAATGACTTACAATAAAGCACTAATTAGAAGAGCAGACCATCCCCTAATAGGGTACACAAGTCTACACAACTTTCTGGGGGCTGCTGCTTCCTAGAGACCCAGGGTGCAAGTTTGGATCTCAGTCTGAAGACAAGTGGAAAGGCTGCTTGGAATTTTCATGTGAGGCAGGGGACTTCCATTTTTCCAAGACTGACCTTAACCTGGTCCCTTCTAAAGCCTTTTCAAGGTTTTCATTGTGATAGTAACCAGGTCTGAGTACCTACTTGGCCCAAATATTCCTATTTCTTTCTCTCTTCACCCCCTTTGTTAAGGTGATCAAGAATAAAATCACAGATGTGCAGATGCAATGAGCTGAAGAAGCAAGAAATGGACCACAGGGGAAGACAGGAGAGGTGACCTGGGGTTCCAGGACACAGAAGCATGGACTTCCATTGTCACAGGCTACAAACATCAAAAAAAGGCAGCAGCAACTAGGAGAATGAGGGATTGGGGTCTAAGGAGTTAGCTGTGCAAAGGGAACCCAGATATTAATATCACCCCTGTCAGCAGAGCTAGGGGAAGCCTTCATTAGAAATCAGCACACATTCTCTGCAAGACTTTCCTGTATCTTTTTCCTGGGAAGGGGCAGTCAGCCTGGATTGTGTGGGATTTCCAAGAAAGGAGTATTGTTAACTGTGAGTGGCCTGAGTTCTCCTCCCAAGAACAAGATCAAGGGGCCTGAAAGAGACTTTTATTTTTTATTCTTTACTTTTAAATCAAGTTATTCATTCACATAATTTAGTGGGCTAAATAGTTCTAGAATTCTTTATTAAGAAAACAGCACCTGCATATCCTTCATCCCATGCCTTTCTCCCTCAGGAAACCATTATAATAGTTTGATGCTTCTTTTTTTCTGGATGCTTCCATCACCATTTCACACCTCTCTGTTGTCTTGCCCACTTGTGCCTGAGTCCTGCAATGTCTACATTTGTCTCATGTTTATAGAGATCATGACATCTTGAAGATTAGTTGTTTTGAAGCCAAATGTTTATATTGATCATATATTTCCCTTCTTGTATACATTTTGTCTCATAAGTATTCTCAACAATCTTTTGTGCATTTTTTCCTTTTCCTTTCTTTATTTTTTTTTCTATTTTTTATTATATCTCTTGTGCTTTTACCTTTTTAATAATTTTTCTTTGCATTACATGAGTTATCTTGAAGCACTTTTTTGCAAGAGCTGGCCATTTCCTCCAAAAAGTAAAATATCAGATATAATAGAGCTGTGCTTTCAAATATAGTAACTAGAAGCTAAATATATATTGGCTTTTTAAAGTTAAATTTCCTTTTAAAAACATTCAGTTCCACAGTTGAACTAGTAACATTTCAAGGAAGTATTGTTTTTCAAATTCTAGATAGATTATGTATCAAAGGCCCATTCATTCACCAATTCATAAGAAAAGAACAATATCAGTAAGATTGTTGCATTCTCTGTATCACCTTATCTCACCCACAGACATAAATTCTTTCTTTAATTCCATGATTATCAATTTTTTAAAATTTTCATTAGAGGTTTACCATATTTTAAAATTCCCAAGAAATATATTGAATTTTAATATACCTTCTAACTTACCCATAAAATGATTTATGCTTTATGAGTTTTGTAGTTTGTGAAATTTACGTTTGTTAGATTATTCCATGTTAATGTATATGGCCATAATTTTCTGCTTCTCAGTTTTGTATAGAATTCCAAAGAGTTATTGGGCTACTATATCTCTCAATTCTTTTAACAGTTTGGCTCCTTTCAGCTTTTCAAAATATGGTAGCAATTCAAACAGTGCTTACTAATCAGACCATTCCATGTAACCACTGGCACATTTGCATTATATACACCGAGATGCAAATTTAGGAGTTGATTTGCTGGATCTTAGGCTAGGCCAACATAGAGCTTTACTAGGTGAGATCAGCCTAAAATCCAACATATTTGCTGCAATGTACACCTTCAAATTCAGTACACAAAAGCATAATTTATTCTATAAACTTGAAAATACTGGCTATATCATTTGGTTTGTTATTTATTTTTCATCGGCCAATTATTGATAAGCAGTTTCTCTTTTGTCCTGCATAAAAGAGTTTCCTACATAGAAGTCCCATATCAATGGATTGAAAGTATGATTCCCACGTGTCCCTCCTTTTTGTTTCTTTTTATCTTTGGTGTAATGTCCAAAGAATCTCATTCTTCAACCTATGCACATTCTTATCACTCTTTTAAGAAAGGAGATATGGTTATGTAACTCAGGATGTTGCTCTCCTCTTTGAAAAGTGTACTTGGAAATTGTACTAATATCTGTTTGTTCCTGCATTTTAACTCCCATTTTTCCACATATAAGTTTGATTTAAAACACTAATCCAGGGAACAGAATTATTTAAATCTTATTTTAAATTATTAAAACCTTAATTTAAATAAGTTTGAGGTTTTAATTTATTTCCCATCTTTCTGACTGCTTTCACTGATTTTGGAGAAACTGAATCAAAATGCCAAATTCATACCACCATCTTCAAGCCATAATATCCTGGATAACACTCTTAAAAACTAGATTTATCAGTTCAATCCCAGACCTGTTATAGCAGTATTGCCAAATCTCTCTCCCAAGCACATATCTTTTCCTCGTGTCTCCAACTGATCCTATTATGCAGTCAACTTTGACATTCAATGAATTACAATACCTGTTTCTTCTTAATTAAAATTATCCCTGTTAATTTTTATTGAGAACAGTTTCTTTAATAATAATAAAACATACTACTATTCTCAAGAATTTTAAGGAGTTAGAGAATTTATTTATATTCTCAAATTATACTTAAATATTTTGTATTGTATGCAAATCTTGTTATTTATTTAATAATGTCTTAGAAGTTGTACTTTTCTTTACTTGAAAACTCTGATTCATAACCCATTTTCTTTTTTTAGTTTCTAATTTTTTAAAGAGATATTTAGATTACATAAATGTTACATAAATAATAAAGGGGATTCCCATATGCCCTGCTCCCCACACTGCCCACAATTGCCCTCATTAACAACATCCTTCATTAGTGTGATACATTCAATGCAATTCATGAACAATTTTGGAGCATTGCCACTAAGCATGGATTATAGTTTACATTGTAGTTTACACTTGCTGTAACACAATTCTGTAGGTTATGGTAACATAAATAATGGTGTGTATCTGTCATTGCAATATCATTCAGGATAATTCCCAAGTCTCCAAGATGCTCCCATATTACACCTGTTTTCCCTCTCCCTAGGCTCAGAAACTCCAGTGGCCATGTTGTAGCATGTCTCAAACTCATGTTGAAGCAAGTCTCAAAATCTTTCCTTTTATGGCTGAATAATATTTCGTTGTATACTTATGCCAACTTTTGTTTAGCAATTCATCTTTTGATGGACACTTTTGGCTATTGTGGATAATAGTGCTGTGGATATCAGCTGACAAGTATCTATTTGAGTCCCAGTTTTCATTTCTTTTGGTTATGTTACCAATGATTGGACTATCAGGTCATATTGTGATTTTATGTTTAATATTTTGAGGAACTGCCAATCTATTTTCAACAATGTCTGCAACATTTTACATTCCCAACAGAATCCATGAGGTTTTCATACTCCAGATCCTTACCAGCACTTGCTATATTCCATTACATTTTCTAAAATATCAAATCCTATCCCTCTATGAATATATACATATACATGCAAATATATACATATATTTGTATATGGTGTGAAGTAGAAGTTTATCATTCTTTTCCATGTAAATATCCAAATTTCCCAGGACAATATTTGAAGAGACTATTGTTTCTCCACTCCCTGTACTTAACACCCTTGTCAAAACTCACCTGGTCACAGAGATGTGGGTCTACTTCTCTGGATTTTCAATTATCTTCCATTGATCTCTTCATTTGTCTCAAGCCAGCACTATACTCTTTTGATTCCCATGGGTTTGTAGCAGAATTTTAAATTGGGAAGTGCGATCTGAAAGCTGTTCTTTTTCACTAGGATTACATGCTTCCTACTTTTAAAAACTGTTGCTGGACCAATGGTGTAGTGGACCAAGGACTAGTAAAAGCACCATAGAATTTTCCTATAATTTTAAAGGTGTCTTTTTCTTCATTCAGTATTTCCTCGTTGCTGTGAACTATTGACTTACTTACAGAGTTCTATCTGGAAATGTTTGTTCTGCCACTTTTTGCTTGCTTTTCAATGTTTCTGTGGGGGGCAAGAGAGTTGAAGCTGCCTTCTGTACCATCTTGCTGATGACTGTTTATACATTTTTGGCATCTTACATTCTATTTTTGGTTATCCATTCATTTTAGCTTAAGTTCTTCTGTCTTATTAAAAGAAATCCCTATGATTTGAACATGCCTCTAGTACTTTTATATACATGATTGAAGTGTTAACTTAAAAAATAGCAGATAAAATGTATCATAATTGAGCAAGGAGATTGTGGAGGTAACAGGAGACTCATAGTTTAAACAGTGTCATCAGTTTTATGACATCAGACCTAATTATACTGATATCAGAGGATCCTCAAGACATGGCCCAGACAGAGCACACCAGTGCTAAGTTCACAGCTTGAAGATTTTTCACATTCAATTTTTACAGTCAATCTAAGTTCCCTTTCTTCAATTTGAGAAAAAAAACAAAGATCATATGTATGAAAAATAGAGACCAGGTCAATAACAGTAAAACATGGCAAGAATTGCTTAATCTCAGATATGTAATCCAAACCAAATAAATGTGTCTGTAAAATTAGAGCAGCTGAGAAGTTTGTAAGGGTGCAGTAGGGTTGGGTTGTATGAAAGTACAACATGCAGGCATATTATTTAGAAATATGGAAATATGTGCCCCCAAAAACCATATCATTAAATTGGAAGTGGATACTTATAGGGAAGGAAAATGATGATGGGAAAGCAAGAGACAGGCAATGCTCTATGTTACAAAAAATATATATTATGTTTATACTCATTGCACAAATACGTTTGTCAGAATTTTTAAAACTGTACAAAGAAAATCATACAGAGCAAGTTGTTGATTAATGAAACAGATTTGTATCTGTAGCATTACCCAGGAAACACCAACGCAAATAAAGTGAAACAGAAAAATGTCCTAACATGTAAGTTTTTCTAATTGTTCCTCCAGAACTACTTTTGTTCACTGTTTGGCTGATGGAAATAGAAATACAAATAGAGTTATAGATACCTGTAGATTGCAGCACTGAACAAACCACATATAAATAAGATAATAAAAACTAAATAAAACAAAATATAAAGAAGAATGAACTAATTATTGATCTCTATGCACTATCAGCAAAAAAAAAAAACACAACTATTAAAATTAATATTAGTTTTCTCACTTAATATTTCAACTTAATTCTTTGCAGTTATGTTCTTCATATTTCACATATTTAACATATCCAGAAGTTTGCTTTGGTGTGTATTTGTTGCTATATATTATGATTTTATATTGACATCCATCTTCTCTAAAACATCTAATTCCTATATTATATGTTGTCCAGACATTTTGTCTCTTTGAGATATGTGTGCTGCTCCATTATCTCACATATTGGTCCCTGAGCTATATCCCCTGTGGTATCACATACCCTCTAGATTTATTTGGAGGGGACTTAATGAATATTTGTTGTGAAACATAATAATATCCTGTCTCTCATTTCCCCTAAATAACATACATACATGTAGAAACCAGCTAAATGACTGCAATAGATTGAGATATATACCCCAATTTTACACGTTCTTAATTTTAATCTGGGTCCATGTGGATGTCAGACCATTGGAAACAGGACCTTTGGAAGATGTTATTTTAAATTAAATTGTAGGCACCTGAAGCAGCATAAGCCTTAATCTGGAATATTGGTGGCCTTATAAAGAAGAAAGTGGAAGCCAGGTTCAGAGAAGGCCATGGGGAGAAGCAAAAAGCCAACAGAAACACAAGAAGGAACAGAGAAAATATCACCTAGTCATGTAAGACATATATACATGCCAAGGAACCTCAAGGATTGGAACATCAGGTGCTACACACCCCAGGTAGAAGCAAGCCTTCTAACCTCCAAAACCATAAGAAAGAAATTCACATTTTTAAATCCACCTTCCAAGTAAGTGTAAAAGATTCAAATATTTGGTGGAGATTCAGGAAAAACAGTTGGACAGCTAGTGTTTGAGAGATAACTAGGGAAGGAGAAGGCTAGGAGTAACTCCCCCACAGTTAGAATAAATATCAGACTCTGAACTCCAGAACACTTCCATCACTGGAGTTGAGTATAACAGGATTAATCTGTAAAGATATTCATGCATCAGGGCACTGTTGATAATAATGGAACTGGCAGCCTGGAAGTAGGGGATCTTAAGTTCTGGGTTTGGTCAGAGAAAATAAATAAGTGATACCTCCACAAACCTATCATCCTAGGATGGTTTTGTGAACACACAAAGCTCTGCCTCTCTCAGGAGCAGGGCAGAAGCTTACCAGTGTGCTTGGGCAGGAATAATTCACTAATATAATACAACTGGCCATCTAATTGTAGCACAGTCAAATAAAGCATGAGAAATCCTATTAAAGCAAACAACAATTATCTATATTGTTTTATTTTCTCATTGCAGAGCAGTAAAAAGGAGTTTTCATCTGCGCACTCTGATACTACACAATGGACAAGGATGGATAAACCTAAACCTGTCAGCATTAAATATCTACAAAGCTCACCCTCCCAACCTCAAGAATGTCTCCAAATATTCAATAGTTGAAGAACAAGTTTTCTATAAGATCAAAATCACACAACACACTAAATAGTGAAAGTAAAATAAATGATTTGTCAGCCAAGGAAATCAATTGCTGTTTCACTTTTTTTTTTCTGGAAACCATCTCCAAGTTATTTATGCAGAAAAAAATATAACCACACTAAGCAGAGAACAAACAACATTTTTTTGATAATTCTCTGTGTTGAAATAAGAATAGTTAAAGTGTTCTATAAAATGATAAATATTTGACCAATGACTATATTAGAATAAAAATCCATAAAGGCGGACCAGTAATCAGGGTTGTTTATGACCTGGGAGTATTTAGCATCTCTAAAGGGTCTGCTGAGATGTTGGTCATGAATTGTTTTGTCAACATCAAGGCTATAGGTAGACAAATATCAATGTTTGGGGCCAACAAGAACAGGAAATATTGTAATACATCCAGTGATTTTGGTTGGAGCCCAAATAGAATGATCTGTCAGAATAAGTATAAACCAAAATTAAATGTAGTCTTAGATTACAGATGTCTATAGGGCTCAGTGGGAGCAAACAAATGTCCTCTTTGAAGGAGAGTAACATCATCCTAGGGCTCAAGATATTTTTAAAATTTTGAAATCTAATGTTCAATATACATTTTTAAAAATTGAGACAAGGTAAATAAGGAAACAAGACCATTTGAATGAGAAGAAATAGAATCAAGCTTTCAGGAACTCTAGAGACTAGACATAAAACACATGGTTCTTATTTTCAAGGATTTAGCAGATAAAATTTTGGTAGCAAAATGGAAATCTTAAAAAATGACTAATTAAAAAATAATACAAAGTCAATATTAAAACAGAATACTACATTGAAAAATGGAGAACTAAATGAAAATGAAAAACACAGGAAGGATCAAAGAGCAATGACAACTGTTAACTAAATGCATAAATCACAAGGAATATTGAATGTTTAAAATAATAATGTTTCTCAGCTATAACATCAATAAAATGTTTTTAAAAATGTAAAATAATATATGACATAATGTAGATGAATGAATCTAAAATGTTTTAAAATACCTTTGATCAAGTAAGGTGATAAAAGATTATATTTACTGTGGATTTGAAAAGGCAAACAAAAATGTTGTAATTTCTCAAGTAACCACAATAAGAATATTAAAATAATGGCATGCTTCAAAATGAAGAGAAAAGAAAATTTGAAGAGAAATTATCCTTCTGAAAGAGGGAATTCAGAATAAACATTTTAAAAAAGAACATAGAACAGGGAGTACAAATAGAAATCACATAAAAATGCAAATGCAATTTTAACAGTATTTATATGAAATATTAATGTTCCATTAGAAAAATCAATATAATCAGGTTGATATAAAAGGAAAAATAACATGTCACTTATGAAAATTCATCTGAGACATACTTCAAGGTTGATATTAGAAGTTAGAAACAGTCAAAACAGTAAATCATGTGTCATTATGTCACTAGCATATAAACAGCCATTATAGAAAATTCTAGAATTTGACTCTCCTTTTATAATAATAAAATGATCAAATTCCCTGGAAAATGTAGAAAATTAAAACTTGTATGCACCTAATAGCATGGCTATTGAAATGTGAAAGAGCTACAAATCATGACTGGGAATTTTTGGATAACTGTTGGAATAATCCTTAGAATAAGCAGAAAAAAAATCAGCACAACTAATTATTTGTAATTTGGTCATCATAAATAATAAATTTGGTTTAATAGAACTGAAAGCAGGGACTCAAACATTCATTTGTATACAAGTGTTCAATGCAGCGTTACTTTCAACAGCCAATAATTAGAAGCAATGTTTGTGCATTGACAGATGAAGGGATGAAGAGAATGTGGTATATACAGACAATGGAATGATATACAGCTATAAAAGGAAATGAAGTTCAGATATATCCTAGAACAGGTATGAATGTAGAAGACAACAGTTTGAGTGGAATAAGTCAAATACAAAAGAACATATATTGTATGAGAATGAGAGTATTTGAATGAAATAACTAGAACACATAAATTTTTAAAAAGAAGTCTGGCATGTAAAATAAACAAACAGGAGACTACAAGTGCTTTACAAGATGTGGAGGAATAGGAACACTCATCCACTTTTAGTGGAAATGTAGAATTTTGGAGGACAGTTTGGTGGTTCCTCAGTAAGTGAGAATTGCTGTATGATCAAGCAAACACACAGCTGTATATATATTCCAGAGAATTGAAATCAGGGACAAGAACAGTTATATGCACAACAATGTTCATAGTGGCATTATTTGCTATTGCCAAAAGTTGGAATCAATACAAATGTCCATCAACAGAGGAATGGATAAGCTAAATGTGGTATATACATACAATGGAATATTAATTGGTATAAGAAGAAATGAAGTATTGACTCATGTGACATCATGGATGAATCTTGAAGACCTTTTGTTGGATGAAGTAAAGCAGTCACTAAAGGACAAATATTGCCTGACATCACTGATATGACTTAAGCATACGAACAGAATCACAGAACTAAAGTGTGGAGGATAGCTTATTAGGAGACAGAAAGGAAATAGAATATGGTGAGCTGATGCTCAATATTGGCAAAGAACATATGTAGAAGGGAATGGTTTGGCAGTGAATGTGGGTGATGGTGGTGTAGAGATGTGAGTGGGACCTCAGTACTAGAATGGGAGAGTAAGGAGGATGGGGGAGTTGTGTTGGACTATCCATGTAAAAGGGGGTAGGCCTGGAGGAATTAACAAGTGAATTTTGGGGTATTTAGGTCTGTGGTTGAAACTATAGGGATGGGAATGTTCTTTTGGCAAATATGGCAGGGAAGGGTCACTGGCACTTGGAGTTGGTGGCAGTGGGATATGTGGGAAAGGTGCTCTTGTGGCATGCTTCTGTGGAATATGAATGTGTTCATCTTGTAATAAGGTATCATCTTGGCAGATGGAGACCCACACAATAAACAAGGAAACATTAAACTACAATGCTGGGGAGTCCTGCTATGTTCTCAAATAGAGGAACAAGAATCTCTTGAGTATAAAGACCCTAATACTAAAGCCAAAGATGCTACAGGTAAGGAAAACTATAGAACAATCTCTCTAAGGAAACTAGATGCTGAAATCTTCAAAAAAGTGGCTCCTAATCATATTCAACAAGACATCAAATGAATTATACACCATGAGCAAGGGGGTTTCATCCCTGGTCTGCAAGGAAAGCTCAACATAAGAAAATCAATCAATGTAATATGTCACATAAACAGATTTTTTTAAAAATTCACATGATTATCTCTATAGATGAAAAAAAAAAAGAGCATTCAACAAAACAAACTCCCATCCTGATAAAAATACAGCAAAAGATAGGAATAGAAGGAAACTTTCTCAACATGATAAAGGGTATATATGAAAAACCCACAGCTAAATCATACTCAATGATGAAATCCTGAAACTTTTCCCTCTAAGATTGGGAACAATATAAAGTGCCTAATTCCACCACTCTTATTTAACATTGTGTTAGATGTACTTGCTCAAGCACTTAGGCAAGAAAAAGATATAAAAGGCATCCAAATTTTAAAGGAAGAAGTAAAACTTTCACTATTTGCAGATGACATGAACCTACACAGAGAAAGCCATGAGAAATCTAAAACAAAGCTTCTAGGGCTTTTAAATGAGTTCACTGAAGTGGTAGTTTCTGTACACCAATAGTGAGCAATCTGAGGAAGAAATCAAGGAAAAAAAATTCAATTTACAATGGCAATTAAAATAAATACCTAGGAAAAAATTTAACTAAAGTTGTAAATGATTGATACATAGAAAACTACACAAAACTGTTAAATGAAATCTAAGAAGATTTAAATAAAAGGAAGAATATTCCCTGTTCATGGATAGGAAGACTAAACATCATTAAAATGTCTAACGTACCCAAACTGATATACAGATTTAATGCAACCCCAATAAAAATTACCACAGCATTTTTACTGAATTAGAAAAGCTAACTATGAAATTTATTTGAAAGGGGAAGTTGCCCTGAATAGCCAAAAATATATTGAAAGAGGAAAATGAAATCAGACCTATCACGCTACCTGACTTTAAAACATACTACAAGGTTACAGTGGTCAAAACTGCATGGTATTGGCACAAAGATAAACATTCTGACCAATGGAACCTAATCAAGAGTTCTGACATAGAGTCCCCACATATACAGCCACCTAATATATGACAAGGCCACAAGGCCCACTCAACTGGGAGAGAATGGTCTCTTCAACAAACAGTGCTGGGATAACTGGATATCCATATCCAAAAGAATGAGTGAAGAATTCCACCTCACACATTATACAAAAAATAACCCACGATGGATCAAAGATATAAATAAAAGAGCCAAGAATATAAAACTCCTAGAAGATAATGCAAGGAAGTATCTATAGGATCTTGTATTAGGAAATGGTTTCATAAACTTTACACCCAAAGAACAAGCAATATAAAAATTAAAAAAAAAAAAGCTAATTGGGCCTCAAAATTCAAAACTTTTGCACCTCAAAGGAGTTTGCAAAGGAACTGAAAAAGCATAATACTCCATGTGAGGAAATATTTGGCAACCATGTATCTTATAGAGGCTTAATATCCAGCATATATAAAGAAATCCTACACCATGAAAATTAAGACAAACAACCCATTTTAAAAATGGACAAATCAATGGGATCAAAGCCCCCTCACATTTGGAGGTGGAGTGGGTATCACCATCCCAGAATTCTCTGGATTGGGGAATGACCTATGGAAAAAGTAGACTTACTTGTATTTTACTATAGACTCATTGTGATTCTAGTAATGGAAGAAATTACCTCATTGATGTGGATACAGTGGCCACTGGAGGTTCTGAGGGCAAGGAGAGGGAAATACTCGTGAAATATCAGGGCATGTTCCAGATTTGGGAATTTTCCTGAATGGCAATACAATGACAGATACAGGCCATTACATATCTCACCATAACCTACAAAATTTTGTGGGACAGAGTGTAAACTACAATGTAAACTATAATCCATACTTAGTGGCAATGCTCCAAAATGTTTTTGCCAATTTTAATGAATGTACCACACTAATGAAGGATGTTGTTAATATGGGAAAATGTGGGCTGTGTAGGGAGCAGGGCATATGAGAATCCTCTATATTTTTTGTAACATTCATGTAATCTAAATATCTTTAAAAAAGTAAAAATATATTTTTTGAAAATCCCCCCCCCTCATAAAATGACAAAGTATTTGGAAAAGACACTTATGCAAAGCAGAAATACAAATGGCTAAAAGTACATGAAAAGATTCTCAACATCACTTGCTATTAGGGAAATGCAATCAAAACTACAATAAGATATCATCTTACACCCATTAGAGTGGTGGCAATTAGAAAAACAGAGGACTCCAAGTGTTGGAGAGGGTGTGGAGGAAAGGGAATGCTTATCCACTGCTGGTGGTTATTTAGAGTGGTGCAACCATTGTGGAGGACATTTTGGCGATTACTCAGGAAGTTAAGTATAGAACTGCCGTATGATTCAGCAAACCCACTGTTGATTATATACCCAGATGAACTGAAAGCAGAGGTATGAACAGATATATGCGCATCACTGTTCATAGTGGCCTTATTCTTTATTGCCAAAAGTTGGAAATAATGCAAACGTCCATAAACAGATAAATGGATAAGCAATTTGTGGTACATACCTATAATGGTGTATTACTTAGCCATAAGAAAGAATGCAGTATTAACACACAGGATAACATGGATGGTTCTTGAAGACCTTATGTTGAGTGAAACAAGCCAGGCACTGAAGGACAGACATTACATGGCATCACTGATATGAATTAACAAATTGAGCAGGGTCACAGAACTAGAGTCCAGAAGATAGGTTTACAAGAGACAGAAAGGGAGAAGATTGTGAGTATATGTTCATATGGGCATAATCTATGATAAGGTGGAAGAATGTAGTTGTGAAGTGAATGGGGATAACAGTGGTGCTGTGATGCTATTGGGCTGGGGGTTTCTGGTCTGTGAGGGATAGAGTGTAAGGGTTGGGTTAAGCTGTTTGTGGAATTGGGGCAAGGGTTGGGGGAGGGAGCAAGTGAACATGGGGGATTTGCAGGTATGTGGTTTAAACTATAATGCTGGGAAAGTTCTTTTGGCAAATATGGATAGTGAGGGTTACTGGTTTAAGGTGTTGGATGTGGGGACAAATGGGACAGGTCATACCTAGGTCAGGCTTCTAGGGAGTGTGTAGCATTCATCTTGTCCTTATGTGTTATATCAGGGGCTGGAGACTCACATAATGAGTGGGAAAGTGTTGGAATCCCATCCTGGGGAGTCCTACTCTGATCTCAGATAGAGGGATAGGAGTCTCTTGATAGCACAGGCAGTGCCTAATATAGGAGGACAGCCCAGTATGTTAAGCCCTGAGTTTTGTTGCAAGTAACTATGAATCTGATCCTTCAGTGAGTTCATCTTGGCGGTGACTGTGGGTACCGTGGGGAGAGAACGGGAGGGATGGAATAGATGGAACATTGGTCATTTTGGTCAATTGAGTTATTCTACATGATCCTTGAAAGATGGATATAGACCATGTCAAACCTCTTTAAAATTTATAAAAGTGTATGTTCCAAAATGTAAACCACAATATAAATCATTGACCAGACTTAGTAGCAATATTTCACTATTTGTAGATCAATTGTAACAAATGTATCATACACATGAAAAATGTTATTAATAGGAGAAAGGGGAAACAGGAGAGGATGTTGAGTATATGGGAATCACCTATATGCTGTATGTGACTTTTCTGTAACCTAAAACTTCTTTGAAAACAAAATGAAAAAAATAAAACATTGGACAAGTAAATGGAAGCAAATGTTACTGTACATAGAAGACAACAGATCTTACAGTGATGAAAGACATAATGTTAAAAGTTTTTTAAAATTTTATATGATTTTATCCCTCACACTAATAATGGAAGAAATTATTTGGCATGATTATTTTGCTAAATATCCAAAGGTAAAATGAAGATAAAGAGACATTTACTAATATTCCAGAAAGTGCAAATAAAACTACTAAATTGCTGGTATTAACATACCAGGAATGAATAATTTCTTAATCACAGTTTGACTGTCAACCAAAGAAATACAATGTGAATAAAATATTGATATGATGCAATATTCAAAGCAAATTAGTATATATGTAAAAATTAAGTTTATGCATTCTGTTGGAACTAAGGAAACCCTGAAAAATAAAATGAACTTGGAGAGGACTTGTTTTATCCAGATATGTTTATACTAAATAGAAAATGTCCTATAAAGTGTTTATAAGTATAACTTATTGCAGCAATAGAATAATAAGTCCATTAAAAGAATAAAATTTTAAAAGAAATACTACCAACTTTGTATGGCCATTTAGCATGAGATAAAGTATGTGAAAAGAAATAAAATAGAATTTCTATGGCTAAGAGATTTAAAATGGTGTTGAGAAGCCATTCAGGTCATTCTTATGCAAATCTGAGCCGGAGGTCACCAATTGCCAAACTATGCGTGGTTCAGAACCACAAGCAACAGTGTTTCCAAAATGCTAAGTATACCTGGCTGGCTTTGGCCAAATATCAGGATTGGATTGAGTAGAGAATGTCCATAATAATCACTATCATTCAAAATTGTACTGGGGATTTTAGCCAGGATAATTAGGCTACATCAAAAATAAGGGTCATCTTGTTTGGAAAGGAAGAATAACTCTATCTTATATATAGAATAATCAAAATAATCCATTCTTCATAAAAGTTATTAGAAGTAATAAATATGTTCAGCAAACCTTCAGGATTTTAGGTCAATAAAAAATATCAGTTTGTACTCTTGTGCAATAGAAGCAAACAATCCTAAATGGATACTAATGAAATGATTCAATATACAATAGCATCAAAAGACTAAAAAATTCTGAATAAAATAAACCAAGGAATATTAGTTTAACATGCAAGATCATAAGACATTGTTGAAAGAAATTTATAAAGTTCTAAATAAATGGAAAGAAATTGCATATTATTAAATCAACTCAGCAAAGTTGTAGAATACAAGATTAAGACATAAAATTAGGTTGTGTTTTTATACACCAGCAATGAAAATTGTGAAATGGAAATTACATTTCATTTACAATAGCATCAAAAAGTAGCATATCTAGGAATAAAGTTAGCCAAGAAAGTAAAGGAATTTACACTGCAAATGACAAAATAGCTGAAAAATTAAAGTAGACATAAATCAATGGCAAGATATCTATGCTTTTGGATTGGAAGACTTGATATTCTTAATTTCTCCCCAAAGAAATCTATAAATTTGAGAAACATTATCAAAATTTCAGTATTGATTCATTGCATTAAGGAAGAGCCAATCCTCAAATTCATATGGAATCACAAGTGGTCCAGAATAGCCTAAGCAATATTGCTAAAGAAGGAAAAATTTGGAAAACTCTTGCTTTTCAATTTCTAAACTTAATACAAAGCCATAGCAAACAAAAATACATGATACTTATGGAAAGAGAGACATATAGACCAATGAAATTGAATTCAGTTTCCAGAAATGAATCTACTCATTTGTGGCCAAATTATTTTTGTCAAGAACATCAAGTATATTAAATAAGGGAATGAATGGTATCATAAATAAATGGTGTTGGGAAACTTGATGTCCATATGTTAAAGAAAGAACTTGGATCCCTAGCACATACCATATAGAAAAATTAAATGAAATTTGATCAAGTACTAAATATAAAAGATCAAACCAAACAGCTCTTAGAAGAAAACATAAGGGAAAACATTCACAACCATCCAATTGACAGTGAAACTTGGACATAGAACCAAAAACATGCAAAACAACAGAAAATAGATTAAGGCCTTCATCTAGATTAAAACTTTGATATATCAAAGAACATTATCAAGAAAGTAAAAGGACAACATTTAGAATGGGAAAAATGCTTGCAAAATATATTTATGGTAAGGATTTAATATCCAGAATGTAGAAAGTACACTTACAATTCAACAACATAATGAGAAGCAACCCATTTAAAAGTAGGGATATGTTTGAGGAAACATTTTTCTTAAGAAAATATATAAATCACCATTAAGTAAATGAAAGGGTGCTCACCATCATTAGTCATTAAGGAAAGCAAATTAAAACCACAAGATACCACTCCCCACACACAAGGATGACTATTATTTTAAAAATGGGAATTCCATTCTTAGTTATATATCTAAAGCAACTAAAAACAAGGTCCCAGATACTTGTCAAACAATATTCATAAGAGCATAACTCAAAATAGCCAAAAGGAGACAAAACCTCATATAAATGAATAAATAAAATGTGGCAAACACTAAATGAAATATAATTCATCTGTAAGTAATAATTATTTTCTGAGACTGGCCGTAATAGCAATAAAACTTGACAACATTATGCTGAGTGAAAGAAGGAAGGCACACGAGGAAAAATTCTATATTATTTCACAGATAAGAAATACCAAAATATAGCAAATTCGTATGGATGGAAATAGAGTAGTGGTTACCAGGGAATGAATGAGTGGTTAATGCTTAGTGGTTTTAGAGTATTTGTAATCTTACAAGTTAGAAAAATAATATATAAAGGAAAAATTTGTGTCAAAACCTCCCTGCAAGCCATTTCTGAAGAACAAAATCTCACTAAATACCAAGCTTAGTGCAGGCTATAGTCATGTTTCATAAAGCCAAATTAAGAATTAGATTCTATCTTGAGAGGAAAATATTGTATATTCTCTTCATAAACAAAGTGACCCAAATTCCATTTACAATAGTGATTTTAAAATTAAAATATTTAGGAATAAATTTATTCAAGAATATAAAGGACTTGTATTCATATAATTATAAAACATTGCTAAAGCTAAACAATAACGATCTAAGTAAATGGAAGAATATTCTGTGTTTATAGGTTGGAAGACAAAATAACAGTAAGGTATTAATTCTACCCAAACTGATCTACAGCTCTAATGAAATCCTGATAAAAATTCAAATATCCTCCTTTGTAGAAATGGAAAAGCCAATTATCAAATTTATCTGGAAGGCTAAGGGCTCAAGAATATCCAAAACTTTCTTACAAAATGAAAAAGTTAGAGTACTCTCACTTCCTGACTTTAAAGCATATTATGAAGCTACAGTGTTAAAAACAGAAAGCCACAATGAAAAAAGAGGGACAGAATGACCAATGGAAATGAACTGAGTGTTTGGAAATGACCCTCACATCTATAGTCAATTGAGTTTTGACAAAACTATCAAACCCACTCAGCTGGGTCAGAATCAGCCTATTCAGGAAATTGTGCTGGGAAAACTGGATATCCATATCTAAAAGAAAAAACGGGACCCTTATCTCACACTTTATATAAAAATTCCTTCCAAATGGGACAAGAACCTAATTATAAACCTATAACCAAAACCCCTATAAGAAAATGTATGGGAACATCTTCAAGACCTTGTGGTTGGTGGTGGTTTCTCTGGCCTTATACCAAAGCATGAACAAAACCACATAAATTGGACTGCCACTAATGAAACCCTTTCATTCTCAAAAGACTTTGTAAAAAAGTAAAAAGGTGTCCTACTCAATGGGAAAAATCTTTAAAAAGCTTATATCTTTAACAGATTGATTTTTAATGTTATATAAAGAGAACACAGAACTTAACAACAAACAACCCAATTAAAAATTTGGCAAACAACTGAATAGGCAGTTTTCTGAAGTGGATAAAAGACACATGAAAAGGTGTTCAACATTACTAGCTATTAGGGAAATGAAGATGAAAACTATAATGAAATATCATCTCACAGCATACAGAATGTCCATTAAAAGGACAGATTAGTACAAGTGTTGGAGAGTATGTGGCAAATTACGAACACTCCCCCATTGTAGGTGGGAGTGTAAAATCTTGCAACTGCTGTGGAAGATGACCTGGCAATCCTTCAGAAGACTAAATACCAAACTGTCATATGATCCATCCATCTCACTTCTAGGAATATTTCAGAAGCAGTGAAAGCAAACACATGAATAGATATTTTCACCCTGATGTTCATAGTGGCATTATTCATGCTTGCTAGAAGATGGAAACAATGTAAGTGTCTCTCAATCAGTGAATGGATAAGCAAGATGTAGTATATTCATATGATGGAATATTATTTAGATATAAGAAGAAATCATCAGGTGAAGCACATGACAATATGGAGGAACCTTGAGGATATTATGTTGGGTGACATAAATCTGTCACAAATGGATGAAATTTGTAAGGTCTCACTGATATGAACTAAACACAATGAGTAGGCTTAGGTAAGGAGTTGGATTATGAAGTGTAGGTTAGTAGGAAATGAAATGTGGGAGATATACTGATATATGTAGAATGTTTAATAAAGTCAAATATAAATATGTGGTAATGGTTGGGCTTGATGGTTGCATACTATAATGTATAGAGCAAACACTGTTGGCTTATGGATGTGATTGTGGCTGAAACAAGTAGTCTAAGAAAACTTATGTTAGTTTGAGGATAGCTGGAGGAGAATATTGTGAATGTATGACAATGATTTTGGCTGTAGATGAAGATTTTGGTTAATAATATAAATACAGGAATGTTCTACTTTAGGGCTTTAATGTGGTGATACATGGGAAAATATAACTAATGTAAATTATACACCACAGTTAAAGACAAAACTGTAATGTTTTTGCTGTAAAAAGGAAAGTTGGTGCTCTCTTAATGCTAAAGGAAAAAAAAAAAGAATATGGGGGCTGGTTTTGTGAGATATGTATATGATTAAACATTTTATTCTGCTTCTTCATTTTCTTTCATTAATAATAATGCTTTAACTATGTCCTTCCATTCTGTGTTCATCTGTGTATCTTTCTGAACACTAGAGAAACTGAGTTACAGGTTGGAATTAGATGAGATAAAAGTACCTTAAATATAACTTTATTAGGAGGAAAGTTTCTATAACTTGATATGCTGCCTTTTTATGTTCTTTTATTTTTTGAATTTGAAATAGTTATTTAAAAAGTCAAACGTGAAGTATACAGAAAATGCTTTCTACCTTTAAACCAATCCATTCTCTATAAACATGAGTGATACTAAGATTTTAGGTATCATGTTTCAAACTCCTCTTCTGCTCTAGTCTTAGCATCTGTAATAAACCAGTATCTGGGCAATCCAGCCATGAGAAATAGAACCCAAGAAGTACTTCCAGGCTGAAAGGTCTTTGAGTTTAAGTGAAATGATTTTCCAAGGTAGTAGTTCAGCTGAAGAGCTGGGAGACTAATTTTATTGTTTTTCTGACTTGTGAGAAGAACAGGATGTGATTTGGCAGAGTATCCTTTACCTTTCATAAACTGCAAGTCTCTGGAGTTTAGTTCATTGTATAATTCAATGGACACTCCCAGAACAGTTTAATAAGTATAGAGCAGAGACTGTTTCTTTTGAAATAGAAATGGTCTCAATTCACAAAAAGTTAAGGAATTTTACCTTGGACCAATTTGTGGGTTCAGGTCGCTCTGGTCCCTGGCATTTTATAGACCCTTCTACCTTGTCCCCTCACTCTCTTTTTGAAGATTCCTCTGGGACCATGGCCTGTGATTCCTCCAGTTTTAAGGGTGAGTTGAAGTAGTGCCTTGTGCATTTAGATCAGGCATATTAACAGCATTAAGGACACAAACTAGCAGGGCTCTTAAATGTCTATTATCATAGAAACTGCAGAGAATGACTGAATAGTCAGGTCAATCCTGAGATGCTGATGTGGTGCAAATGCCCTGGGAGAAGGGTTTTGTCTTTGGTTTTGTCAGTCTCAGAGCCTCAGGGGTCATGAAAGATTGCTGGGCAACCACAGTGCCTCTCACATATGTCTGTGGAATATCTAGTAAGAAGGCCCAGGCAACCCCTGCAGGACTTCTCAAACCTTAGCACAAGTCAGCATTGGGGAAATTCCTCACTAGAACAAAGCAATAATATTCTGAGGGATCTTTATTGAAAAGACATCAAAGCTGTTATTATACTTTGGGAGATAAGAGATGAGAATGCTTGTGGCTAGGAAGGTTATCAAAAGGAGGAGACTCAATTCATTACATTAAGGGATCTATTCATGAGTTTTGTTTCTTGTTTTGTTTTTTTTGTTCCTGTTCTATATTCTCATAACTACTTTATTTTAGTATATTTTTATAAGCAACCTGAGCTACAAGATGTCTGTTACAGCAAATATTGATTTGGCTTTGGTTAATTCATGACTGTTGTTACACCTGGAGTGTATTTTGTGTTCATTTTGATAGTTCTTCTTTATTCTGAACAGAAGATAGTTTGTTCACAGCTGTTGCTGGTAGCAGTGGATACTGAAATTCCCTCACCCAGACCAAGGCTTTTTTTGCTGCAAGAAATCATTGCAGTTTAGCCCCATGGTCTTCTTCCCAAGTCTCCTACCTATCCTGTAAAAGGCAGTGGAACATGTGGGAATCTGCAAAGCTCTGCTAGAGACCTAAGGAGGCTTCTAAAATGGCATCTCTCTCTTGGACATCAGAATTGCCTGAAGACCTTGTAGGAATTAGATACCCAGAACCTCACAATCCTCAAGTCATGAGCAGATGGAGCTATATACACTACTCTCTAGTAAAGTCCATGGGGCTCTTATAAACTTGGCATCCAGAGCAGCAGAATCAGAATGGTAAGGGCAAAAAGAGAACTGTTTTATTCTATATGAGGGAATGATTTAGATGTGGGAAGACAAAGAATAAATAAAGCTGAAAAAACATTCATGATTCCCATCATTGGAAAGGAATCATAAAATTGGCCACATGGCTCATGGTGTTGTTGAGAGCAGCAAGGGACTATTGTCCTTCTCTTCATACCTCATTGTGAAAGCAGCAAGTGGATACAAGGCTAAATGACCCAGCTGTCCCTGGAACATCTACCTCTAGTATGCTGGGCTGTCTGTAATAAATTTCTAGCTTGACAATGTGGTCCATATGCAGGAGAAATTGTTGCAAGGGAGGTGCCTGCCCACTCCTACATCTTCTTCCTCAATGCCCAGTCTCTAGCAATTTCAGATTAGCTCTGGTCATGGATCTCCCACACTAGGGGATTTCTGAATGCAAGAAATCCCCTGGAAGTGACTTTCTAAATGCAGGGCAAGCAGCCATTACAGCCTGGAGAGAGTGGGTCCACCCATCATTGTGGCACCTAAACACTGCCTTCTCCCTGGGGATGTAAAACCAAGTGTTACTTGAATGGGCACATACAGAGGCACATGTGTGATTGCCCCTCTCTCACCCTTCCTTGGTAATCAACTGGATCCCCAACCACTGACCTCCCAGCCCTCTCACCTACTCATATTCCAGCAGGAGTGCTACTGGCCAGGTGGATGCAGCCTCAAGCTACTTGGCCTATTTCCTAGGCCTTACATTCCTCAGTCTACTGCATCCCCTACTCTGACATTCCTCACGAAGACTGCTGAGTAGCTGACTCATATAGTACCAAGTGAGCTGGGCTGATGTCAGGCAGTGTATGATGTTGGGATTCTTTCCTGCCTTGGAACTTCTGGCAGCCAGGCCAGGCCCTGAACCTCATGCCTCACTGTCCTCCCGGTGCAGCTACAGTCACCCAATGGCCCCAACTGCTGCCCTCCTGCCTTTTCATTTCAAAAGTATGTGATCTTCTGATGCACATGGGTATCCACATCATGCCATAAACAAAAATACATTCAAGTTGGATAAAGACCAAATTATGGAAGCCAAAACTTTGAAAATATGAAAAATTAATTATTAAAACAAGAAGTAGAGGAAAAATAACAGAATATATTCTCCCTGCATTCTGGATTCAAGGATGCTGTAGATGAAATTCTGCTTGGATTACCTACTGTTCAATTCTTTGCAGCAAATAATAGTTTTGAGATAAAGGAATTGAAAAACCAGGACTAGTTACTATAGTATGATTGATTAGCTGGTCTGGATAATGCTAAATACAGTGAAAATACACATAATATTTAAAGATGTAATTCTAGAAATCCAAATCAAGCATTGGAAATTTTTCTAATAAATTGTTACAAGCAGATTCCTTAATAAGCTATCAAAAACTACAAAATATTTAGGAAAGTGTTTGGGAGGAACAGCACAAAACGTATTAGGAAAAATCAATATACTGAAATAAATAAAGTGAATCCTAATTAAATGCAAAATTATGTCATGTTACTGAATGGGAAGACTTCTCAAAAAATGTCAAACACTAATATAAAAAAGAAATGCAATTTCCATATCAACATATTTCTTTAATTTTATTCATTAATCATATCATTCAAATGTTATCATTAATACTACAGAACAGACAGGAAAATCACTAAAAAAGATAGTGACAGAAACTATCAAATCACAGATTGAATCAATATATTAGCATGGAAATTGACAAGTAGACCAATGGAACAAATAAAAATATCCAGAAGATTTACTAATAACCATGAATGCAAAGGTGGTATTTCCAATCACAAAAAAATATAATTTAGTAAATAATCAATTATGACTCAAATAATCAGCCTTCTTGAAAAATAATAAAATATAATATAGATTTATTGATTTAAAAGCAAAAAGGAAGTAAGAAAAAACTCAATAGAAAATTAGGAAATCACAGATGAGATTTTACCTGGATAGCTTATCTAGAAAGTATAAGTAAAAAAGATAGATGTAATTGACCACAAGCCTTTTTAAAGTATTGAAGAGAGAGAAAAAAACTTGCGAAAATGTCACACGCAAATAATAGATTTGGAAAATTATTTGAAACACAGATGACAAAGGATTAATAACTATTTTTATTTTAATAGGAATAAATCTAAAATAATTGAGCACTTGAAAAATGAGGGGTGAATTCAAGCTGGCCATGTATAGAGAATAAAAATGCCTAATAATCATAAACAATGTTGTTCAAAAACACTGGTAGATAGAAAAATATCAAAGTCCTCATGAAACTGCTCAAATTTAAGACAAAAATACCTACTGTAGGCAGGGTTACCTGGAAAGGATATCATTTACATCGTTGAAAAAGAACATTACTACAGCCTTTCATGAAAAGCAGCTTGCATTAGGTCTAAAATTTTAAAATAACTTTTCACTGGAAATCTCACCATTGGAAATTATCTCAATGGCATAAATGTTTTATAGAAAAGGATGCTTACTGCTGCATTGTCAAAAATGATACAAAAGGAAAAATAAAGCATTACCCAGAGAATAATTTATGGTAGAGCCACATTATATACTATTAGGCACTTATTAAAATGAAAAAGCAGTAGCAGCTGAAAAAGAGAATACCCAGCCAATATTATATATGCAGGAAAGCAAGTTGCAGAGTAACATAAATAAGATGATCCCATTTCACTAAAACAATAACAAACACCTGAAAAATTTTCAATACATATATGAGTATATATGTGTGAATAATGGAGTAGATATGTATATTTGTATAACTGGATATTATTGTTTAGGCATGGATAGTAATACAGGCTATTTGTTAAGATAGTTAATATGAATTACCTTGTGTTCACTTGTGTGACAAGCACAGGAAGTGGAGAGATGGAACATGGAGGAAAGATGGTGAAGAAGATGGCAGAATAGGAAGCCCTAGGAAACAGTCCATCCACCAAAACCAATATTGAACTGCAGGAATTGCCTGAATCAATTTGAAATCCTGAGGACTAGTGGGACACCATGTAGCATCCAGAGAGGAGTATGAGGAAGAGGCTGGTAAGTTGTGATAAATGCCTGTGGGCACCATCCACCCTGTAGTGGTTACAGTCCCTCTTCCCTTAGTCTGCGGCAGGCAGCAGTAGGGAGAAATTATGACAGAGTCTCATATCATACTTGATATTTGGTAGTCATTGGAATGAAAGAGTTATAGCAGTTTTTGAGTGACAGAGAACTCCATGAAGTATTACCTAAGGAGGAAAGCATGATGCAGGATAGTATTTACTAAATGAACATATTTGGGTAAAACAATAACAAATACATGAATATATTGCATACATATAGATGTACTTATGGATGCATAAAAGGGTAGAGGTGGATATCTGAATAACTGAGTATGATGGTTTAGGCACAAATATGACTGACTAGTTAAGCAGATTTATCAACTATCTTGGATTCAATTGTGAGAGAGATACTAGAGTCAGAATACACAGAAAACAAGGTACTTAAAAAGAAGAGCATAGATCATCTGTGAACCCTGTAGAGAGTTGTTTGAGCATTTGCAGTGTATATTGTAATGGTTCCCATTAAATTATCGATTTGTTAATATGAATTAAAAACTGGAATAACTGAAATGATAGTTTTAGTGCCATATCTACTGAATTACAGGGAGCCATGACAGAATAAGTGGAAAAGGGTGAATAGAAATGAGGAAAAGTGGGACCTTTTTTTCCACAAAAACAAAGAGATCTACATGTATATCTGTGCCTGTATAAATGTCTCTCAGAACAGAAGAAAGAATGAAAGGATATGGATGTATCATTACCATTTGGCACCTTGATGGAGGAGTCAAATTTGATGGAGGGGACTATTGTGATGCTTTCTTTATACAAATATATAATGGTCATTGTAAGAGTGTAAAAATTTGTAAGTTAAAAAATTGATATATATACACAAATGTTCATAAATGTTTTGTTGGCAGTTTCCCAAATATGCAAAAAATTATCTTGAATATGTTGTTCAATGGTTTTAATTGTTAATAAGAAGAGCATGACCACAGACTGTACAAAAGCCAGACCCAGCAGATCTCCTGCTTCCTATTTGGAGTCAATGACCTCTTCTGATTTCTATACCTAGTAATAACCAAAAATAATTTTGTAAGAGTTAATGTAGTTATTCTTGAAGTATCAATTGAGAGTGCATGTCTAGAGATAAGGAAGTAGCTGAACATGATCAGCAACTCACTAGGCAAACATGGGCCACTACAAGATTTTCTTTTTCTTCAGTTGATAAAATCTTTTTCCCTACTGTGCGGTAGTTGGAAACTTACTCTTGTGTACTTTAGACTTTTTCATCAGACTGAACATAGAAGATGTTAACTTTTTGCAGCTTTCAAGGAAAAAGAAGGTGTTCATCCAAAGATCTTCAGGGAGTTGGAAGTCATGAGCCAGCCTCTGCCCAACCTCTGTGCAACGCCTCCTGCAGTACATCTGTGCTTCATAGGTTTTCCTTTTCCATGACAGTAGTATGCATATTGTCCCTCTTCATCAGAACCAATCGCTAATTGGAGCCATCAGTATCTCTCTGAAAAATAAAAGTAGGACACACTGGTGATGAATATATTAGTCCCCATGGGTCATGACCACCTTTCAAGTGTTTCTGATGCTTCCTCTCACCACTCTGGGTCTCCTCTGTTAAGGAGCAAATACCCCTGGCATTTCTACAATGTCCAGGCTCTGGTACTTGAAGATCTCAGTATGACTTTGACCCTTCTGCTCATTATTGAATCTGTATCTGAATCTTCTAGTCTCATATTCACCTCTGGATATACAGGTTGTTGATGTTCTGTCCTCGATTAAATGTCACTCTCTTTGTCTCTTTTACTCTTAGTTTGGCTTCTTTCCATCTAATTATCTCAAGATAGGGCAGGTTATAGAAGAGAAAAAAGAAAGGCCAAGAAGTGTCAGAGATATGTGTAAAACTAGAGTGAAATATGATTAAAGGGAATAAAATAGTTCTCATACATCTAGGAAATAATTGCAACTGTTATCCATGAACTACTGGTTCTACTCTTATCTAGAAAATTATAACACTCAGAGGAATTTTTCTACACCAACTGCCACTCCCACACAACCAAAAGGAATCAATACATCGTTAACCCGATTCAATTTCTTTATGAGGCAACTACTGAGATGTCATGAGCTCACATTATTTCATAGTACCCTCCTGTATTCTTCAATGTCCTCCTTCTTTTCACTGCCTATGTGTTAGCCCATTGCTCACAAGCAAGCAGGATTCCCCACAGCCTGGCACTGATACTGTTCCTTCTAGCTCATTCTGCTAAAAATTTAAGTAACATGTTCCTTCAAAAACATGCTTACCTTGGATCTGCCTATGCTTTAGTCTCCCTTGGCCCAAAATATCCCATTTTTCCTTCCTCACTTACATTGTAGCTCATTTTCAGGATACCATATAACTCAATGTAGAGATAAGGTTTCTATATTACTTGGCTTGAGTGAGCCTGAGTCTACATTGATACCAGCACTTATGAGGTAGCTTCAGTACAGTTCCTTATAAGGCTGGTGCTCCCCTGACTTTGGGGTGGGGTGGCAGGCATTTTAGGAGATGGAGTGGACATTTCTAAAGAGCAGATGGATTGAAGTGACATGAAGGGAGGTCTTCACAGAAAGGCTCACACTTCCCAGCCCATGCACCCTGCTCTTTCTAAGTCAAGGTGTCTTCCTGTGGTGAGTCTTCAAGCACTTCCCCCTCTGCACTTAGGGACGTGTTGCTCTCAGTTTTTTCTGCCAGGCCTCCTGCCTCTGTAGATTCATCAGCTCTTCATGCAGTCTGATCAACTCTTGTTTCTGTATTTCCAACTTCTCCTGTAAGCAGTGACAGATTTCTTCCTTTTCTTTTATTTCCCCTTTTATGTTGGCCTTCAGGCATGGCTTGGCCAGCTGGTGGCACCACCTACAATGGTGCTGCTCTGAGTGGGGCTGCTGCCTCTCCTGTATCTCCTCATAGATGACTCAGCAACAGAATCCCTCCTTCACCCCATGCTCTGCATGAGCCAAGACTGCCTCCCTGGATGGGAACACTCTGCCACAAGCCACACAGTGGAAGCTTCTCTCCCTGGTTACATGCCAGTCTGACGTCACAGTTTGAGGCCTCTCCTCATCCTCCACCTGGACAGCAGGCTCAGTGGTGTGTGTCTCAGGTTCCTCCTGAAAGCTCCATGGAGCTGAACAGGGACTGTGTTGGTTGGACTGGATGGAGAGCCAATGGTGCTTTCTTCAGAGAGCTCAGCCTCAAAGAACTGGGGTGTCTTCCCCTCAGGTACAAGTGTGGTTTTTGTTTGCCACTCAATGGCTACACCCTTACTGTGTGCATTCTGGTAAAATATGCACACCTGACCCATTGATGATCTGATTTGGCCCATAGCTGGATGAGTTAGAGGTCTTCTCAGTCAAAGCTGAGGAAGACCTCTCTGATACTCTTGGAATCTTACTGGACATGGAACTTGGACATTTTGATTCCAATATTGTAGGCTGCTTGGCATTTTCCTCTTGGGTTCCAGTAGTTGGAAACAGATAAGTATTTACAGGAGCTCTTTGGGCCTTGTGTGGACAGCTGTGAGTTCAGGACTCTGATCTCAGGGACCCCTGGAGGATTCAACAACCCTAACATCCTCATACTCTGTGAAACCTCATCAGATCCTTCTTCTTCCCCAGGGCTCCCCTTTTGAGGACACAATGTGGGCAAATAAATGTCCAGTACACAGTCATATTAATGATAGTATCACCTTATAGAAAACATTTTTTATTATTTCAAAACATTATATTACCAATTGGTTTTATCTTGAAACTAGAGATTAATCTATGTTAATAAATATTTTTATTTTGGCATTTATTTTTTGTGTCCCAAATGCTTTTTACTTTGGAACATAGAAAGGAACTCATAAGTCTCCAATTTCCTCATAGTATTTTTTTTTCCATAAAGAAGTATTCTATGAATGTTATTTTCTTAGCAAATATAAAGTGCAAGTGTTGAAATAGCAGAAATGGTCACCTCTTTTTAATGTGTTTTCAAACATTTTTGAGGGAGGTCTGTTATAAAAGGAATTATGTTTAAGAAGTACAATTTGTATAATTTGTTTCGGCTGTTATTGTTCTAACTCTTCCTTTTATCATTTTAAACCAAACAATGATTTAATGTAAATATTACTTTTCCCTGAAAAGAAGCTCCTATTAGCATGCAATTACTATATGATCTCTTTCCAAATTGTGGGATCTACCTTCAGAATACAGTTGTCCATGTCTTAAAGTCATGATTCCACAAACTTCACTAGGTCACAATGAAAAATCTCCAAAGGAAGTTATTTGGTTTGGAGTATATCAGCAGATTTTCTATATTTTTGTAAAGAAGCTCAGAGAATTCAGAATGATGAAAAAAGATGGAGATGTGTTTTGTAAGAGCAGAGGTGTGAAAATCCATCAAGTGTCATAGAATAGAGAAATAACTACCTTTCAGAAGGATGTAAGATGCATGCACATACCAAGAAATGAGCAGAATGAATGTCTGGGCTACTGGAGGATGGCAGAATAGAGAAGTAGAGAAGAGTTGGTGTAGAAGAAAGAAATCGTTTTGGGAAAATTATGCTCAAACTGGAATTACAGCAGAAGCTCAACTTGAGTAATGTGAGAATTAAACTGTGACCCTGAAGTAAGGCTTTGCTGTTACAAGTTGTTTGGTAATTAGAAAGAGGTTGGTAGGAGACAAATGGGAAGGATGTCCCTGGAGCTAGTGAGGGAAGGGCCTGCAGAAAACTCCTGAAGACAGCAAAACTCACAAGGCCTGGGATGTCTGCAGTAAATGTGTGGTACTGGCTCCATCACACCAACCACTACCATAACTCCTTCTTTGCATAAATTTCTCAAAAGATCCAGTCACTGTCATTAGAAAATGGAATAACTCTGAACTACAAATCACCCTAACCACACTGTCCCCCTGACTTACACCCCTCTGCCCCAGTTTCCCACTTCCTCCCTTATCATCTACACAAAACAGATCTCAGAACTATAATTGAATAACTTATTTCACCTGTTCTAGAACCCCCTTAGATGAAGTAGAATTATTCTGTTTGTTCACTCATTTATTCTTTCAATTATTCCTTCACATACACAATTTGTTTCTTGTCTATTAATTGACAAGAAAAACTTTCTCAATGAAAGACTCAGTGAGCATTATTCTTTTACTCCCAATCCTACATCTTTGCTCTGGGCCAGGATAAATCAAGTCCCAGAAAAATCAGGGGAAATCTGAACAGGGAAAATCAGACTCCTCATGTCCCAGCTCCTATCATCAGAGGCAATTTTCCTTCCATCCTTAAGTAAAGTCTTAGAGAAAGATCTCTTCCTCCCAGATGGCTGTTTCATCTTGTCTGGGTGAATGTGATTCTAAAAGAACAGAATCTGAAAGATTTTACCATGCTTTCCATTTCTTTTTGTTGTCTCAACCTCTCCAGAGTTGGGAATTCTGATTTAGTCCAGAATATCTGTCAGTCTGTAGCTTCAGTCACTCTCCCACAGGGAGCTCTCAGATACCAACCTCACAGAAGAGCAGATGGTATCTGAGTGATGATCAAGGCTTCCAGTAACCTTTGTATGACATCATTACTGACATAGCTCATTCAATGGGTCCAGTTTGAATCTAAACATGCCTTCAAGAACAACAGGCAACAGTTGAAGTAGCAGTTGGGGGGGTTTTGAGAGAGATTATATAAGAAAATGAATTCAAACTTTTCCCTGTCCTCAAATAAGTTGCTCTCAGTTGTGAGAGAGATATAGAAATGTAGGGATTGATAATTAAATGTGAAGGGATATTTACATTTCTTTCCTCAAAACCTTTCCTCTGACTCTGATGGAAACTTGTCTCTCCAAACATGTTCACACACTTTCGACTCTGAATCCCTTTCAGGCCTCCTTGCCTAAGGGTTTTCACATAGGCTATACTCCCAGGCTAGAAGAATTTCCCTCCTTCCTCTTCTCTTCCCTAGTTCACCATGCCTTGGTGTCATTTGGCATTGAAAAGAGCTATCTCCAACCTATCTCCTGTGTTTGAGCCCAACTTTTCTCTTCACCGGCCATATATTCTCAGATGTCTCATTTGATCTCTTCATTCCTTCCTTAACTTGCCTGTAAAATACAAAGGAATCTGTCTTATAGTCCTGTCATTAGTATAAAAATGTTACCACCTGTGGACACTGTACTGAGAAGAGTGAGTGGCTGGTAGAGAGTCAGACCATGTGATTGCTTACTGTTACATTTATACTTTAGGTCACAGTTTGCTGAATATGTTCAGACTCGGTGATTTTCCTGCCTTATGGATTCTGAATGTCCAAATATCTAATTCTATCCTAACTATTCTTGTGGGTCTTCAGAGATGAACATTTACAAATATCTACCTTCTGCATGGACTGTAAGCAAACTGGAGTAAAATAACAGGATTACCTCATCTTGGCAGCTGGAGAAATAATAAAGTTCCTGTCACATCATTGGTACTTGGTATACATTTTTTGAATAAATGATTGTCCATTGACTAACCAAAAGTATAGTTCCCTCATAGGCATCTGATTCAAACAGATGAAGGAAAACATAGCTAAAGAAATAAAGTATATTAAAAAGACATTAGGTGAGCATAAAGAAGAATTTTAAAATATAAAAACAGAACAGAAATAATGGGATAACAAGACACAATAGAAGAGAGATAATCTACATTAGAGGTATACAACCAGCATATTTCAACAGACAGAATAAAAGAATCAGTGACCTAG
The DNA here is from genome assembly GCA_026826555.1 of Tolypeutes matacus. NCBI lineage: Eukaryota > Metazoa > Chordata > Mammalia > Cingulata > Chlamyphoridae > Tolypeutes > Tolypeutes matacus. The sequence continues at coordinate 425,191 of JAKSZT010054136.1, forward strand.
AAAATAGGGCAATTGAAAACTCAAAGACAGAGAAGAGATAGACAAAAGAATGGAAAAAAATCTATAAGGTCTCAGGGAAAGGAATGACAGCACAAAGGGCTCAAACATATACCCTTGGGGTGTCCCAGAAAAAGAAGAGAATGGTAAAGGGGCAGAAAGAATACTTGAGAAAATCATGGCCTAAAATTTCCTAACTTTTATGAAAAACATAAATATACATGTTAAAGAAGTGCAACATACTGCAAGGTATAAATCCTAATAGAAGTACACCAAGACAAATACTAATCAGCATACCAAATGCCAAAGATAGAGAATCCTGAAAGCAACAAGTGATTCCTCAAATACAATACATCTTCAGTAAGACTAAGTACCAAATTCTCATTAGAAACCATGGATACAAGAATGCAGTATTGAAAGATAAAAATTGCCAACCAAAATTCTTTTTCCAAAATTGAAGTTCAAAAATGAAGGAGAGTTTAAGATATTCATAGACAAACTTAAACTGAGATTTGCCCACAAGAGATCTGTCCTACAAGAAACATTAAAGGGAATTCTGCAGGCTAAAAAGAAATGAGAGGAGAGAGTTGCTTGGAAGAGAGTGAGGAAATGAAGATTATCAATAAGGGTAACTAAAAGGGAAAAATATATGCAAAAGTCAAAGATATGACATATAAAAACCAAAGGATAAGATGGTGGAAGAAAATATTGCATTTACAGTAATAACCTCAAATGTGAATGGATTAAAATCCCCAATCAAAAAACAGATATTGGCAGTATGGATTACAAAGTATCATCCAAATATATGCAGTTTATAAGAGACTCATCTGAGACAAAAAAAAAAAAAAAAATTGAATGTAAAAATTTAAAATATATATATTCAATGCAAACAGTAACCAAAAAAGAGCTGGGGTACCTATAATAATATCGGCCAAATAGACTTTAAATTCAAGACATTACAAGAGACAAAGAACACTATATATTAACAAAATTGGAAGTCTACCAAGAGTGAATAACAATTATAGTTATTTATGCGTCAAACTAGGGTGCCCCAAAATACTTGAGGCAAACACTAGCAAAATTGAAGGAAGAAATAGATGTTTCTACAGTAATAGAAGAAGACTTCAAAGCACTACTCTTGTCAATAGATAGAACATCTAGACAGATCATCAGTAAGGAAACAGAGAGCTTGAATAATATTATAAGTGAACTAGACCCCTTAGCTAGGCCAACAACAGTTATTTCTCCAAAGTGGAAATATAAATGTCTAAAAGGCACCTAAAAAGATGCTCCTTATGATGAACTATTAGGGAAATGTAACTCAAAATAATAATAAGATATCATTTCACATATACTAGAATGGCCACTCTTTAAAAAACAACAGAAAACTATAAGTGTTGAAAGGATGTGGAGAAACAGGAACACTGATTCATTACTGGTGCAAAAGTAAAATGGTGCAGCTGTTGTGGCATACATTTTGTCAGTTCCTCAATAAAACAATTAGACAATAACCATATAATCTGGCAATCTTGCTACTAGGTATATACTCAGAAAAACTAAAAGTTAGGAATCAAACAATTTCTTCACATCAGTGTTTAAAACAACATTATTCACAATTGCCAAAACTTGGAAGCAACCCAAGTGTCCAGCAACTGAAGAAGATAAACAAAATGTGGTATATACATATGATTAAATATTATTTATCTGTAAAAAGGAATGAAGTTATGATCATGGAACACATGGCTGAACCTTTGGGACATTTTGTTGGCTGAAATAATCCAGTAACAAGTGGACAAGTATTATATCATCTCCCAATTATGAACAAATTATAATAGATGTTAGGTGTAAGAGTATAAAATATAGGTTACAATGAGATAGCTTGTGGTTAGGGAATGTGGAACTGATGCTTAACTTGTACAAAATTTCTATTTAAGCTGATGGTAAATGTTTGGAAATGGATAATAGCACATTATTGTGAGTGTAATGAACAGCACTGAAGTGCACAGGTGAATGTGGTTAAAAAGGGAGACTTTAGGGTATATATGTTCCTAGAATATAAACTGAAGTATAAAATATAGGATTGTACAATGGTGTACCCTATTGTAGACAAAGGACTGTAGTTAATAAAACAAGAATAAGAATGTTCTTCCATGAATTATTACAAATATAAAATACTTATACCAGGTGGTAATAATAGGGTGGTTTATGGGGAAAATAAACCTGTTGTGAATAATGAATGATTAATGGAACAATTTTAATAAACTTACATCAATTTTTCATGATGTAATAGCTAGTCATTTTATTTTAGGATAAAACTATTGTTTTTTCCTTTAATAAATATACATTCTGTTTAACTTAGGTAATGTTAACCAAATGATTTTGGAAAATGTCTTCAAGCTCTTATTTTTCAAAACACAATTACTTATTTTTCAAAACCAAAATAAAAACCAGAATAATGACCCAATTTGGTTAAATGTAATCTTACATATATATGCTTTTTATTTAATTATCTAGTAGCTATAAAATTAATTTATATGATCTGTAAACCAATATACCTTAAGAATGACATCTTCAAAATACATGCATTGTTTTTTACTTAACACTGATAACCCAGAAAACATAATTTTTTTCTTTTAATTTACAATTTTAAATTGAGTATAGAAACAGAGGAGTATAGTTTAAAATTTTCAGCTATGAGACAGAAAAAACACAGAATTAAAAACATAGAAAGAAAAAACAGAGATATAAAATTCACTTATATAAGACCTGTATTTTTGTCCTTGCCCTAATATATATTTCTTCTTTTTTTGCTTCCATTCTTTTTTTTTTCCAGTTTAAGCATATTTTTTTATTTTTAAATATATACTTATATAAATTTTACATAAAAAATATAGAGGGATGATGTTTATATGGAAAAATGTGACAGGCATTTCTTCCTTTCAATCAAGATTTTGTGGCTTTGTTTAGGAAGGTATTTAAGGATTATTATAACTACTAAAAGATTTTGAATATTAATAAGAAGGCACCTTATTTTTGGGTGGAGTCTTGCATATTTTTAAGTACACTATTTCAAATGTATAACTTTGTTTAAATTGAAATTTCACCATCATGACTACTATAACTCTATGCTATTTTTATTTTAAAACATTTATCTTTTAAGAAATTAAGGAACCCTTAAATAGGTTTAAATTTAACCCGATTTAAAATATTGGATCTTTTCTGTGCCCAGTGTTCACTTTTTTCTTTACTTTAAAAAAGGACAATCTCATTTCCAATGTCCCTGTTGCTTGCAATATAGATAACCATTGTCCTTTAAATTTTACTTTTGGAGATACTTTTATTTTGTATTGATTGTAATTAAAAGTGGCAATGAAAGACTCTTTCAGAATTTTTTCATCCTTTTGGAGTGGTTGTAGTTGTAAAGTTATGATCTTTAATTATTTTTACTCTGATTCATAGTTTTTTAAAAAATGTTTGGTTTGTCTGACTCATTTATTTAAAGAAGCAGAGTTCTACTCAAATTTAAGTTTTTAAATCAACTTCCCAAGTTTATGTTAAGCCCATTGATAAACAATAAAGAAGGTGTCCCTTTAAAAGTGTCAGTGAAGGATGAAAACCATGAATGAGCACCAAATATCTCAGGCAATCACTCCTTTTAATCATAGAGGATTCAATCTTCCTTGTTTACAAGTTTGAAGTATTGACTCATCAAGTTTTTAAGGATTAGCCTTTGGTATTATTTTTACAAATCCTTAGGAATTGTTTAAAACAACTGGTAAGTGTATAGAAAAATCATGTAGAAATTACAATTTCTATATCACTGCCCACCTCCATTATAACCTTGCATTGTGTTTCATATATGTTACAATTGATGAAAGAATATCATTATATTTGTGCTATTAACTGTAGTGCATGATTTGCATTATGTAGTCCTTAGCAATGTGGTGGGCTTTTTTGGGACATTCCTACCTGTAATATTTGTCGGGCCACTTATATAATTTTCCAGCTTTGACCATTTAGCTACTTTGATTAATTTTTATTTCTTGTTTCACCCAGACTTGGAGCCATATGTACACATTGAAAAGTTCAGACAATCCTGGATTATGACCTCCAATTAGAAATTTAAATTTGCCATAAATTTTTATGTGTTTTTGGATTGGGAAATTCCTTAACAATAGCCCTGAGTGTGCTCTTGGTCAAGGGCTAGTAGTTACCACAGGTACCATTCCTGCAGACTCAGAAGATCTAGTCTTACAGGGCATTTGCCAAATTTTAGTGGTCAGGGAAGAAGAATATCAGAAAGGAACACAAAGGGGAGCATTAGGATCATGAGAAGCAGCAACAGCAGCAGCCCTTCCAGGCTTTTCAGTCACAAAGTGATCAAGGCTACATTTTCACTTTTCTTAAGCTATCTATAAGGGGTTCTTTAAGGAAGTAATTTTGAAATCATTTACTTTTTTGACTGATTGGGCATAGCAATTAAAGAATGCATTCCATTGTTATGGGGGATCTTCAGTAGATTTGGGATTTCCTTGGTTATAGCTTCTAGTTCAGATTTATTCCAAGAAGTATAGGTGATAGAGGCAGGTCCCTGAGTCTCCTTTATTAGGTTTGATTTTTTTTAAACTTTATTTAATAGAAGTTTAAAGTTACAGAAAAGTAGCAGGAGCAAAGAGGGATAGATTTAAAGGAGCTTCAGGGCACTTATTTCATAACAGGGTAACTCTGTCCCACTGGAATAAAGAAGAGGAGGTCTGGAAGTGAAGGAGGCACTAAAAAATTAAGGCCTAGAAAATTTAGTGGTTTCAGTTTTTTAAGTTTAGTTTTCATTTAAATAAGTCTTTTTTAAATTTGGTAGTTGTGTTTGATGAGAGACAATTTTGAAATTTATTATAAATTGGGAAACTTCCAAGAACTAATAAAAAATGCTATTCAATTAATGCTGTTTGATCTTATAGCCTTTATTTTCTAAGTATTAATACTAATACAATAATTTGGGCACACTGAAAGAGTTTCATTGTGGCTATTGAGATTCAAGATTATATTTAATATATCAGGTCCAGCTAGATAAGAATTCATGTGACACAGGACCATAATTCTTATACATAAAAGCAGATGGACAGTTTGATTGCAGTGTAGCATTAGCAATATTTGAAGTATTACAATTTATTGTTTCAGATCCACAGCAATCTTAAAACATAAAAAGGCTGACAGGATTTATTGCAGGTGTTTTATGGTGTGTTTTACAGTATGACTTACACAGAATATTTCTTTATCCTGTCAGAGAGCCTGTCCTCTAGTTGTCCAACCTGTTAGCAGGTGGCCCTAGTTGTACAGAACTTGTCCTGGGAGTAGCAGGCAACCTGTTGTCAATCTTGCCTGTCTGTGACTGCCTCATTCTTTCATGGGAGTCTCAGACTTTGGAATTGAGTTACTTCATTATAAATTGGTGGGTGCCCTAATAGCATTTAAGTGCCCAAATTGTGCCCACCAAGATTATTGTGGGATTGCTCTCAGTTAGGGCAATGAGTAATAAAAATTTAGGAAGGCATTCCTCTGCCTAATATTAGAGAAAGAAAAAAGAAGAACCTCCAAATATTTCAGTGCCCACCAGACAGCGGAAATTCCTGTAAACCAATAGAGCAACCAAAAGGACTGATGCCCCAGGCCAAACCAAAAGAACAAAGTTCCAAATTGTTTTAAACAGAAGACACTAAACAAAGGCCAGAACCTCCACCAAAGGAAGGGATAAACTGAAAGGACTCATCATCAGAAATCCAGGGATTTGGGAGAAATGACAGAGCAAGTACCATGCTGAAACCAATTACAGCTCCAGCATTGAGGTGGCAGTCCCTGTTTCCTTTTTCTGACTCCAGAAATGTCTACCATGATTTTACAAACTGAGCTGCAAGATAAGAAAAGCCTTTATTGAGTTATTTCAAGTCTTAGAACTGCAGTTTAGGGAGCATGGAGTCAGACAGCAACACAAACTGTGCCCGCCCCCCACTGGGGAGTCCAAGCAAGGGATTTCAAAGAAAGAGAAGATTACATAGGCTTTTTGTAAAGGATTACTAGAGCTGGATATTTGGGGCTTTTCAAATGTCCTTCGATGGATTGCTTCATGTTATAATTGGTTCGTGGCATCAACTTTTTCTCAGAAATATTGTTGATTTTGGTTTTGCATACTTTGACAGTTTGTGATATCTGGTTGAGCTATGCATAAGAGTAACATTCTGAATGTCATCCTGTCTTAATTATATCCCTCTCAGCCATAGTAATTCCATCTTGTTTTATCTCTTTTCTCAAACCTCAACACACCCATTTTATAAGCTTATGTGTTGTTTTTTAAAAAGCAATTTCATAGCTTCCAAGACAGGCTTCTCAGGGCTAGGACACCAGTGTGGTTGACTCTGTACTCCATCATTTCCCTCTGAGGTGTTACTACCTGCTCCAGGACACTACCAAGAAGCAGGGTCCCACTAGAGACTTCAGTCTAAGACTTTCCTCTACCACTGAAACCACTTCCCCTGAGTCCAGTTCACCATGTGACCACTTTTACCAGACTTTTACCACAGACACTAAGAGTCATACACTTTCAAAGTCTTTTGCCTTGCAGAACTTAAAAAATTATTTTAATTAGGTAGAGAAAGAAGAAAAATAAGGGAAATTTCTTTTTCACATACAATGACCTAATTCTTTAAATATTTTACTTATACCAGATACACAGTGATAAGAGGATCCTTCTCAGGGTGTTCTGCTAGTTTGTCACTCACCTCTTCCACACAGTGGAAGTTACATGAGGATATAAATTTGTTCTGTTTGTCAGTGTATTTCTGGAATATAATCTGGTACTTCAGAAGTGCTAAAATATTTGCTCAGAAGAATTAATGAATAAATGAATGAACGAATGAATGAATGAATGAATATATTGGGATTATTAACATTAACCAGCTCTCTTTATGTTCACCAGTGAAAACAAGAATAAGGAAATTGAGACTATTCCAAATATATTTTAGAATTCATTAAAATAAGAAAGGAGGTTGTATGATGAAGAGGTAGAAAAATATAAGTTAGACCTAGCACACATAAAATATGCCATCCTTAACTTTAGTTGGAGAGAGATATCTCTACCCTGCCATTCACTGGGAGGCACTTGTTTGGGGTGTGCCGTGAGTTTAAATGCACAAAGTCATTCAAGCAAAAAAAACAATTCTGCATCTGTTCAAGCTTTACACTACAGATGTTTAGAAGTTAGTAACATTAAATATCTGAAGACATACACTATGTGTCATTAATTACTTCTAATTCCTAAAAAAAAAAAAAAAAAAAAAGAGCCAGGGTGACAATAATAGCATTATGAAAAATTATCAGATATATAAGTTGTTAAAGAGAGGGCAGAGGGAATAAGTAGTCAATTTTCATTTTTGTTGAGTGAATGCCCATGATCTAGGATGTAAAACTGCACAGCTCCAGTTTATCTGACAGGATTCTGAAAGATCCAAGCATCCTAAGAATCAGTGCTCAATCCTCTATTCACTGTTCACTCTGTCTATTTTACCTCATTAAATCCACAGTGGTCTATAGCTGAAGATATCCAAGTTTCCATCTCCAGCCATCTCCTGTCTCCAAGGTCTTTGAGGTTCAGTCTCATATATTTGGTAGTCTGCCTAACTCTCTAATTTACCACATCTTTCTTTGTAAACTCTGAATTATAATACATTCCTCATGTGGTTGTCATGCAGAGAACACATCTTTATAAAGGAAATACACTTAGAACAGTGTCTTGTACCATAGTATGTACTCAAAGTCCTCTTAGCATTAGTACTTGATCTCTCCACGTGTTTATGTAATAGCAGTAAGAAGGTTATCGTGGTCATAAAACAATTCCTGTTCTGAACCCCTGTTCCACCACTATCAATGAAGTTCACAAGACTTCATTGATGAGGTGATTTGTTCACCACAATTATAGGTGATTGTTATTTAAATGTAGGAGAGTTCTTTATTTGGCTGACAAACACTAACATATTTGGGAGTGATGAGGCAGCAGTTTGGTAACTTGCTTAGAAAGTTCAAGAAAAAAATTAGAGAGAGTTTGGGAGACATAGAGCAAAGATTCTAAAGTGTTAACTTTTTTACCTTATATGAGTGAAAGGCAAATGGGTTTTTGTACAGTTATTTTCACTGAGGCCTTCACTAACTTCTCCCTAAGCTTCAAATTATTCCAAAAGAAAAAGTAAAAAAAATGTAAATGATTACTCCTTATGTGAGTTACACTAAACAAATGCCTGCCAGTCATTCAGACTTCAAAGCATTAAGGGATATTATAATTATTAATAAATATATTTTGGCACAGCCAATGAGAACCCCAAATGTACTATTACTAGGCAGAAGCCCAGATCCCAACAACCATTAAGGGCAGCACTGGCCTATGGAGGGTACGCAGGTTCCCAGCAGGTAAATAAAGGAGTAAGTGCCATTGAAGAGGTAAATTCTGACATCCTTAAAATCGGGGATGAACTTAGAAAATCGCCCAGGTTCCCAGCTTCACTAGTTGCCCAGACACCCACCACCTAACTTCCCTGAGATTTAAAACATGGGCCCAAACCCAGACATACTCCACCTCCATGAGGCCATGTTTCACAGGCACAATCTGGCCAGACCCCTTCATCTCACTTAGTGGGGATCAATGACTAGACTCCACCATGGGAGTCCAGTTTTTCCAGAACTCACACAGAGGTTGGGGGCCTACCCACAACTCTGCAGGGTCAACTGATCCGGCATAGGTGCTCAGCCTCTACCCTGGGCCCCCTCCACCCTCTGCAGCAGCACCAACACCCAACCAAGGCAGGCCTCTGACATGGATGTGGGCTTAAGCCATGATAGAAAGATTAGCCCTGATGGTCTGCAATGGGTATGGACCTCAAACAGAGCCAGTTCCCCAACAGGCAACAGACTGAGTAACCATTGACAAGTGTGAGCCATCTGCTACTAGGCAAGATCCTGCTTCCCTGGCAATGCAGGGGCAGGTCTTGGCAATCTTAGGCAGGCAGAGAAAGACCACAAACTGAGCCAATGATTTCTAAGGCTAGTGGGCTCTAGGTGCCCTGACCAATGGGAACTGTGTTTGGTTTGTTACTAAGCAGAAATTGTAGGTAAATAATATTAAATAACACATAGAAGAGAAGGAACCCAGAAAACCATTATTTGAGTCTTTATGATAGATGACAAAATATTTTCTGGAATCTTAATTTAGATATTTTGTTTGCCCTCCTATGCCCACCAGGATTCCACTATTCTCTGGCCTCAGTTACACACTGTTGTGGATTTGGGCAGTACTTCTGCCTCAGGCCACCCACATTCAGGCACCAGTTTATCATTTAAGAGCCTTTACAATGTGGTACAAATGACAAGGCTACATCACTGCACATGAAGGGAACAAACAACAGTTATCTCAGGTTGCTGTCTAGGAAACTCAGAAACACTGCAATTAACAATGTGTTCTTCATTTCTGTCTTAAATTCAATTACATTAAGTTAATATATTGTGGGTAAAGGAGCACTCCATTCTCATGGGTAGAAATGTAAAGGCTTGGCTTGTGGGATTTCTGATCAGTGATCTACAGGGTGAGAGATGGGTAGCCTGTAAGCTAAATAACTGAGAAGTTGAAGTATCTGTGGTGGATTATCATGGTCCAGAGGAGGGGGCAAGAGTGTCAGAGATGTGAGACATATAAGGTCAGTGGTGAGTTTGGTCAGCAATGGGGTCTTTTCATTTATTGTTTGGATCTGTTTTGTATGAAATGCAGGGGAAATGTGTATGTGAAAAAATATCTGTTGCTCAATGATCTTGAGTCTTTTAAGACAGGGATTTGTGGCCTGCTGTCATTTGTGCTGGCCTATTGAGTACATGATGGGGATTTGTGGGATCACTAATGGAAGATCATCCTGACCTGATCCCCTCTCTACCACCTGCTTCCCTGAGAAAAGCACATTTATCTTTCAAGGATCACAGAAGCCATTTCTGACAGGAAGATTAGTTTATGAAAGAATTTCAAAGTGATCTAACATCCTGCCAGTCTATCTTGCAATTAAAAATACTAAAGACACACTAAATTTTATATTTTATTGAAATATAACATACTTGCTGGAAAGTGCAAAATTATATAGAGTTGATTTTTCACAAGACGAAAAATGATTTAAACAACCCCATTTAGCCCCATTTTAACAACACCCAGAAAAAGAAACCAAACATTACTAGAATCCCTTCTGTCCCCTTCCAGTGTTTATCTCTCCCAAGATTAACCTCTGTCCTGATTACCCACACTGTGAATGCCTGCTCTTGAAATTTATATCAATGGATTTGTACAGCATAACTCTTTCTTTAACTTAACATTATATTGTGAAACTTACCATATTTTTGCATTTGGTTGTTCATGTTGCTAGATAGTATTCTTCTGAATGTATTTGCTATTATTTATTCTTTCTACTGTTAACAAAAACTCTATTTGGTTATTACATTGAGGAAGTGAACATAGAATAAATTAAACCTTAACACCAGAGACAAATGAAGCCGAAGGTCCAGCAAACATGAAGACTTCACTAGAAGAATCAGATTTGTGCTTAGAAAAGCCTCGGTATTGGATACATTAACACTCTCAAAAGGTAGAGTTGAGAAATGAGGCTGGAAAGAGAAAGAGGAGTGGCCATCAAATCCCGCAAAGAAGAAGTTAGATATATAGAAGGAGAATAACTATCCCCTTTTCCACACCAGCTTTGCACAGGATGGGAAAGTAAAAAATAGGGCTGTGAATTTATAATCACAGGCATAGGTGAGGTGTGGGTGAGAAGCCCACTGAAAGCAGAACCCAAGTGAAAGCCTATAGGCTGAGCACACATCATCCTCCCCTTCCTCAGCTCCCAGAATGCTGGTGGCTGGGCTCAGTCCATCCAGGTAGGAGACTGGAGGATGCTTTTGTGTAGATATGAAGCTACTCAAAGCAAACCCTCAGATCCAGTGAACTCCAGAGGAACACTGAAAGAGACAGGCCTCACCCAGGCACAAAGAGCACACTCAGCTTTTCCCTCCCAAGAACAGGGATATGAAAGGGTGACCAAGACCACCAGAAACTTGAGGACAGTCTCTGGTCTGAATGGTGGAGAAGAAAACTCTCACTAAGGAGAGGGAAGTTAAGGAACAGACACAGCATCAGCAGCCTCTGAGTCTCTGCACAGCAGGTCCTGGAGCTGACTCCTTCTTTCTGTCTCCAATACCCCACCTACCCACCCCCACCCCAGCCCAATGCAGGAATCAACATCCTCCTCTTAAAGAGTCCTTGTTAAGGTGTCCACTTGTTCTTCCTGCTATACACTTTCCCCCTCACCACGGCAACTGTTCTCTTAAACTAAAATTAATGTCTTTACCCTGGTGACAGCATTTACCCTCCTCCCAACCACTTTGTCTACTATTTACTCACTAGTCTCTTCTTGCCTCTGGCTGATTCTCAAAGAAACTACTCCCACATCCACTTTTATCATCACCTGTCTTTTCCCTTTATCCTACAGTGCTTGTCCACAGGTTGGTTCACTGCTCAGTTCCCCTCTTCAGTGGGGGTTCCCTGTCCTCTTCTCCCAAGCCCCCCTTTCTCACCCCATTACTCCTGCTTTTCCCTGTGCATTCTTTTCCCTTAATTTATCATTGCATAACATCCTCTTGTTCTATTTAATTTCCCTGCTCACTACCTCCCCACCCGTACTACCTAAAATATCAGCTCCATGAAGACAGCAACATTTTTTTCTCATTTTCATTTTTGTATGCCCTGGCCAAGCTCTGTTTTGAAGGTAAATCATTTACCTTCCTATAATGATTTTTCTGTCCTTTGTCTTATCCCCCTAACCTGCCTACATCATTTCCTACTTTAGTTCCACCATCACTAATAATATCCAGTTGGTACTTATCTTGCCTTTTTGATAATGAAATATGTAACTCTAAAGGTGACAGAACATCAAAAACAATACTTCTAATAAATTAATAGGTTTTACAACTGTGCATTCATTCTAAAGTTTCTCTTTTAATCAAAGAAGTTACAAAAATACCTCCTGAAACATCCTTGAAAGAATTGAAGGAAGAGTGAAGTTCATCTGCAGTGAAGTTGCAACAGTGGAGCAGTAAAGTTGCAAGAGTAGAGCATTCCACACTGCAGAGGAGGGTGCTCATCCTCTGGTGGTGTCAAAAGCCAACTTCGGAGCTTTTCTGTGGCTGGAGTTGAATTCTCCATTTCCCCAAAATGGGGGAGGAAGAGATGGTTGGGCAACAATTTCAGCTACTGCTTAGTAAATTTGGCTTGATATAATAGAATCCTCACAAAGCTAAGGTTTGAACATATTTGAGTTGGAAAAAGGCTGGTAGCTGCCACGTTAGCTGTGCCACCAGCATAAGGGAAAACAGGACTTACTGAAACTAACATTGATGGTATGAACTGGCTTCTTTTCACCCAGACTGGATTGCATACCTAGCCTAGGCTCCAGTCCTACCTCCAATGCAGAAAAAGCTGACAGGAAATGTACCAGCCTCTTTAGGCAACAGTAGGCACTTTCAGGCTGCACAGACTGAATACTCAGACACATGGGTTTCCATCCCAGCACACCAACAGGATAGAAGAGGAGCTGAGTTTCCTCAGCCTCTCTGGGCACCTGGAGATGCTTTCAGTCCACAATACAGTTGTATTGAGTGTCTTTGATTCCATTTGCACCATTCCAGCCCATAGGATATGAGGGGCTTGTGTTTCTTCAGACTGTCTGGGCAACTGTAGGTGATTTTGGCCTTCACAGACTGGATATTCAGACTCCTCCTACTCCATCCCAGACCCCCAATAGGAGAGAAGAGAAGCAGTGTTTCCTCACCCTCTCTAGGCAATTGAAGTCACTTTATTCACATACACACTAGTTTGTTGAGTCCTTCCAATTGCATCTCCACTCTTGCCCTCTGCCCCATAAGGATAGTGTTTCCTCAGGCTCTCAGAACCACTGCAGGTGCTTTTGACCTACACAAGCACAAATGTTGGGTTCCTGTGGCTTCACCCCCACCTCCAATAGGACAAAAGGGAAACAGTGTTTCTGTAGATTCTCTGGATAACTGTAGGTGCTTTTGGATCATATAGACTGAAAAGTGGGACATTGTATCTCCATCCCTGCCCCCATAGGATAGGAGGGGTCTGGCACTTTCAGTATTCTGGTACTGGACTGTTGGGTGCCTCTGGGAACCACCTCACCCCCAGTAGGATAAGAGTGGCCTGGTGTTTCCTCAGGCTCTCTGCAAAATGGTATGGACATTTGGCCTACAAGGACTCAACTGCTCAGTGCCAGTGGTTCCATCCACATACCCTAATGGGCAGAAGGGAAAGTACTCCCTCAGCATCTCAGCACAATTGCAAGCACAGTTGCTTACATGGATTAGATTATTGGGCACTCCAAAGGGCCCATCTACTAGGGCAACTATGGTCATTTTGGACTTACATATCATAGAAGGCTGCCCACATATGCAGCTCCATCCTCACCTGAAACAGAGGTGGAAGGAACATGAAGCTTCATCAGTCTCTCCAGGAAACAATGGATGGTCTTGGCCTACATGACTTGGGCTATTACACATGGCTATAGCTCTTTCCCTACCCCTTGCAGAAGAGAAAGTTGATGAAGCTTCATCACTTCCTGGGGCAATGTGGGCAGCTTTGACCTTCACAGCTGACAGTACTAACTACATTTTTGGTTCCTACTACAGAACTAGCCAGGGAAAAATGGCAAGAAAACCCTAAACTATAGAGGATAACTGTGCCCAGAATAAATACATCTATTAAGCCAGATGCCAAGACACCAACAAAAAATTACAAGCCCCACCAAGAAACAGGAAGATCTAGTTCAGTCAAAGGAAAATATAAGCATCCAGATGACATAAAGGAGTTTATACAACTTATCATACATGCTTAAACAAATCTACTTCACAAATTCAATGAGATGACTACAGAGATTAAGGATATTAAGAAGACACTGGGGGCACACAAAGAATTTGACAGCATACATAGAAAAACAGCAGATCTTATGGGAATGAAAGACTCAATAATGAAATAAAAAATACACTAGTAGCATATAACAGAAGAATAGAGGCATAAGAAATGATCCATGAGCTTGAAGACATGGCCTCCAAAAGCAAATTTATAAAAGAACAAATGAAGAAAAGAATGGGAAAAATTATACAAGGTGTCAGGGAACAAAATGACATAAAGAGATGTGCAAATATCCATGTCATGGGTGTCCCAGGAGAAGAAGAGTAGACAAAAAGGCAGAAGGAATATCTGAAGAAATAATGATAGAAAATTTCCAAAGTTTATTGAAGGATATAGATATCCATGAACAAGAAACACGACATACTCCCATCCAAACAAATCTGAATAGACCAATTCTGAGACACATACTAATCAGAATTTCAAATGCCAAAGATGAAAAAATTCTGAAAGCAGCTAGAGAAAGCAATGCATAACATATAAGGGATAGTCAATATGAATTAGCAAAGATTTCTTATCACAAATCATGGAAGCAAGGAGGAAGTGGTATGATATATTTAAGATACTGAATGAGTAAAACTGTCAGCCAAGAATCATATTTCTGGCAATATTGTCTTTCAAAAATGAGGGTAAGTTTAGAATATTCACACATAAACATAAACCAAGGGAGTTTGCAACCAACAGATGATGCAAGCCAGATACAAAAGGACTAATACTGAATGGTTGTGCTATTTTGAACTAAATATATTGTGAAAACTCATGGAATTAATAATGAAAATATAGGTCACCAGAAAATAGAAGCAGAGCAGAGAATGGAAAGCTGAGGGTTAATCTGGGCAGAACTGTCAAATAGATTGTTTGTAAATCCTTGGAAATGAATTGAAATGGTTAAAGCATATCAATGTGGTTTTAACTAGTAGTACTAGTGTATGAGTATGACAAGGGTTCAAAGGGAAAGTGCAAGGTCATGTATATTATTAGAAAGAAAGCAAAAAACTATCATGGGACTGTATAAGATAATCAAACATCAGGTAAAACATGAATATGGGTGATATTGCATATATGACTCTTTTTTTACAAAATATAAATACAAATATACTAGTGAAAAGGAAAAAGATTAGAATCTATGTACAACAGGGGAGCATAGAGAGATTGAGAGGTGATGATTTTTGTTTGTTTTTTGTTTATTATCATTATTGCAAAATTAAAGTGCTCTAAGAATGATTGAAGTGATGAATGAAAAAATATATGATTATACCAAAAGCAATGATTGCACACCTAGAAAGAATTTAATCTTTATTAGTATCTATCAATAACATTGGTTTGTTAAATAAAAGATAAACACCCCAGTGGTCCAACCAATCTCTTCATACTTTATCCTCACCTTGCCACCATTTACTTTGCACTGCAGTGTTGGGAGAATAGTTAAGGCTTTCTGAAAACTGGTGCATTCCCCACCTCCTAAATAGCCACTTGTATTTCTAAACTGATTTGAACCCTAACTTTCAGTTTGAAGTCTTTTCTGACCTATATTAGGTAGAATTCTCCAGTTTCTGTTGAGTACTCTATTGTAGTTTAAAAAGTTTTACAATCCCTTAGGATACACTTAATTGCATTTACATGTAGTTGGTTGCAAAAAATACCCACAATTTCTTCCTCTCTCTTTACCTACACCATTTTAACATGTCTTGGTAGGTCCTTTCATCATGACACAAGGCTTTTTCTACACCTGCAAGTGGGTTATTATGATTTTTTTTGGTCATTGGAACAGGAAAAACAGGAAAACCTGATATGAGTAGAAAATTGAAAGTTCTTGTGCCTTGGGCTTCCCCTCCTTTTGCTTTTTGAAAACTAAGAACCCACTGGAATGAGTTGAGACAAATTTACTAAATGATAGCAGTCTCTAGAGAGATGTCCAGTGCATGGAACTGTGTTGATTTTAGGCCAGCTGCATCTCAGGTGACCTGACAGCTAATTTCTCACACTTGATCATGACCACATTAGATCAGCTGAACCAGAGGACCAGACCAGAAGAAAATCATACTGGCAATCTGAAATATCATGAACGCAGCAAATAATTTTTGGTTTAATCCTGAAATTTTTGGGACAACAAGCTTATTTATTTTTTTATATCCACTCGCCCCCATACCAGCAATGATATGCAACATTTTATGAAGATCAAAGACATTGAAGAAGATCCTCTAAAAACAAGTCTGTTTATCTCTTTTTTAAATTAAAAAGTAATATATTTGCATGTACTGTGACAGTCTTGAACATGAGCACCCTGTCAAGGCTAAGGCACCAGTCACTCATGTAGATCCACTATTTTCCTGAGGTGGTGTCACATGCTCCAGGAGACTATCAAGAACAGGGTTCTTTCTAGGGATTTCTGTCTATGACTTTCCTCTCCCATTGCTACTTTCTACTCCTGTGTCTAGTTCATTCAATCTGATCACTTCAAGGAGCTGAGCCTTTGAGCTCATGCTGCCTTGCAGAGTCTAACAATCTGTTCGAATGATGTAAGGGAAGAAAAAAGCAATGGAAGATTGTATATGTAGTTTAAATTTTAATAAATTATCTTGCACACACATTCAAAAGGCCTGTAGAGAAACAAGGAGACAAACATCACTTAGTTCTCTTAAATATTGCAGATGATGAAAAGACAAGTTTTAATTTTGCCATAATCTACAAGGAAGAACTTAAGGAGCAATTGGGCATAGGAATATCTCCCCATCCATTCTTTGTAGTGTCTTCATAGTCACACATTCCCTGGAAGTTAATGGAAATATTTCTTAGTCCTTCACACTTCAAAAAATGACATTTATCATGTTCTAACAACCAGGAATTTCTTTCTGTCCTATTGTTAGCTGAAAAATTGTATGAAAATATAAAATCCAACATGGCAGCAGATAAGAGCAATAAAATGAGAAGAGGTAGTAATAGATGGTGGCAGAGTAAAGAACTCCAAGAGTCAGCTCATCTTACAGTGCAGTTAGTAATCAGTCAGAGCTATTTAAATCACCTGTTTAGGGGTGTAGGAGAACAGAAGAGCATCTTGCAACATCCTTGGAAGAAATGAAGATGGACACTGCCCATCTGCAATGGAGATTCATGAGTAGAACACTCGGTGCCACAGAAGCCAGAGCCCATCCCCTACTGACAATGCAAGCCACCTCAGGAGCTCTACCTCAGCTGGAATTAGAAGCTCCATTTCCCCAAAACAGGGAAGAATGGTATGGCCAAGCAATGATTAATGAATTTACCTAATAAAAGTCCATTGCTAAACACAGCTAAAGTTCAAACCTGTCCATTTCTGATAGAGGTCCCAGTAACCTCAGTTTTACTTCTGCCCTCTGCAAGAGGGGATGTGGGGATGATAGAAAATCACAGTGAAGTTAGGGACTGGTTTCTTTCCAACCAGGTCAGATTAAAGATTTAACCTAGGCTCCAGCCCCACTTCAGGCAAGGAAGAAGCTGGGGGGACCTGCAACAGCCTCTTTGGACAACTGCAGGTACTTTTTTCCTGCATGGACCAGATTGTTGGACACATCTGTTGCTCCATCACCCCCATAGGACAAAAGGGGGGATGTTTCACCAGCTTCCCAGGGCAACTACAGTCACTTTCTGACTGCACAGACTAGAATGTTGGGTACACCTGAGGCTCCATTCCTGTCCCTGCCAGTGAAAGGGGTGGTGCTAAGTCTACCTGGGCAAATTCAATCAGTTTTAACTGGTATGGCTTAGTTTGCTTCCCACACCTGTGGCTCCATCCCCATCCCAACAGTGGAAAAAGGGGTATGGATCTTCATCTGTGTCTCTGGATAACTACAAATTCTCTTGGCATGAAACAGTTGGAATACTGCACACAGCTATATTTCTGTCCCTACCACTGACAGGGGTGTAAAGTCAGAGAAGCTTCATGATTTTCTGGGGCAAAGGGGGTAGCTCCAACCTCCAAGACTTAGAGTACCAACAACATCCTTGTTCCTTTTTTGCAACCAGGAAGGGAGAAAGGGCAAGAAGAGATGAAAAAGGGTTGAAATAATTCAAATTGGTTAAACATGAGCTACCACAAATTTCCAAATTAAGTTGAACAAATTATCAAAGAATGGCTATAGCAGAAAGCCAATCAAATAGAGAGCCATAGACTAGAGAGAGAAAAGAACCAGGAATAAATACATCTAATAAATCTGATGCTGAAATACCAAGAAAAAATTACAACCAATACACAGAAACAAGAAGATATGGCCCAGTCAAAGGAAAAACTAAGACACCAAATGAAATTAAAAGGTTCAGACAAGTAATCATATATGTTAAAAAATACCTGCCTAATAAATTCAATGAGATGGATAAAGAGACTAAGGATGAAATCACAAGGAAGAATTTGAAAACACACATAGAAAAATAGTAGGTCTTATTGGATGAAAGTCCCTATTAATAAAATTAAAATTACACTGGAGGCAGATAGGAGAAGATTTCAAGAAGCAGAAGAAGGGATCAGTGAGTTTAAGACAGGGCCTCTGTATATTTAAGGTGAACATACAAAAGAACAGATGAAGAATAGAATGGAATCAACTGAACAGGTCTTGGAGAACTAACTGATGGCAAAGACATGGAAATAAACATGTCTTCAGTTTCCCAGAAAGAAAAGGCAAGGGGAAAGAGGCAAAGGGATATTTGAGGAAATAGTGGTAGAAAATTAGCAAACCTTATCGAAGGACATAGTTGTCTTTGTCCAAGAATCATAACATACTCCCATCTTTATATATCAAAATAGATGTATTCTGAGACACATACTAATGAGAATGTCAAATGCCAAAGATAGAGAATCCTGAGAGCAGCATGAGAAAAGTGATTCATCACATAAAAGGCATGTCCAATAATATTAGGGGCTAGTTTCTCATTGGAAATAACGGAGGAAGAAGTCAGTGGTATGCTATATTTAAAATACTGCAACAGTAAAACTGCCAGCCAAGAAGCTTATATCCAGCAAGATTGTCATTCAAAAATGAGTGTGAGGTTAGCATATTCAGAGATAAACAGAAACTGATAGCATTTTTAATGGAGAGTACAGCTTTGCAGGAAGCACGAAAGAATGGCTACAGCCTTTAAAGAAAAGACTGGAGAGAGAGGCTTGAAGGAGAATTTAGAAATGATAATTACATCAGTAAAAGTAACTAAAGGTTTGGAAATGGTTGTGAAAAGGGGATATGACAGATAAAACACAAAAATCAAAATGGGTGAATTAAGAATTGTCTTTATAGTAATAATATTGAATGTTAAAGGAGTTAACTCTGCAATCAAATGAGAGAGATTAGTGGAATCAATAAGAGAAGTGATCTATATGTTTTCAATCTACTTGGAAACTTAGATGAAGGCTACAAGTAGATTGAAAGTGGAAGACTGGGAAAAGATATCCTAACCATGCAGTAACAAAAACAACTAAAAGCTTGAGTAGCTATACTTATATCAGATGAAATAGATTTTAAAAGCAAAGATGCTTTTAGAGACAATGAAGCTCATTATATACTAATAAATGAAGCAATACACCAGGAGGAAATAACCATCATAAATGTATATATACCTGAATAGAATACCTCAAATTACCAGAGGCAGACACTGGCAAACCTGAAGGGAGAAATAGATGTCTCTAAAATAAGTGGAGACATAATACATGACTTTCATCATTGGATAGATCATCCAGACAGAGTATTAATAAAGAAACAAGCAGGTGTGGGAGGTGGGCAACATGGGAATCCCAGTGGGTTCAGTGTAATATTTTGGGTAATCTAAGCACCTCTTAAAATATATGTGTGTATATATATATATATATATATATATAACATTTTTGTAAGCAAATACACATATATGCATATATATTTATATATCATTTTGCAAATGTTTGTATGTATTGTGAGAATTTTGATTTTTACCCATAATAAAAAAAAAAACACCTAAAAAAAAAAAGAAAAAAATAAAAAGAAACAAGCAGCTCAAAAAATATGATTAATGAACTAAATCTAACAGTCATCTAGAGAACATTGCACCACAAAACAGCAGGATATACTTTCTTTTCAAGTGCTCATGAATCCTCCAAAATAGACCATATGTTGGATCACAATACCAGTTTCTATAAATTTAAAAAGTTTGAAATTATAAAAAACACTTTCTCTGATCATAACACAATGAAACTGGAAATCAATAATGGACAGAAAAAGGGAAAATTCATAAATATATGGAGATTAAACAACACGTTCTTAAACAAACAAAGGGTTAAAGAAGAAATTGCAAGAGAATTTAGTAAATATCTTGAGACCAGTGAAAATGAGTCCATAATATATCAAAACCTATGGGACACCACAAAGGCAGTGTTGAGAGGGAAATTTATAACCCTCAATGCTTACATAAAAAAAAAGGAGCTAAAACTGGAAATCTAACTGCACACATGGAAGTACTAGAAAAAGAAGAGCAAACTAATCCAAAACCAAGGTGAAGAAAAGAAATAGTAAAGATGGGAACAGAAATCAATGAAATCAAGAACAAACAAACAAAAATAATAGAGAAAACCATAAAAACCAAAAGTTGTTTCTTTGAAAAGATCACAAAATTGAAAAACCCTTAGCTAGACTGGCATAGAAAAAAAAAGACATAGGACAAAAATAAATAAAATCAGAAATGAGAAGGGAGACATTACCACTGATCCTGTAGAAATAAGAGAGATCATAAGAGAATATTATAAACATCTGTATGCCAAATGACTAGAAAATATAGATGAGATGGACATATTCCTGGAAATATATGAAACACCTGCACTGACATTAGAAGAAGCAGGAGAGTTCAACAAACCTATCACAAATGAAGAGATTGAAATAGTCATCATAACCCTCCCAGAGATGAAAAGCTCAGGACCAGATGGCTTCACAGGTGAATTCTAGCAATCATGCAAAGATGAAGTAATACCAATCTTGCTCAAGTTCTTCCAAAAAATTGAACATGAAAGTGCTGCTAAACTCATTCGATGAAGCCAACATCACCCTAATATCAAAACCAGATAAAGATACTACCAAAAATAGAGATCTAGAGATCAATATCTCTAATGAATATAGATGGCAAAATTCTCAACAAAATACTTGCAAATGAATCCAAAAGCACAGTAAAAGATTATACATCACAATCAACTGGGCTTTATCCCAGGTATGCAAAGGTGGTTCAACACAGAAAATCAATTAATGTAAAAATCCGCATTGATAAATAGAAGAAGAAAAACCACATGATCCTCTTAATTGATGCAGAAAAGGCATTTGATTAAAAACATCACCCTTTCTTGATAAAAACACCCCAAAAGCTAGGACTAGAATGAAGCTTTCTCAACATACTAAACTGCATATATGAAAAACCTACAGCTAGCACTGTACTCAATGTTGAAAGACAGAAAGTTTTCCTGCTGAGATCAGGAGCAAGACAAGGAAGCCCACTGTCACCATTGGTATTCAATGTTGTTCTATAAAACTCTAACATTCTAGTTATAACTACAGCAATTAGACAAGAGAGAGAAATAAAAGGCACCCCAATAGGAAAGGAAGAAATTAAAACTTTCCCTATTTGCTGGTGACATAATCCTATATCTAGAAAATCCTGAAAAATCCACAATAAAACTACTAGAATTAACAGATGAGTTCAGGATCATGGTGGGATACAAGGGTAATATGCAAAAATCATTAACATTTCTACACACTACTGCTGTGCAATCAGAGGAGGAAATCAGAAAAATCATTCCATTTATAATAGCAACTAAAACAATCATGTTGTAAATCAACGTGGAGGTAGACGATGCCGGGAATGATCCAAAGAAAGTTTGGGATCAGGGGACCTCACTCCATGTGAAATGCAGGCAAATTTATTTAGGGTGAAGCTGCTTTTTTTTTTTTTTTTTTTTTAAAGATTTTATTTATTCATTCATTTATCCCCCCCTTGCTGCTTGTGCTCACTGGGTCAGCTAACCATGCCGCGCGGGCGGGCTTGCCTTCATATGGTAAACGGGAGCCCTACTGATTGAGCCACAGTGGTGAAGCTGCTTTTTATACTACAAAGCTGATAACAAAAGTAGGGCATCCTTAGCTAGTTCCTCTGCATGGCACATAAGAGCACTGCTGGTTCCTGTATCTCTAGATAATTTTTCTTAGGAATTTATACAATAACTTCTTAGTGGTGGTTTCATTCTGCTCTGCTTCCTCCATTGACATCTGCAGTGTGCAGAGTCCTTGGAGACATTTGCTAATGTTTCTTTTCCAGCAAGCATACTTTTTTAGATGCTTAACCCTTTATGCTCTGGCTCTCAGCATCTTCTCCAACAATTCCCCCTGTTTTGTTTTCTGTCCAGGGTGACTGTGCCTGTCTTAGGTTGCCCTCCTCTGAAGGTCTTACCCGACTCTGGACACCAGCCGGGCTCCATGGACAGGGGTCTTGAGAGTTAAGGGTTTTAAGCATAATCAAGTTATTGGCATGGCTGGCCTTTTCAGCCCTATTAACACGGGACAGCAGGGCTTTGTGAATGTCTCCTAATACAGTTAAGAGTAGCAGAGCACCAATGATCACCACACTGAAGTTAGCAAGTACAGAGATTGATTTCCACCAATGTACGGGGTTTATTTTATTCAATTGATCTGTCACTGATTGCCAAAATTCGCTACCTGGAAGTGTAGAGACTTGATTCCAAGACAGACATGCTCAAAATCCTTCTTTGCAAATCTGTAATTTCTATAGATAAATTTGTGTGATGGCCTATTAAATGATTTTTAACTTTTTCCCATTTGCAATGGGAGTCACTGTATGGGAGAGGAGTGATACAAAAAGCACTTTCATTCCAATCACACTTCAAACCTTGTTTTAAATTTAGATTATATACTTGGTCTCCCATTGTGTAATAGCCATCTCTAAGTCATTAAGCCTATTGTTAATTTGCTCATCTATATATGCTTGACTATGCCATAGCTCACTAGCATTATGATGCTGATTTTTAACATATTGTGTTTGAACATTTTCATGTAGAGCAGTTCCTGATGCAGCAGCAGCTGTAATAATACCTATAAGCCCTAATACAGGAGCAATAATTAATCCAATCAAACATTTGGTTCTTTTCAAATAATGATCTAGCAAGTGCCAAAGGATTTGGCTCTCAGGGGAAGACTGCCAGCAGCAATTCAGGCGAACCAGAAGCCATATTCCACGATGCCATCATCCTATTAGAACCACAGTAGAATTTTCCTGTAAAACATACTTTGATATACAAGTGTAAAGGTAACAATTGCTGCAGAAAAACCATGTTTCATTAATGTTCACTGTTCCTACTATAAAAACAATGGGATCTCATACACATACTTTAAGAAATTAAGTGGATTTTCTTTTTTTTTTTAAACTGGTAACTTTAGTTTTACTTTCTTGCCATCCAAAAATTGGGCTAGTTCCCAAAAATAATTTCCACAAATAAAGTTTTGTTAAGTTTAGTGTCCCATAGTTGTGGGATAAATCTTCCCTGATGAATCCAATTTAGTGACATATTTATACTTATGACATCCCCAAAATTCCAAATATAATGATAGCTTACATTAGTTGTTTTTGTTGAATTACTAATTTTTCAACTTATGGTTGTGTTTACATTAGTTTCGATTTCCCTATAAGGGCCCAATTCTTTACAATTCTATAGGAATTATTAAAGAGCACAACCTCATATGAAACATGGCATGTATGCCATTTATCACTTTGTACTATGATTTGGGGACTGTATACATGGATTGATGGATTCTATGCAGAGAGGTCATTCAAGAAAAGGCAAGGTTAAATTTTTAATATATTTCCCTTCCTCCTCAGGTTTTAGAAGAAGGCGAGAATCAATGGGCCCAGGAAAATGAAAAGACTAATTAATATAAACAGGGTAGGATTTGTCCCCCCCAAGTTAACAATTCTAAAAGAGGTGAATTAGTAATATAAGCCTAATATGTATAATTACGTGAAGTTGCACTACTTACTACTGTGGTTGTCAAGATAAGCATAGCAAAATATAACTGTGTTAGGGTGACATTCTGACTTTTAGAAGTTACCATCTTTTCTGCTTCTTGTGTCAGCTTCTTCAGCTTATTCATGTCTAGGTTTCAGATGTCTGGACAGGATCCAAAGCTGGTCTCCTTTATCTGTAATGATAAGAGCAAAACCTCAACCCTATATCCTAACTTAACTTCTGCCTTCTCCTATATTATTATCTTTATGCTTTCAATAAATTAGTTGGCTAATATTTGTTTTTGTATTTAATTTAAAACAAGAGATTTATATATATATACTTAATAAAATACCTCTATGTATAATATACAAATTATTAAAATCACGTAAGTATGCAATGTATTGTACTGAAGTTTTGATTAGTATGTAAGTATATCATACATAATTCATAACTACAGTAGATTATATAACAACAGACAGTAATAAGAGTTTTAACCAGCAGACATCCAATGAATAAACTTTTATTTTTTAAGCGTTTAAGATTCTTAGTAGCATGATTAGAATGTCCTCAATTTTTTTTATTTTGTATAGTTTGAGGCATAGGTGAAAACAAATTAGTATTTCCTATTTGGGCTGTGGGGTAATACATTAACTTGTAATTTTAATACTTGCATTGATTTTGTTGTTAACATTATAATTAGAATTGGGGCTGTTGCTTACTGCGTTGAATATAAACTTGATTTATTGTTGGCTATTTTACAGGAAGGGGAATGTGGGCTGGCTTGACTTAAGAAAATATTAAAGAAAGCTTTAGCAAGGTTTAAAACAAAGTGATAGTGACATAACTGGATATTAATTTTTTGCAATAAACTAGCAATATTTGGGGCCACTGCATGCTGCAGGGGTGTTATTTTATTTTACTATATATTACTGTTAGCACTACCCTGGCAGCCTTTAATGACTGCTTTCTTTTTGTAGTTATAACTAAAAATTATGATTAATAACATTATATTTTATTTAATATTATATTGTAACATTATTATAGTTTCAGAAATCTTATACACTTTTAAAGTATTCATATGAACTTTTTATTCATATAACTTTAATTGTTATAAAATTAGAAAATTTCTTTTAATTATACAACAGTTTTAACTACTTCATTTAACTTATATCACATGAACTTAACTATTTTTAGTATTTTACCTTTTTTTAGGTAAAAGACCAAATTATTTGTAACAGTTTGAAATAAAAGCTACTCTTCAGAATTTGACTTTGAGAAAGCAGGTTTGAACACTGTGTTCTTTTTAAAAGTGATAAGACCTGTTTCTCCATGGAAACGATAAGGTTAAAGTACAAGAAGCTATTTTGATAAAACAGACTTTCTTTATTGCATACTGATTATTTAGGAGAAAACTTTGTAAACTTTTACTAAAGTAGACTACTGACTTGAGAAACTTTGAGAAAGAATAAAACTTTAACTTTATTATATTGTTTGACATTAAAGCTTTTAAATTTTTATAGATAGACTGCATAAATTTTACTTAGCTTTGACCACAAATTCCTTTTTCACAAGCCTTTTGCACTTTTATATTTATTCAGGGTTTCATTTTACTTTGTTTTAATAACTAGTTATTTTATCTTAGGATAAAATTACTTTCTTTTCTTTAATAATAAAAGCACATTCTATATACCTTCCATACTCAAGTTACCACAGTGATTTTGGAAACTATTTCCAAGCAAACTTCTGACAACATATAATTACCATCAACATTAAACAAACTTGTTAGAATAGTGGTTTAATTTGAGTATAACTATTTTTATTATTTTAAACTAATATCCATATTTATTTATTAATATAAGTGCTTATTTAATTTTTGGCCATTTGAATATAGCTCTTATAATAATTTTCATTTATTAATTTAATATTACCATCCGGAGGTATCAAAATATAGGCTGACACTGAACAAACAGACAAATACAAAAAGAATTATAACACACTAACAGAAACATAAAGCTTAGTCATTTGACCCATAATTTTCACTCCTTTGGTATGGCTGTCTTCAAGCCCTCCATCATTTCACTTCTTTGATTTTACTGTTTTTAAGATTTTTTCTGGAATCTGTGTTACCTATAATATATAAGCTTGTTTTTTGAAACACTTTTGTTCATAATTAGCAACCAGCTAGGACAACTTAAACAGCATAAATACAGTCAAGCTCTAATTTAGCAGTTTATACAGATATTTAACATGTATTTTTTGGATTACTACTCTTTAGGAGAACACTTAGGCTCAAAGTTCAGGAGTAAGCTAGTGATTTAAAACTGAAAGTTCCTTTTAACACCTTAATAAAAATTATGCACTAATTTTATTGATTTGGCCACACTGGTCCAACTAGAATCAGTATGGAAACAAAACAGAAAACACCAATGTTGCCAAGTTTTCCTACTCTTCCAATGGCTTAATTCTATTAACCCCTATTGTCACA
Organism: Tolypeutes matacus; assembly: GCA_026826555.1. NCBI lineage: Eukaryota > Metazoa > Chordata > Mammalia > Cingulata > Chlamyphoridae > Tolypeutes > Tolypeutes matacus. Next base: position 451,720 of record JAKSZT010054136.1, read on the forward strand.
CAGCCTTATCATTATGTAGGCAGTAGGAGGTTTACAAAGTTGCTGGGATGTTTTATTTATCTTAGTTAACTGTTTTGGCAGCATAGTGATGCTCTTGTAACTGATGCTAGATTTTCCTAATATTAATCTCACTAAATCTTTTGGAATAGCCATTTCTTTAAGATTAGGTTGAGTTACTGTTTTTTTTTTACTACATCTGCCAGCCTTGCTACAAATTCAACATAGGGTTCAGTATTTCCTTGAACAATTTTTGAAAATGCTTGTACAGCCTGTCCAGGGGTGGAGATTGGTTGCCAGGCAGCTAGGCAGCACAATCAAACTTGTACAATGGCAATATCATCATATTGAGCTTGGCAAGGAATCCCAGCCCATTGACCTGTTCCTAACATTTGTTCAGCAGTAATAGGCACTGGTGGATTTTGCTGTAGATTTTGTTGTGCTACAATATTAGCTTCATCAGCCCACCAAGTTTTAAATTGTAAAAATTCTACTGAATTAAGAACAGCTTGAGCTAACAAATCCCAGTCCCAGGGTATTAATCTGTTTGCTTGTGACATTTCTTGCACTAATTCTTGAGTATAAGGAGAATATACACCATATTGAGTGCATGCTGGTTTTAATTTTTTGATAGTTTTAAAAGGAATAGGAGCATGCTCATATTGTACACCCCCTTGGGGATTGTTAGCATCTACTGTAATTTGAGTTAATATTACTGGAAAAGTAAAATAAAATTGCATAGCCTCTGAATTTCCTTCTCTACTTCCCTGTGCTATACTTTTCATAATTGAAGAGGATGGTGCTGGCACAAAAACAGAAACTTCTGGAGGGTCATCAAATGTTGTAAAAAATGGATCAGTAGATACTTTAGGAGGCACAGACACTGGTTCAAAAGACAATAAATAATCTTTTGGAGCAGACGGCTTAACGACTGCTGGAAAAGTTCCATAAACTCCCTTTCTCCTTTTTTTCTTTTTATTAGACATAAGTTTATCTGTTTTTGCCTGTTCAAAATTTTTTTTCATATATATTTACATTAAAATCATCATTAGCTTGTTCTGCTACAGTTTTAACAATAGCAGTATCCATTTTTAATATCTTTATTTTCATCTGACTGTAATGGTTCAAGAGCAACAGAAATAAGAATATACAAAGACCATACTTGAAGAGGAACTGTTTCCCCTTTTTGATAAGCTCGTTGCAATGATTTCATTACTAGTTTCCATTGTTTCAAATTTAACACATTCTGCCCTTGTGGATGAAACCAATAACAATATTTATGTACAAGAGAAAAGAGTTCTAGCGACTCGTGGGTCGCCACAGATACCCCTGTGTTCTTTAACAGGGTCTTCAAAACTTCGGAATATTCCTCTAATAGAGTCAACTGATTACCCATTACCCTGATGATCAAGATTATTTGACTCACCTTATAAGATTCAAGGACCGTCTGACCCAGCAACAACAGTCCTTACTTCCACGGCACTGACCCAGAGAAAAAGACGATGAGAGAAGACTAGTCAAGCCCCACGTTGGGTGCCATCTGTTGTAAATCAACGTGGAGGTAGACGATGCCGGGAATGATCCAAAGAAAGTTTGGGATCAGGGGACCTCACTCCATGTGGAATGCAGGCAAATTTATTTAGGGTGAAGCTGCTTTTTATACTACAAAGCTGATAACAAAAGTAGGGCATCCTTTGCTAGTTCCTCTGCATGGCACATAAGAGCACTGCCGGTTCCTGTATCTCTAGATAATTTTTCTTAGGAATTTATACAATAACTTCTTAGTGGTGGGTTCATTCCGCTCTCCTTCCTCCCATTGACATCTGCAGTGTGCAGAGTCCTTGGAGACATTTACTAATGTTTCTTTTCCAGCAAGCATACTTTTTTAGATGCTTAACCCTTTATGCTCTGGCTCTCAGCATCTTCTCCAACACAATCTAATATTTAAGAATAAACTTAATCAAGTACATAAAAGACCTGTATTCAGAAAACTACAAAACACTGCTAAAAGAAACTAAAGAGGACTTAAATAAATGGAAGAACATTCTACATTCATGAATTGGAAGACTAAATGTCATTAAGATGTCAACTCTACCCAAACAGATTTATATATTCAAAGCAATCGCAAGAAATAGCCTTTCTTGGAGAAATTGAAAAGGCAATAATCAAATTTACTTGGAAGTGTAAGGAGCTCTGAATAGCAAAATATATCTGTAAAAAAGAAGAAAGAAGTTGGAGGACTCTCACTTTGTGACTTTAAACCATATTACTTAGCTCCAGAGGGGGGAAAAAAAAAAAAAAAAAAAAAAAACAGCATGATATTGGCACAAGGACAGAGAGATTGACCTATGGAACCAAATCAATAACTCAGAAAATGACCCTCACATCTACAGTCAAGTGATTTTTGATAAGGCTGTTAAGCCCACCCAGCTGGGCCAGAGCAGTCTATTCAATAAATGGTGCTGGAAGAACTCAACAGCCATATCCAAAAGAAATAAAGAGGACCCCTATTTCATATCTTATACAAAAATTAAATCAAAATGGATCAGAGGCCTACATATAAAAACAACCACCATAAAACTACTAGAAGAAAATGTAGAAAAACATCGTCAAGATCTTGTGGTAGGTGGTAGATTCTGAATCTTATACCCACAGAATGAGTAACAATAGGAAAAATAGATAAATTGGACTTCTTCAAAAAACAACACACTTGCATCTCAAAGGACTCTGTCAAGAGGGTGACAAAGCAGTTAACATAATGGGAGAAAATATCAGGTTATCACGTGTCTGATAAAGGTTTAATATCCATAATCTATAAGAAGATCATACTACTCAACTATAAAAAGACAAATTAACTGAGTAAATAATTGCAAAAGACTTAAAAGGACAACTGTCCAGGGAAGAAATACAAATGGTGAAGAAACACATGAAAAAATTTTCAACATCACTAGCAATTTGAAATTTAAATCAAAACTTCAATGAGATATCATTTCATAGTCATTAGACTAGGTATTATTCAAAACTCTGAAAACTGTAAATGTTGGAGAGGTTGTGGATAGATAGGAACATTTATTCAATGTTGGTGGGAATGCAGAATGGTACAGCCACGGTGGAGGACCATTTGGTAGTCCCTAAGGAAGTTGAATATAGACTTGCCATTGGACCAAGTAATACCATTGCTACGTATATACTCAGAAGAACTGAGAGCAGTTGAACAGATATCTGCCTACCGATATTCATAGCAGAGTTATTCATGATAGTGAAAAGTTGGAAACAACCCAGATGTCCATAAACTGATGAATGGATAATTGAAATGTAGAGTATACACATGATGGAATATTATGCAGCAGTAAGAAGAAATGAAGTCATGAAACATATGACAAGCTGAATGAACCTGGATATACTGTGTTGTGTGATGCAAACCAGACACAAAAGGGCAAATACTGTATGATTGCCCTATTGTAAACTAAATATATTATGTGAAATATAAATATATTTAGGAAATATGAAAATGGGTAGGATTTCATAAATAAGTCGGATTTTCTTGGAAGATGAACAAATGTAAGTCAATAGTACAAAAACAAACAAACAAACAAACAAAAAACCCAAAACATTATACTAAGTGAAGGAGTTCACACACAGAGCACTACATATTGTATGATTCCACTGATATAAAATGTAAATTAAACCAATTTATAAAGATGAAAGGTGATTAGTGTCTATGTATGTCTGAAGAAGCAATGCTAAGGGGTGTGGAGTTGTTCTTTTTGGAGTTATAAAATTGTTCTAAAATTTTTGAGGTATTGAATGAACAACATTGTGATCACAGTAAAAGCTATTGATTATACACTTTGGATATAACAACCAGAAACAACAGCCATGTATAATGGAGGAAGTATAGAGGGATTGAGAGGTGAGGAATTTTCTTGTTTCTTTGTTGTTTTATATTTATTAGTAGTAGTATTGAAATAATGAAAATGCTTTAATAATGATTGAAGTGATGAACACACAACTAAGTGGTTATAGCAATACCATTGATTATACACTCTGGATGAATTGTATGTTTATTAATATGTATTAATAAAATTGATTTTTTATTAGAAAAAACTAAAGTGGTATTATTTCACACCTTATTGAAAGGTCAGTATAAAAAATTGGAAATCATGAGTGTTGGAGATGATATGGAGATATAGGAACACTCCTTCATTTTTTCCATGTAATTTGTTTCATTTTTTGTTTTAATTTTTTAATTAATATATTTTTACTGATGTGTATAATTCATACATGAACATACATAAACAAGAAGTGCATAGCAAGAGTTGTGAACTTACAAATTAAACCTCCATAACACACCTTCACTTTTGGTGGGAATGTAGACTGTTGCAGCTTCTGTGGAACACAGCTTTTCAGTACCACAACGAGCTGAATATAGAAATACCACATAACCCAGCAATCCAGTTTCTAGAAATATATTCCAAGAACTAAAAGCTAGGACATCAACTGACATTTGCAAACCAATGTTCATAGCAGCATTATTCACAATTGCTAAAATATGAAAACAAAGTAAGTTTCCATCGACTGATGAAGGGATAAACAAAATGTGATATATACCTTCAATGGAATGCTATTCGGTTGTAAGAAGAAATTACATTAGGATGCATATGAAAATATGATGCATCTTGAAGATATTATGCTGATTTAAAAAAATACTGTATGGTCCCACTAATATGAACTAAATATGATTAATAAACTAAAGAGGGAAACTTTTAAGTATAGTTTACTAGAACATAGAATTTGAGTTGAGAATGGGAGCTGATGCTTAATGTAAGTAGAATTTTTATTAAGGTACATTGTAAAAGTGTGGAAATGAATATAGATGATGACACATAGTGAGTATAACTATCACTGCTGATTTATAAATGTGATTGTAGCTGAAAGGGGTATTCTAGGGACATAAATGTCAATTGAAAGGGAGATAGAAGATAATCTATGGAATGTATAGCATATGATTTCAGTGGTGGATAAAGATTGTGGTTAATAGGATAAATATAAGTATAAATACAAGAATGTTCCTTTACAAAGTGATAAGAATATGGTGAGGCTCAGAAAAATTACAACTAATGTAACTTATCAACAATAGTTAACAGTAAAATTATAATGTTTTTACAGCAAGGGTAAAGTAGATATATCAGTTCTAAGGGAAAAAAGAGTGGAGTATAAGAGGGTATAAACTTTTTCCTTTTGGAGTAATGAAAACATTCTAAAATTGAAGTGATGACAGCACAACTCTGTGATGAAAATGTGAGCCACTTACTTTACACTGTGAATGGATTGTACAAAGCATGGGACACTATAGCACAGTGAATTCTGTAGTGGAAGATGGACTGTCCTGGAGCTAATATAAGAATGTTCTCTCATGGACTATAATAAATATATAAAACTAAAAGGGGTATTAACAATAGTTTATGTTGTGGAATATCCATCAAATGTAAGATAGAGTTTATAGTTAGCATTAATTTTTGATAATGCCCTTTCATTATTTGAAACAAATGTCTCACAACAATGTAAGGTTTTGCTGGTGAGGTGAAGTATGATAATCTGGTATGATGTTATGCATGTTTGATTTGTAAGTTCATAACATTTTCTGTACACTTATTGTTTATGTATATTCCTGCAAGAATTATATACTTCAATGAAATTTTTAAAAATGAAAAACAGAAACCACAACGAGATACTTCACATCCACTAGGATGGCTAGAATAAAAAAGTGAGATAACAACAATTATTGGTACGGATGGTATATGGGAAAGTAAAAGGTTGATATCAGTTTTGGAAACAGTATGATAGTTCCTTAAACAATTAAACATATTTTGCATATGGCCCAGAAATTCTATTTCTCAATATACATGCAAGATAGATGAAAACATATGTCTAGACAGAATATTGTACACCAATATTTATAATAGCAATTTTCATAATAGCCCAAAAGTGTAAACAGCTGAAATATCCATCAAAGCAAAAGTGGATTAAACAAAATGTGGTATATCCACACAATGGAATGTGTTTTGCTCATATATTGCATATTCTAAAATTAATGGTTGTGGTACAACTCTGTAAACATACTAAAAACAATGAATTCTTCACTTTCTTGGGTGGTTTGTATGGTATATAAATTATATCTCAATAACGTCATTATAAAACTGCCCCAACCACCCCAACCACCCCAACCACCACAATCACCTCAACCACTTGACTCCATCGCTGCTCTCTGTCCTATGATGCTGGATATGTGTTCTCATCTGACACACAAATGATCCTGGATGCTTGCATCACATCATACATAAAAATGCATGTCAGATGGATAAAAGACCTGAATGTGAAAAACAAAACTTTGAAACTAGTAGGGAAAATATGAAAACAAAATTAAGTTAATCATGATACTTGCTCTGAGGTTTCTCCAACAGCCCTGGGGTTCTGATGGTGAGTCCTCTATGTTCAGAACATCCCTTCTTTTGGTTGATGTTCTGGCCTTTTTTTCATGTCTTCTGTTTAAGGCAATTTTGAATTTTGAACTTTGTTCCTTAGAAATATGAAATCTATGACAAAACCTGAAAGACATAGCAAATTACAGAAGTTTTGCAGAAGTAATTTGGTTTTATGTGGTTGAACTTATAAGATTTGATGAATATATCTCTAAAAAATTTTGAGAGTGTTAGCATGAAATAGTATACTGATGCAAACTAAAATTTATCTCTATTAAAATGAAGCCTTTCTTGGATCATCAGTGTATTCTTAGTAAAGATGTTGTAAAGGTTTATTTCTTTGTATAATCTATGTAAAAGGCATAGTCTATGTTTTCTCAAAATAACTTTTTAATTTTAAAGTCAGTAACTTTTTCAAAAAATGTTATATATTTTTATTAGAGAAATTGTGTACTTGAAAAACAGTTATGCATGAGTTATGGTAGAATTGCCATACAACACCACTCCACCAACACATTTCTTTGTTGTGGAACATTTGGTACAAGTTATGAAATAACATCTTCAGACTATTTCCACTCACTATGGTCTATAGCATACAACTGGTGTAATTAGGCTGAGTGAAATAAGCCAGATGGAAAAGAACAATAATTGTATGGTCTCAGTAATATGAGCTAAATACAAAGAATAAATGCATGGAGTATAGGTTACTAGGAGAGAGGATGAGGGCTGATAAGGGGTACTGATGCTTAATACATGAAGAATTTTTAATTAGCCTGACTGTCAACATGTGGAAATGTATGGAGTTGATGGTAACATATTATAGTAAATGTCAGTATTGTTTTTTTATTTAAAGAAGTTGTGAGCTTACAAAACATTCAGACATAGAATACTGGATTCCCATATACCACCCCACCACCAACATATTGCATTGGGCTGAAACATCCGTTAACATTTATGACAGCACTTGTTATATAATTGCACTATTTTAAAAAATATTCACCTTTGTTACAATTAATGAAAGTTTATTAAAATTGTTCCATTAATCATTCAATATTTATATCACATATATTTTGCCCATATACTGCCCTATTATTATCACTTGGTATAAGTATTTTATATTTGTAATAATTCATGGAAGAGCATTCGCATTCTTGTTACTTTAACTAGAGTATTTTGTCTACAATAGGGTACACTGTTGTACAATCCTATGCTTTACACATCAATTTATATTCTAGCAACGTATACATCCTATACGTATATGTGGTTAAAAGTCTCCCCTTTTAACCACATTCACCTCTACATTTCAGTGCTGTTGACTACACTCACAATAATGTGCTACCATTGCTACCATCCATTTCCAAACCTATACCATCAGCCTAAATAGAAATTTTGCACAAGTTAAGCTTCAATTCCACATCCCCTAACTGCAAGTTATCTCCTTGTAATCTATATTTTATACTCTAACACCAAATGCCTATTATAATTAGCTCATAACGGGGAGATGTTATGATATTTGTCTACTTCTTCCAGGATTATTTCAGTCAACAATATGTCCCCAAGGTTCAGCCATGTTTTCTATGATCTTAACTTCATTTCTTTTTATAGCTGAACAGTATTTCATCATATGCATATACCATGTTTTGTTTATCTCTTCACCAGTTGATGGACACTTGGGTTGCTTCCATCTTGTGGCAATTGTGAATAATGCTGTTATAAACATTGGTGTGAAGAAATTGTTTGATTCCTTGCTTTCAGTTTTTCTGAGTATATACCTAGTAGCAGAATTGCCATATTATATGGTTATTCTATATTTTTTTTTACTGAAGAATGGCAATACTGTATGTCACAACAGTTGTGCCATTTTATTTTCACACCAGAAATGTATGAATGTTCCTATATCTCCACATCCTTTCCAATACTTGAAGTCTTCTGTTTTTGTTTGTTTGTTTGTTTTTTCTTAGTGGCCATTCTAGTATGTGTGAAATAATATCTTATTGTGTTTTCGAATCACAAATCCCTAATAGCTAGTTATATAGAACATCTTTTTAAGTGCCTTTTAGACATTTATATTTCATCTTTGGAGAAATGAGTGTGTGTTCTTTGTCATTCTAGCTATGGGGTCTGGTTCATTTACCACATTATTCAAGTTCTCTCTTTCCTTATTGATGATGTGTCTATATTTTCTATCTATTGATGAGAGTGGTGTTTTGCAGTCTCCAAATATTATACAAACATTTATTTCCTCCTTCAGTTTTGCTAGTGTTTGTCTCAAGTATTTTGAGGCTCCCTAGTTTGATGCATAAATAACTTTAAATGTTATTTATTCTTGGTAGATTTCCCATTTTGTTAATATATACTGTCCTTCTTTACTCTTGTAAAGCCTTGAATTTAAAGTCTTTAAATCCAGGTCATTTTTGGTTACTGTTTGTGTGAAATATATATTTTTTAACCTTTCACTTTCAATTTTTTTGTTTTTTTTTTATCTCAAGTGAGTCTCTTGTACACTGCATCTATTTGGATCATACATTTTAACCCATTCTGTCAATATTGGTCTTTTGATTGGAGAGTTAATTCATTATTAATATTTAATTTTACTACTGTAAATATAGTACTTTCTTCAGCCATTTTATCCTCTGGTTTTTGTATGTCATATCTTTGACTGTTGCCCACATTTTTCCCTGTTAGTTACCCTTGCAGGTAATCTACATTTCCATACTCTCTACCAAGCAACTCTCTCCTATCATTTCTTTTCAGCCTGTAGAATTCTCTTTAATATTTCTTATAAGATGGGTCTCTTGTTGGCAAATTTCAGTTTATCTTTATCTATGACTCTATTAATATACCATCATTTTTGAAGGACAATTTTGATAGATAAAGAATTTTAGTTGGCCGTTTTTCTCTTTCAGTGCTGTGTTCTTGTCTCCATGGTTTCTAATGAGAATTTGGTACTTAACCTTATTGAAGATATAATGTATAGGATGATTAACTTGCTGCTTTCAGCATTCTCTATCTTTGGAATTTTATATCCTTTCCAATTTTGATGCCTTTATTCTTTTTCTTGCCTAAGTGTTTGAGCAAGTACTTTTAACACAAAGTTGAATAAGATTCGTGAGAATGAGCATCCTTGATTTTTTCCAGATCTTAGAGGGAGACCTATTAGGATTTCACCATTGAATATGATGTTAGTTGTGCGATTTTCATATATATATGTATGTATTACTATGTTGATAAAGTTTTCTTCTATTCCTATCTTTGGAAGTATAATTAAAAGGGGCTGTATTTTGTTGAATCCTTTTTCTGCATATATAGAGAAGATCATGTGATTTATACCTTTCAGTCTATTTATGCAGTGTATTACATTGATCAATTTATTTATGTTGAACCATCCTTGCATACCAGGGATGAAACCCAATTAGTCATAGTGTACAATTCATTTGATATGTTGTTGAATATGATTAGCAAGTATTTTGTTGAGGATTTTGGCATATAGGTTCATTAGAGAGATTGCTCTATAGTTTTCCTTTCTCGTGGCATCTTTGGATTTTGTATGAAGGTGATATTGGCATCATAGAATGAGTTAAGCCATGTTTCCTACATTTCCATTTTTTGGAAGAGTTTATGCAGGATTGATGTTAGTTCTTTCTGGAATGTTTGATAGAATTCTTCTGTGAAGCCATCTGGTCCTGAGCTCTTCTTAGCCAGGAGGTTTTTGATGACTAATTCAATCACATTGCTTGTGATTTCATTGTTGATTTTATCAATATCTTCTTTTGTCAATGTGGTCTGCTTGTGTGTTTCTAGGTATTTCTTCATTTCCACTAAATAATCAATCTTGTTGGCTGCAATTTTTCAAAGTATTCACTTAAGTTACGTCTTATTTCTCTGGGATCAGTGGGGATATCCCCTTCTTTGTCTCTTATTTTATGTATATGCATGCACCTTCTCTCTTTTTTATTTTTGTTAGTCTAGTTAAGGGTTTATCAATTTTATTAATCTCCTCAAAGAACCAGCTTTTGTTTTTGATTATATTTAGTGCTGTTTTTTTTTTCTTTTTTTTTTTGCTTAATTTTTTAAAGTAATATATACTTTTTTATTTTTTTAAAAGATACTTAGTTTACACAAATATTACACAAAAATTTGTGGCACATCACCTGCAATGGATATACACACCCTGGGGCTTTGCCACTAAGCATAGACCATAGTTCACATTGTAGTCTACATGCTTTTCCCACACAGTTCTGCATGTTATGTGATGATAGAAAATGGCCTATATCTATCATTGCAGTGTCATTCAGAACAATTCTTAAGTCCCAAAAATGCCCCCATATTGCGACTGTTTTTCCTTCTCCCTGCCCCCAAAGCATCTAGTGGCTCCACATCAATGTTGTAATTTCTTCCATTGCTTGAATCACAATATGTCTATAACAGAATACCAGTAAGTCCACTCTAGTCCATAGCTCTCCCCCAATCCTGAGGAGTCTGGGATAGTGATATCCACTCCACCTGCAAGTGAGAGGGAGCTTATATACCATAGATAAGATGGATGTGATTATCCTTCCTGCAGCTGCAGACTCTTGCCATTCCCTGGGATGGTTGTTGTCCATCATCATCTCTTGAGGGATTACTGCCAAGGGCCAACATGACTGGAAAAAGACCTCGAATAAAAGGAGGGAAAGGCAAAGACAAATGAGTTCACATGGCTGAGAGACTTCAAAGTGAGTCGGGATGTCATCCCAGAAGTAACACATATGCACATCTCAGTTGGACCTCATAGGCTTCCAATGTGTTTATCACTCCTGAGAGTAACAGAGTTGTACTCAAATATGCCTTCCCTGCACATGGTCCATCTGTCCCTTCTATTCAAGCCCAAATGTGGTGCTGGAGTTTGTAGGTGTACTTCCAGAGACTGGAATCTTTGGGCTTTCCATGTGCCAGCTGGGCCCGGAATCTCAGTGGAGCTGCAACTCCTACTTTAGTGCTTTCCTAAATTCAATTTAATTTAGCTCTGCTCTAATCTTTGATATTTCCTCTTTTCTATTTCCTTTGGATGTGTTTTGTTGTTCTTTTTCTAATGCCTCTAGGTGTGCAGTCAGGACTTTGAGTTTAGCTCTTCCTTCTTAATTAATATAGGCATTTATTGTTATGAATTTCCCTCTCAGTACAGCTTTTGCTACCTCTTATGAGTTTTAGTATTGTATGTTGTCATTTTCATGTATTTCAAGGAAATTATTGATTTCTTTTGCATTTTCCTTCTTGGCTCATTGATTGTCTAAGAGTGTGTTGTTCAATTTTCATATCTTTGTGCCTAGTCTGCTTCGCTGTCCCTTACTGATTTCCAGCTTCATTCCATTGTGGTCAGATAAATTACTTTGTATAATTTCAATCTTTCTGAATCCATTGAGAGTAGTTCTGCATCCTAACATGTGGCCTATCCTGGAGGATGATCAATGTGCACTTGAGAAGAATGTATATACCACTTTATTTGTGTGTAATGTTTTGTATATGTATATTAGGTCCAGATCCACTATTGTATTATTCAAAGCCTTTGTTTCTTTATTGATTCTCTGTAAAGATTTTCTGTCTAATGCTTATAATGGTGTATTAAAGTCCCCCATTATAATTGTAGAGCAATCCATTTCTCCATTTGGTTTTTTCAATGTTTTCCTTATATATTTTGAGTCATTGTGGTTTGCTGCCTAAATGTTAATGGTGGTTCTTTCTTCTTGATAGATTACCCCAATTATTAATATATAGTGCCAGCCTTTGTCTCTTACAAGAGTTTTGCATTTAAAGTCTATTTTGTCTGATATCTGTATAGGTACTACTACACATTTTTTGTTATTGTTTGCATGTAAAATTGTTTTCCAAGAATTCATTTTCAACCTCTTTGCATCACACAGTCTAAGGTGAGTTTCTTGCAGACAGCATAGAGATGAACAATATTTTCTTATGTATTCTGTCAATTTGTGTCTCTTGATTGGAAAGTTTAATCCATTAACATTCAATGTTATTTTTGTCAAGAAGTTATTTACATTAGCCATACTATCTTTAGGTTTATGTATGCCATATTTTATTTCTATTTCTCTTTTTAACTTTTTTCTTATTCTTACACTCTCCTCCAGTGCTCTCCCTCATTTTACTTTTTCCTTTCAACCCTCAGAACTTCCTTTAGTATTTCTTCAACTGCAGTTTTCTTATTGACAAACTCTCTTGATTTCTATTATCTGTGAATATTTTGAACTCTCCCTTATTTTTGAATTCTAGCTTTGCTGGATTGAGAATTCTTGACTTGAAGGTTTTTTTTCTTATACCACTGCCTTATTGCCTCCATAGTTCCAGATAAGAAGTCAGCATTTAATCTTTTGCTTCCCTTGTATGTGATGGATCTCTTTTCTCTTGCTGCTTTCAGTATTCTTTCTTTGTCTTGAGATTGGACAATTTGACCAGTATATGTCTTGGGGTAGGCCTGTTGGGATTAATATTGTTTGAGGTGTGCTGTGCCTGCTGAAGATGTACATCCATGTCCTTCAATAGAGTTGGAAAACTGTCATCTATTATTTCCTCCAACACTCCTTCTGCCCCCTATTCCTTCTCTTCTCCTTCTGGGATGCCTGTAGTGTGTATGTTTGTGTGTTTCATGATGTCATTCATGTCCCTAAGTCCCTGCTTGATTTTTTCTTTTTACCTCTCTGTTGTACTATCTCTCTGATTTCTGATGTAATGTCTTCCACATCACCAATTCTTTCTTCTGCATGTTCAAAAATGCTGATATGTGCTTCCAGTGTAGTTTTGATTTCTTGGATTGTGTCATTCAGCAGCATCATATCCATTATATTTTAGGTATGTTCACAATTTATTTTGCATGTTCTCCCAGTGTCTTCCTTATATCCTTAATCTCTTCCTTTTCTTCTTTAAGTTGATTCATGATATTTGCTTGGACATCTCTGATTAGTTGTTCCATGGTCTTCATGTACTCTTGTTTTCTAGTTTTTTTTTTTTTTTTTTTTTTTAGACAGAACTATGTCTTTCTGTTTCATATTATAGCTTGTAATTTTTTGTTGGTGTCTACGCATTTGTTTATTTTGGATTTATTTGGTTGGTTAGCTTCTCTTTCTACTCTAGGGTTTTATTTTGTTATTGTTTTTGTGTGTATGGTAAGTTGTCAGTTTGAAACTTCATTCCACTTATTATATTTCTTTGTTTTTGTCTATGTTCTCTTTGGGAGAAAAAAAGAACTAAGACCAGAGAAAAGGATAGAAATAAGAAAAAAAATAATAAAAAAGGTAGAAGAGGAGTCATACAAGACCTAAGAACATAAATAATTAAAATGTGTAAACAATTATAAGAAGTACAGGGAAATAGTTATTAAAACTGAAATACAAAAAAGTGAAATGAGAAACAAAATACAGAAAAATATATAGAATGAATTGAAAAGACTGAATGATGAGGAGAGGAAGAGAAAATAAAAAGAAAAGAAAAACAACCAAAAATAAAAAGTAAAAAAAAAGAAAACAGAGAAATAAAGATAGACAAATAGAGAGAAAGAATTAAAGACCAAACAAAAAGAGATGGAATGAAAGAAAAACAACAGAAAACAGAAGATTAAAAAAAAGGAAGGGAAGAAAAGAAATAATATAGGTAGAAAAAATTGGTAAAAGAGGAAAAAAAGGAGAAACAAAGAAATGAGAAACACAACAAAAAGAAACAAAAGAGCAGCCACTAAAAGAAAAAAAAAAACATGATAAACAGCCTACCCTCTTTACAACAAACAAACAAACAACAACAACAAAAAAAACATATCCAAGTAAATGTAAAACTAAAATAATGTCTATATAAACCTTTCATAAGGTATTAGCTGGATGCCTGATAACCCAGACTGTAGAATTAAACCAGGGGCCTCATATATGCAAGATGGGAATTCCTGCACTGAGCCAAATTGTCTCCTTAAGTTGTTTTGGCTTCAGAGAGCTATCTGACCCCTTTTCTTCAGGCATTGAACACTACAGTTACTAGAATCCTGCTAATTATGCATCTGTCCCACCCCTCTCTAATCTAGTTCCTTTCTCTCCCCTGGCGACTGGGCAGGACAGCCACCCTGAGCAGATACTACTCCCCTATCCCTGTCAGGTCAGGGTCCTTTCTGAGATTCAAAGGGAGCTCAGCTGAAGGAGTTCAATTACAGACCATGACTACTGACAGAAAGCAGGCCACCTTGGTATGCATGGGACAGGTGTCTCTAATCTCAAGACACTAAGATAAGATCTGGTAGGAGCCTGGTGTGGAAGAATTCTGTGCTTCTAGGAGTGTATTTAGTATATGTCAGATAATGATTAACAAGGTCTGTTATGTGCAGGTATGTAAGGAGAACTGAACCATTAACCCTAAAGACTTGCTGACTTTAGTAACATGTAGCTCATCATGTATCTATTTCCTTTGACATGCGCACACATATTTTCTTTGTTTTAAAGCTAAATAAAAGCCATAATGTTTTATGCAGTGACGCTCTTCTCCCTTTGGATGGAGGGCCCCTTGACCCCGGTTATTTCTTTCTCATCTTTTCTCATCCGTGGCACTGTTTTCACAGACCTAGTTCCAGAACATCAACATTTGGCACCCAAACAGGGACTTGAAAATGCAACTTTTCTTTCAGTCAGTGCGCAGCGGACCAAGGAGCTCCTCATGATTGCTTTTCAAACAACGTAAGTTACATCCTTAGGAACATCAGGGAAACTTATTGGGAAGAGACTTATTATACCAATGGGGAGCTTATTTGAATATTCCTCACATTTCTGATACAACTAAATATCATATTACTCTGGCCATTAAGCCTTTCCAAACAGAATCTAGTAAGCCCTCTGAAAATTCCAAGGCAGAGGATTCTGTCCCTGAGCAGCTTGAGGACAGTTTACATAGGTATGACAATGAAGGTTCTGAAAGTGAATGTCCAGAGCCTCCTACAGAGGCTTGTGTTGCCATGGCTACCACAAGGGTCCCTAGGGCACTTTTCTAGCTATTAATAACCCTTCAGTTCCAGCTGCAGACATTGTTATGCCTAAAGAGACTTCCCTTAACCCACCATTTGACCCAGCATTTAACCCTCAGTCAAGTTCCCTAAACCCCGTTTTTGAGCCATCTTTAGATCCTTCTCTAGCATCTTTGAAAATTCCTTTACCACAGACAGCACTCATTAAAAGCAGAGCACAAGCAAGTAAAGCAGGTGATCCTAATGCTTTGCAGCTTCTTTTGGGCCACAGAACCTGTTTTAACTGTGGAAAGGCTGGTCATTATCAAAAGGATTGTAAAAAGCAGCCCTCTCCAACAGCACCACATGTTTGAAATTCACAATGGATTAATGTTAATTTTATGCCCACAAATTCTTGGCAAACTTATGTGTGGCCACCTAAAGAAGTGCCATCCTGGACACTGCCACTATTAAAAAATTAATACTTGAGAAACAAAATAAAGTCTGTCTAACCAATTCAGGAGCAAAAGGGACTATTCCAAAAATTTAGTAAGATTAATATTAGAAAGATCTAGCATTGGTTGCAGGGGCATCACTATTCTGCCAAAGAGTTAACTAAAATAAGGAACACATTCCAGTAACAACTTTGTAAACCTCCTACTGCCTACATAATGATAAGGCTGTGGGATGATAGAGGCTAATAAATACTGGAAAAGTAAGAAAACTTAGCAATACAGTTTCCAGAAAAATTCTCAAAAGCAATAAAATCAAAGATGTATGTTTCTATTGATGGGTTGTAACTTATTTTGTGTTTGTCTATTTGTTCAGTGTCAGTGTATATTTTGATACCTCCAGATGGTAATATTAAATTGATAAATGAAAATTACTATAAGAGCTCTCTTCAAATGGCCAGAAATTAAATAAGCACTTATATTAATAAATAAATATGGGTATTAATTTAAAATAATAAAAATAGTTATGATCAAATTAAATCATTATTCTAACAAGTTTGTTTAATGTTGATGGTAATTGTATATTGTCAAAAGTTTGCTTGGAAACAGTTTCCAAAATCATTGTGGTAACTTAAGCATAGAAGGTATATAGAATGTGCTTTTATTATTAAGGAAAAGAAAGTAAATTTATCCTAGGATAAAATGACTAATTATTAAAACAAAGTTAAAGTTTTATTCTTTTTCAAAGTTTCTCAAGTCATTAATCTGTTCTAGTAAAAGTTTACAGAGAGTTTTTCTCCTGAATAATCAGTATGTAAAAAAGAAAGCCTGTTTCATCAAAGTAGATTCTTATAGTTTAACCTGATTGTTTACTTGAAGAAATAAGTTTTATCACTTTTAAAAGAACATAAGGTTTAAACCTCCTTTCTCAAAAAGTAGCTTTTTATTTCAAACTGTTACAAATGATTTGGTCTGTTAGCTAGAAAAAGATAAAATACTAAAAATAGTTAAGTTATTGTGATATAAGTTGAATGAAGCATTTAAAACTGTTGTACAATTAAAAGAAATTTTCTAACTTTA
The DNA here is from genome assembly GCA_026826555.1 of Tolypeutes matacus. Lineage (NCBI taxonomy): Eukaryota > Metazoa > Chordata > Mammalia > Cingulata > Chlamyphoridae > Tolypeutes > Tolypeutes matacus. The sequence goes on from JAKSZT010054136.1 coordinate 468,693, forward strand.
TGACAATTAAAGTTGTATGAATAAAAAGTTCATATGAATACTTTAAAAGTGCATAAAATTCCTGAAAATTTAATGTTTCAGTATAATAGTAAATAAAAGTATAGTTATTAATCATAATTTTAATTATTTTAAAATATAATAATAATATGTGTCACAAAAATGACCTCTCTGCATATAAACCAAAAGGCAGATGCTTTAACTTAAGTGTATCTGATTTACCCCACCTCTGCTAAAAAAAAAAAAAAAAAAAAAACAAGGCCATAACTACAGAAAGAAAGTAGCCATTAGGGATTGCCAGGGGCAGTGCAGAACAGTAAATTATAGCAAATTAAAATAACACCACTGCAATGTGCAGCAGTCCCAAATATTACCAGTTTGTTACCAAAAATTAATCTTCTTAAACTATTCAAGCCAGGCCACATTCCCTTTTCTGTAAAATAGCCAAAAATAAATTAAGTTTATATTCAACATTGTGAGCTAAAGCCCCAATTCTAAATATAATGTTAACAACAAAACCAACACAGGTATTAAAATTACAAGTTAATGTATTGCCCCAAAGCCTAAATATGAAATAATAATTTGTTTTTTACCTATGCCTCAAACTATACAAGATAAAGAAATTTAGGTCATTCTAATCTTGCTACTAAAAATCTTAAGTGAATAAAAAATAAAAGTTTATTCATTGGATGCCTGCTGGTCAAAAGTCTTATTATTTTTTATTGTTATATAAACTACCGTAGTTATGAATTATGTATAACATACTTAAATAATAATCAAAATTTTAATGCACTACATTGCATACTTATGTAATTGAATAACTTGTATGTTATACATAAATATATTTTATTAAATGTATATATAAATCTTAACATTTTTCATATTTCAGGAAAAATAATGGAAACTAAAGTAGTAAGCACATCAAGGATGTTTTGTAACAAATTATAAAAGGTAAAGTACATTTCAAAACGTGTTGTATTCCTTCCTGGAGGAGCTGGCCACTCTCCCAGGGACTGATGCATAAACCTTAAAATATACTGCCCAAAGAGTGTTGTGTTCTTTCCTGGGTAGGCTGGTCCCTTCCTCAGGAATTAGCAAAACACTCACAAGTTGGCATCTATGGTATCAAATTCACTAATCCTAAACACAGTCAACCAAAACTCTAGTATAAGTTCCTAATTCAACACTTCCCAGCTAAAAGCTAAATGTTCCTCACTCTAGTTGTCAGTATAAGCTTATTAAACTAGATATACATTCCAACATTTATCTTGTATCTATGCAGGACTCTAGCCAACAATAAGCCAAGTATATAGTGTGTTCCCTGGTTTGGTAAGCATGTGAATGTATGTATACATATTATAAAAGATTGGAATATAACAGTTAAACCCCTATTTATAAACAATCCTTCACTTATTTTATATTCTTTCAATTATTAACAAAAATACATTTAAAAAATGTGGACAACCAATATATTGGAAAAAATGAAACAACCACTAAATGTGAAAAAGGAGAGGTAAAAATTTGGGGCTGAGGTTTTGCTTTTAGCATTACAGAAATAGAAGAACAGCAGTGGATCCCCTCCAGAAGAATCAAGACTAGAGTTGAAGATGCTGCCAAAAATTAAACTATGGACATGGTGGTTTCATATTGGATTAATTAAATGTAAAGTATTAGGTCAGGGTAAGATATCATATCATAATTACACTTACTGAGATACATTACCAACCCACTACTTTTAAAACTGTTAACTTGGACTGATAAGACTTTCCCAATTTATCTTAATCTCACCATTTTCTGGGACCTATCGACTTATGGCTATCCTTAAAGCAAAAGAGAAAAGGAAATTTTTAGAAAATTTAACTTTACCTTTTATAGACAGCCCTCTTTGTATTGGGCATGGATCCGCATGCATGCAACCTCAAAATTGCACTGTAGTTTTAACAGAGAAAAATAAAACTCGAATTTGTATCCTCATTTTCCCTTCTTTACCATATAAATTAGAAAATATGGTAAATCTTAAATGTCCCTCTCAAAACATATTACTTAATGATAAAAGGCATGTATGTCATGGTTTTACAGAAGTTGTGTTCTTTAATGATTCCTATGGAATTGTAAAGGATTGGGCACTTAAAGGAATGCTAAAGCCTGTTAAAAACATGACCATATCTTGGTTCATTAACAATTCAACCATAACCACTAATGACAGTAATCCTTATTTCTGGAATTTTTGTAACACGGCATTTACTAACGGCTCAATAAATTGTAAAAATCAAGGAAGATGTATCCCAAAACCATGGGACACTAAACTTAACCAAACTCAAAATTATTTGTGGAAATTATTTTTGGGAACTGGCCCAATTTTTGAATGAGAAGACCATAAAACTAATATTACCAGTTTAAAAAGAAAGTCAACTCAATTTCTTACAATATGTGTACAAGATCCTGTAGTTTTTATCATTGGAAAAATAACTTTTGGTGAAAGGAACGTTAGTTGCTCCAATTACTCTTTATTTACATGTCTTAAGAATTTATATTTGCAGGAAAATCAAACTCTTTTTATAGCAAGAAAAAGAAAAGTACTATGGTTACCAGTTCAGATGACCAGACATTGGCAGCAGCCTCCAGAATCCCAGTTGCTGTGGCACTTCCTCGACCATTATTTAAAAAGAACTAAAAGACTGATTGGACTTTAATTAGTAGGAATTTGGGACTGATTGGCATCATAACCACTGCAGCCATCGCTGACACAGCCCTGCATCCAGGAGTCCAGACTCAACAATATGTTAAGGACTGGCATAAAAATGCAAATGAGATGTGGCATAGCCTGTCTCATATTGATATGGAACTGAATAATCATATGAATGATCTTGAAACAACTATTATATATTTGGATAATAAAATCTATAATTTAAACTTACTAAGAGCTCTTAAATGTGATTGGAATGAAAGTTCTTTTTATATTACTCCTTTGCCTTATAATAATAGTGAGCATTGGGAAGAAGTAAAAAAACATTTGATCGGATGTAAGCATAATATTTCTTTAGATATTTTAGAATTGCAAAAGAAAGCATTGAGCATTTCTCAAAATAAATTGAAAGAAACCCCTGGTGCAGAATTTTGGAATGAATTGTCTGAAAATTTAAATACTGTCAATCCATTTCACTGGTGGAAACAAAAAACAGTTCAAGTATCATTTTGGATTGGATTTGGTATTATTGTTATATGCATTTTAATTGTTTATATTTTCAAGGGTAGAGTAATAACATATTCATAGAAAAAATGAAAAATTAGATCAGATAAATGCATTTATGTTAAGAAACTTAGCCATGAAAAATGAATTTTACATTATTTGTGGTAGAAAGTAGTATCGTAATATCCCCTTGATTTTATTACTAATTATGTACATAAAAGCATACACATAAGGAACCTGAAGAAGTATAAAATATAAATGAAATTGTCTTCCATGTCAGAGCTCAAAAGCTTGACTGGTACCCAAAGACAGGTAAGATTCTCAGAGGAGGACAACCTAAGATAGCCACAATCACAAAAGCCTATGGCAGAAGACAAGTGTGACAAGAGGTTACCTTGTATCCTCTTATATAATAGTTCCTATGATCTTCACTTTAAAAATTAATTAATATAAAAGGGGGAAATGAAGGAGTTCAATTACAGGCCATGACTACTGACAGAAAGCAGGCCACCTTGGTATGTATGGGACAGGCGTCTCTAGTCTCAAGACACTAAGATAAGATCTGGTAGGAGCCTAGTGGAGAAACATTCTATTTTTCTAGGAGTGTATTTAGTATATGTCAGATAATGATTAACAAGGTCTGTTATGTGCAGGAATGTAAGGAGAACTGAACCATTAACCCTAAAGATTTGCTGATATTAGTAAGATGTAGCCCATCATGTATCTATTGCCTTTGCACATGTGAACACACATTTCTTTGTTCTAAAGCTAAATAAAAGCCACGATGTTTTATGCATCCCTTTGGATGGAGGGTCCCCTGACCCTAGTTATTTCTTTCTTGTCTTTTGTCATCCGTGGCACTGTTTTCAGACCTAGTTCCAGAAAATCAACACTCAGCTGATCAAATTCACCCAAAAAATACACTCTTCACCCTCTGTCAGACCTCTCTTTTTGCCTGAGAATGCCCCTCCCAGTCCATTGCTCTGAGCACAGGGTATGTGCCACTTGCAGTCACCGGGGCAAGCGACTCACAGTTTTGTTTTGGTTTCATCATCTTTCTAGTCAGCTCCTAGATGGCTCAGAGCATGTTCCCATTCTCTATAAATCCAAAGCAGCATCTTTTAGATAGGTGTCCGCCTTGTCTCTGCTTTCTTTGTCAGAAGGCAGACTTTCCCTACCTACTACGGTTCCATTTTCCAAGAAGCCTTTAAATGATTTTTGAAATATTAAAATAAAGCTCAACTTTGTTTTAGGATTAAAATTTTAATGAATCCTCCCAAGTTCATCACTGTTTATTAACTTTTTTGAATAATTTAAAAGTGTATTATTTTCCTCTACATCCTTAATTCATATGTTTTTATCTTATCATAAATAATATCCTTATAAATTATTGTATTAAGATATTTTCACTGAAAGATATGTTGTCCAGAATGTATATTTATTACAATTTCTTTTGGTTTTGTTTGCACTTAACTATGTGCTTGATAAGCATTTTTTAAATAATATTCTTTTTAAACCTAATTTCTATTGTACAGACATTGTGTCTTTTCTTATATTTCTAGGTCTTTTATATTCTCTGGTATTCTTTATGAATTGTGCTGGACTTGCCTTCATTTATGTACATTTCTATGATTTAGAAAATGTATGGTTTTGTTTTTTGTTGACAAAGATGGTCAACAGAATTTTCTCATTTTTCAGATAATAGTAAGTTCAGGAATTGCTTGTATTTTCATTAAATTAGGTCTACCCAGTAATCTTATTATATATTCTAGAAAAGATATATGATTCTATTAAATAAATATAATATAAGCTTTGGAGAATATGAAAACACTAGACCAGTTACACTGTCCATTTTTTTATTCTATTTAAGTAAGTACATATCATATTTTATGTAAGGTATGACATGAAAAACACTTTATGACAAAATCCTTTTCTTCACATTGATATGACAAATTTCTATGTATTGTAAACATTGAACTACTTAGCAATAATAAGGGAAAAAAGACTGGAATAGGACATCCAAAGTACAAACATTAATTTTTGCTTGCAAACAACTCATGTTATATGATAATGGTAAAACCAGATTATATTCACTGAGCAACTACTGAGTTCTAGACTATATTAAAAAGAATTATGTATATGATTATTTAGTTTTTTTACACAATATATCTCTAAGTAAAATACTTGCAATATCTAAAATTTAATCTCAGGTAATGGAAAACTATCCTCCTACTTTCTTTTCCCAAGATAACTGCATGGGTCTTTTCCCAAGATAACTGCATGGGTCTTTTCTCATTCTCTTCCTCTTAAGACCATCCCTTACAACCTGTTTAAATTTGTACCTGCTCCATTCCTCATCAATATTGCATTTCTTTTCCATAACAGTTATCCAAATCTAACATTCTATATATTTTTCTTATGCCTTTTCTTTCTTTTCTGTTTTCCTCCACATTGAAAGCATTCAGTTCACAAGATTTTTGCCAATAATGTTCAGTGCTATATAACCAACACCTAGTAGAGTGATTAAGTGTAGTGAATACATGAATTTTACAGATGATGATCTTGGGGCACAGAGAGGTTTTCTAGAATGTTCATGGTTAGTCAACAAGTTAAAGGAGAAGTTCAAATTTGAACTGAGACTGATTTTAGAGCTCAAACTATCACTATTTCATCATATGACATTTATCTAAAACAATATGCCTCTATTATTGGAGTTGAAAAGATATAATACCTTATATTATTATGTTAAAAAATATTAATAGACAGATTTTGAGAAGGTTATGTCGCTGGCAGATATCACTGGACCTGCTAATAGAAGAAGAATTTTTGAGATAGATGCAAAATGTTCACAAACATACATGTATAGTCTTATATACAGAAAGAAAGAACTCTATAAAGGAAAGAGTAATTTACTCAGTGATGTGATTGGGCTGGGGTGATAACTTGTATTGTTTAGGTACAGACTGCCAGATGTAAGAAAGGACTTAAGAAATAAAATAGCTCAACATAAAGGGAAGTATCATCATTCATCACTGGTATAACAGTGCAGATTTTAGATGACTAGGCTTTGTGGATGGCTCTTTTCTTTGAGTTAAGCCTGGAACCCATGTTTCTTTTTTGTGGTTGTCCTATTATATCCCAAGATGTTGTCATCTTCTGGATGATTGAAGATGTTTCACACAGTATTCTGTACACATTCCAGTCTGAGGGAAAGGTGATATTTTCACATTTGGAAAACAGTTTCAGGTCTCTTTTCATTTGGAAGGATTTTAGAAAAATTCAATTTCTTTAAAAAACATTTCACTAAATGAGTAACAAATTTCTTCTGATGTGAGCTTTTATTAACCGGTACATAACCTCTAAATTATCAAAGTTAACAACTGAAAGTTGTTTATAACATTATTTTATTATCCTTTTAATATTTGTTTGTGACTATAGTGATACCCTTACTTATTCCCTTATATTTGTAAATTTTTCTCTCTTTTTAGAGGTTGAGCTGGAGAATATTATATGCATGTTTAATTTATCATATTCTGACTAATATAAAACATCACATAACTTAAAAACATTAAAACTGTAAAATAGTAGACATTCAGTTCTTGTTTCCCATTTTGTTATTTTTCTTATATAAATTTTACTTTTATAAACAGTTCAAACCCAATAATTCATCAATCTGATTTTGTTTTACACAATTATTTTTAAATCCATTAAAATTCTACAAATCAAATTTACCTACATTTTTACATTTTTAGCATAGTTTTTATCTATGCTTAGGCACAACTATCCTTCTGTTATCATATTCCTTCCTGGATAATTCCCAAAATACAGGGTTGCTAGAAAAAAATATTTTTTGAGTGTGTTAATTTTACTAAAATATCCGTTTCTGTTCTTAAATTTCAAAGTTGTTTTCAGTGTATATTGAATTCTGTAAAGTATTTTTATCTTTCAGTATTTTAATATATGTTTTCCATTATCTTCCTGCTCTTATCATTCTAGATGGCACATATTTTATAATAATTATGTTTTTTCTTCTGTATGTGATACGTATTTACCTCTGACTGACTTTGTAATTTAATACTTATGTTTAATTTTTCAGCAGTCAGTCTGATGAATCTCTATGTGTCCTTTGTTCCTTTAATTTGCTTTACATATTTATCATTCCTCGGTATTCGCTGACATTTGTAGCCCTAAGCTGTGGTGGATTTGCATATTTTTGGAAAAGTTCTGTCCATTATTTCCTTCAATATTTCTTGTAGTTGATTACCTCTCTATTTTTTTTTCACTGAACTCCAATTGCATGTAAATTACACTGTCTGATTTTGCTCTAGAGCTCTTGGATAATTTCTTCCCATTCTGTTTTTCTTTAAATGACTTTCTTTTTCTTCAATTCCTATTGGCTTATCTTCAAGTTTACTCAGTCTTTTCTCAGTTGTACTGAATCTACTGATGAACTTTGTAAAAGTAGTTCTTCAATTCTGATACTGTGTTTGTCTCTATGTGCTTTTAAAAATTGTATTTCTAGGCTTTCATTGGACCCTATCTTATAGTATCCATCCTCTGATGAAATTTCCCGTGTAGCTACATGTTGTTTCTCCTCTCAATTAGATATTTTAAGCTAGTAATTGTAAATGCTCTTTACTCAAAGACCACTAGGAACATTTGTGGTTCAACAAGTTAGCTTTATTACTTAATGCAGTGAAGAAGAACATATGCTATGAGGAAATATGCAGTTTCTAAGTAAGAGGGTGTTAGAAAGGACCTGTGATAGGATTTAGCTTTTGTCTGGATAATTAGGGGGAGGATATAAGGAAACATAAGCGTGTTATAGATTGAATGCTCTCAGAAAGAAGGAAGGAATTCTATGATTAGGTATCTCAATAAATTTCTCTCTTGTGAAGACTACAGTAAGAATAAATCTGTATTTGCCAAATTAATAACAGTCCCTCTTAGTAAGAGAGGAGGATGTTTGGTATTTTGTTAGATGCAAGGTATTCTTACCTGCCCCAGTCTCTTTTAAGAACACTTAGCAGAGACATGTATAGAAGACCACTGAATGTGAAGGCAAATGCCTTGAATCTAGGTTTCTCTCTGTTTTCATACTGGCACTCTAGCCCACACATGGGTTAAATAATCTTTGTAATTTACCTGATTTCTTCATAGCTACTTGTACTATGGCTACCTCTTTTTCTACCATCAGCCAAGGTTGAAATGATTAATTTGTTACATCTCTTTGAAATTTTGCTCTTCCTCAGAATTAAAATTACTTGGATGTTTGTAAACTTAAATTTCTGTGGGCTTCTGAAAAGTTATGATTTTCCAGATTCACTATCTTTTTTTTTTTATTCTTTGCTTCCTTATTTTTTTTTAAAGTGGCGACAACATTTTCAGACAGCTTGAGATATAATTTACATATAAAAATCATTCATTTTAAGTGTACAATTCAATGGTTTTAATAAAATTTATAAAATCATGCAATTATTGCCAAAAATTGCACTTTATCTCTGATCCCATGGACAGCCCTATGTAAACACTGATTATTGTTCGGACTCTAAAAATTATTAAAAAGATAGTTAACAGATTAACTATCTTTTTAATATTTTTTAGAGTCGGGACAATAATGTTTTTGCAGATTTATATATTCTAGGAGAATTAAAGTTCTACATTTCTTTTTCAATTTTATCCAGTATAGTTGCTTCAAATATTTCCTTTCTGGAAAACTTCACATTTGCCTGTGTAGCATCTAGGAATGGTTCTAGTTCTATTCCTTGAAAATATAATGGGACCTCAGAACCATAATAGGGGTAACTGATCTCATCCACTTTGCTTTTCTAAATGTTCTTCTTCTTCACCCTTTTCTTAAAGTTCCTTCTCATTTTATTCTTGTCCTTCTCTTTCTTTTCTTCCTCCTCTAGATCCTCTTCCTCCGCCATCTTTTTGCACTTCTACCACAATTTTTATCATCTTCTTCTTATTGCTCACCAAGAATAAAAATCTGCAGGTTCTACATGTATCAACCCTCTGAAAGATTTGCCAAAACTAGTGAAAACGATTTTTGCCTACTTCTTAAAACATTCCTTTCTCTCTTATTTCTTCAGTTGACTTAATGAAGACCATGATTACTTCATAAAGTATGGTCAGGAGGCCTGATAATCAGTCAACACAAGGAAAAGAACATTTTGTGCTTTCATTCTATGTATTTCAGTGCTTAAAAGCAGGGACTCTGTAGTCAGAAAACTCCGTTTTGAATGCTATCACTTCTATGTGCTATGCACTTTGGGCAAATTATTGAAAATATATATGCCTCTGTTTTCTCATATGTTATTTATGATGATAGGTAACAATAGACTTCTGTCATGGAATTGATGTATGGATAAATGAGTTAGTATACATAAAACATTCATATCTTGTTTAGTAACAAAAAGTGTTAACAATTGATAATAATTATTACTTATTTTTTGACTCACCATTCATTATATACTGAATAAACAGTATGTTCCAAAAACCACATTGTGTAGGATTTAAATGTGTGGATAGACAAAATCATGGATATTTTTTATTCTCAACATGTTGTTTCTACTTTACTAGGAGACCATGGAGATAGTGTGGTTTTCATACAGATTAACATGATGTCAATTTTTCAAATTTGTGGACTCTTTTATTTGTCATATATTAATATGCAAAAGTGAGTGCACCTGGATTCTAGTGCTAATCTCTTTCTTTCTCATAGAAAATTTATTTTTACTAATTTGAAAGAGTAACTCAACAGATAATTTTGGTTAAAACCATGACCAAATTTTTTTTTTTTTTGATAATTTGAAAACATGATTTGAATGGAAGAAACCATAAAATAATCTTGGAAAGCATATTTCTTATAAAGATGAGTATTTAGAAACACTTTTGCTGTAGTTTACTACTTTATTTTAAAACATTCACCTTAAAAGATCATAATAAAGAAAATAAACTTTTAGATGCTGTGTTTTCAAATGTTAATTTTTTAAGATAACATGACAATCACATTATGCACAGTGTTTTGCCTCTGAAAATTTGTTTTGTCCCAAAGGACTTTTGAATATAGATTTAAACCACACTCTGATGCCAAACATGGATTTGTTTCAACAGAGATATGAGGTTTTTTTTGCTTTTCAAAATTGATTAGAAACTGAAGTAATGAAGTTTATTGGATTGGGTAATTCAGACTTAAGATGATTCTTTGTTTACCTTGTTTACATGGGATTGTTATAGTGGACACATAGAAAAATCATCCATGCTGGGGAAAGCATGAATTTTATTGAAAGAAATGCGAATTTCTACTCCTAATGTCCCCCAAATAAAACAATCTTAGAACAAAAATAAACAATGCAGAAAAAAGAAGACAAGCAGGAATGATGACAAATGAAACTTCATTAATAAAAATACAAGATAAAGACAGAGTTTAGAAATGATCAAGAAACTGCATCAAAGGAATTCTTAAATTAGTCTAGATAATTTTTCATTTATTGACCCATCTGTAAATAGCATCAAATTGAAATTTGTTCTTTAAATTACATTTTGTTTTTCAAGAACATAAATTATACACTCAGTAAATATTACCATGTCATTTCAACTTAATTTAGGCAGTTTCAGAATGGATCTAAAAAATTTCTGTAATTGCACAGATCGAAGTAAATAAAAAGATAAATATTTATTGTGTTGAGCCAAAGAATGCAAAAGGCATCTCCAGAGAGATGGATGGTGCTGAGAAGATTAGGGCCCATGAAGTAAGTGAGCAAATAATAGGGTCCTTCACTGGGATTCCAGTATGGGAAAACACTTCATAAAGGGTGCTGAGGATTTACCCAAACCATGTGAGTTTATATCAAGCTGTCATCACCTGAGAACATTTTCTAAAGTTATAGTAAGTGAAAATCAAATTGCACAAAAACTAACAAATCAATATAAGTTAATCAAGGAATATTTAATATGGATAAGTTTGAATGTATATATAACAACTAATTTAACTATAAATATAAAACCTTGCATTGAAAGACAGATCAATGCTTTCTTTGAAAATATTTTAAGATATGCACACATTATTAACTAAAAACAAGGTATTTTCTTCCCTAGTTTCTGACTGAAGATATATGGAGTTATGTCTCACATTCTGTTCAGTTTTACTCAATGCTATAATTGTTCCTTATTTATAAACCAATCTCTCAAACAATCTTTTCATTGCCTCTTTAACATCTTTGTTCCTCAAACTGTAGATGATGGGATTCAGCATGGGAATCACAACAGTGTAAAATATAGACACAATCATATCATGGTCCAAAGAATAGTTGGAACTTGGCCTCACATACATGAAGAGGATTGTCCCATGGTAAATTGACACTCCAGTTAGATGAGAGCCACAGGTGGAAAAGACTTTCTGCCTCCCTTCAGAAGAATTCATCCTCAGAATGGCCAGCAGAATGAAAGCATAAGAGATCAAGACGATCAGAATGGTCATTATCTCAATAAAGCCCACAACGTAGAAGAGTATAAGCTGGTTGATGTGAGTGTCAGAACAAGAAATAGCGAGGAGTGGAGGGATGTCACAAAATACATGTCTAATTTCATTGGATGCACAGAAGGAAAGGTTAAAAGTGGCCACAGTGTGTAAAGTACCATCCAAAATGCCAGCAACATAGGAAGCAATGATTAGCAGCACATAGACTCGGGGTGACATGTTTACTGAATAGAGCAGTGGATTGTAGATAGCTACATAGCGATCATAAGCCATTGCAGCCAAGAGAAAACACTCTGTAGTCCCAAATGTAACAAAAAGAAACATCTGTGTTGCACATCCAAGAAATGAAATGGTTTTATACTGGGCCAGGAAATTGACTAACATTTTGGGGGTGATAACTGAAGAATAACAGGCATCCAAGAATGACAACACACTCAGAAAATAGTACATGGGATTGTGGAGCCGGGAGTCCACAATGACCAATGCAACCAGTCCCAAATTTCCTACCAGAGTAAAGAGATAAATTGCTACAAATAATAAAAATAGTAAGACTTGCAGCTCAAAATCACCTGTGAAGCCCATCAATATAAACACAGTGACTTCAGTCATATTTTTAATCTGAATCCTGTATGTATCCAAATCAGATGCCAACCCTGACATTTCTAATTATATTTATAGATCCTCAAAGGAATATCATGTGAAAACACTGATAACAAAATTATATCCTCATCTTTCTATCTTGGAAGTGCATACTGAAATCCAAGGCATTGATGCAATCAGCAATGACAAAGTTGGTCCAAGTGAGTGAATTTTCCTGTGCAAATTATAGGAGAAAATTGTGTCACTCATTTCTTGTCAAAAGGAGTCTTAAAAATCTGTCAAATAAGCATTTATTTTCCAGTTCACTTCTGATCAATTTTCTACATCTTTTTCTGATTTTACACTATTTTAAAATTTAAAAAAAGAAATGATTATTGGTATTCTAAATCCAAATATGTTATACTGGACAGCACAAATCTCAATTCTAGTCCTATATTTGCTACAATTTGCATAAAATATCTTTCCTTAATTATTATAATTTTAAAAGTGAACAACTACATTCACATGAAAAGATTGTATTAAATTAAAATTAGCAGTTGTGAAAATTTTGTAATTTCAATATGTTTGGCATGGTTGCAAATGAGGATATAAGACTTATGTTTCAACTTGCCTTTCAGGAAAGCCCTTCATTCCAAACAGCTTTTTGCCTTTTCCTGCTAATGATGTGGCTCCATTAGTCCTTCAGGAAGAGTGGTGAACAGGGCAAAGGAAAGTATTCTGATGGTAGTTGCAACTTTTCTGCAAACAAAAGAGTTGAAATGTGTGTTTTCTCTGGTTTTCTTTCTTGAAATGTTTATCAATATATTTTCCATTTTGGTCTTTGAAGCTTCTTGTACCATTATCATTGATGTTTAAATTTTAAATTTATGACAATACACAGTGATTCTATATTCAAATACTCATATTGGGGCAGTAATCTTCCATCATTTTTTGAGACATATTTTAAAAAATATATGGTCCAACCATTTCATTATATATGTATAGTTGTTTATGTTGCCTCCAAAATAATCGTGTATAAATATCACCCAATGATTACTAATTAAATAGTGTTTAAAAGCTATTGCTGAATGGATTTAATCATGCTATTTGGCACAAGTAATGTTTGATTTCTTGTATTCTTCCTTATGCCATCTGACTGTTTCTCATTCAGTGGAGTGTGGAGAATAAAATGTACATGACCAAAAAAAAGTTAAAGAGGAATCTGTATATTAACTGACACCTTTAATGACTGAACACAAAAATTGCATGATACATAAAATAGGAGCTAAATTTCAGCATGGTAGCTTTTATTTTCCCTCCATAAATCACAGTTTTTTATTTTATATAATCCATAAGATGAAACAAACTAATGTTTTGTCATATTGAGATGTTCATATCTCAGGGAAGGAATGTGCAAATCTTTTAAAAAATTTCCTTGAAATGCTCTCAAAAAGCTAGGTGAATGATTTTCTTAATACAGAGAATATTGCTTCATAATTGTGGGGCTATAAAAAATATGGTATTTGAGATAGCATTCTACAATAAAATATATAATTGAGCTAAATTACAATTTCAGAGTAAAATAAGACAAGTTACATTGTTTCATGAAAATATAAACACATTGAAATCTTATAATTTTTAATTTAATTTAAGTTTATATTTTAATGAAATGAGTTGTAAATGTATGAATTAATAATATAAGTAGAGATTAATATATAGTTTGGGCATAACAAAAATGCATTTCTATTTAAAAAAAAACCACATTCGCTCTCTCTAACTCAACTTTTCCTCCCTCTGTCTCTCTGTCTCTCACAAAAATCTATACACTATATTCAGAGATATTTAAAGATGTGGTTAGGGACAAAACAGGAATTAGGACCATAGAAAGAAGCATAATGATAGGAAATAAAATTATGGAAGCAAATTTTGAAAAAAAGAGTCAATAGTTAGTCTACTGAAGGAATCCATTGCATAATACATCTTGACAAACACATTACAACATTAACTTTCACTTCACTGCCCTGACTGAGAAGGGACAACGATTGTAGAGGAATAGAGTCTGCCTCTAAAACTCTGTATTACAATTTCTGATTTAGTATCTATTGACCATATGATCATGGAAAAGTAACTGCATTTTTTCCAAAACAAAGAATAACTAATAATGACCAATATTTTCAGGCTTGTCCTATTAAACTTCATGAACATGGTGTCATTGAAGAGAGATTAATGCTGACTTGCATTAAAATATATATATTTTTTAATTGTATGTGAAGTCTGCTTTAAAAAATCTAAATTTTCTTTAAAATAAATAATATGAAGTTATAAAATCAATGATTTTTCTCTCAGTAAATATATATATTAAATATCATTCTATTGTGAATAAACCCAGCAAATACCAATATTCTATGCTTTAAGGAACAAAAATTATTCATCTTTGTCACTACATTCTGCTAATGAACATGCCAATGAAATAACAATATGTTTAACTTAAATTCTCCTGTAAAAATTGACAATATAAATTTCTGGCAATTCCGTTTTTCTTATCTTTTCTGTGGAGCAAGAAATTAGTTTCCAAATTAAGGTATATATATATTTTTAACAAATCATATCTCACTAGAGAAACTCCCTCCATCGCTCTAAGGATCTGTAAACATGGTTCCTAATGTATAGACTTTAGCCATTTCATCAAGTCAGCTCTGCAAACATGTATTCCTGTTAACTAATATTTCAAGACAATTAAGCCAGTTGTATATATGTGTAGCTGATTTCACTTTAATAGGAGATAGGGATTAGAAAAATATGGAATATGAATTATAAGAAAACATCAATCTGAAAGACTCAAAAAAATTTCCTCAATTCTCATATAGACTGAAATCATAAATAACAGATATCCATGAGAACAGTTTTACAAACATTAAAATGAGAAGAAGAAAATTTGTGATAGCAGTTACCACATATTATTATTCCTATTAGGAATTTCATAGACATTTTTTATATATTCTATATAGCAATCTGAAAACTAAATAACTTAGTGTCCCTCTAAATATGAGAAAATGCAGGCAAAGCTCGAGGTATAATTTACCAAGATCATACAGTTAGTTAGCAGAGCCAGGATTCAAGCTCAAATTTCCATACACTAAGCCACTGTACTGTATATACAATCCCATTTTGAAATTCAAAATTCTGGGATAATTATTGCTCAGAAAGAATATTTGAATTCTTTTTATAAAGTTAGGCAGATTAAAGAATGGTGAAATTTTATGAACAAGAATAAAATAAAATGACTTCTAGATCTATTAGCTAACTATGAATTACATTTAAAATTCATTTATAATCCTCTCAGGAAATAAAATTGATACTAAAAATTGCACACACCAAATGGATGGATGAAAGTTAATTTTTTCTCTTTAATAATTTCTCTCACTGTTAGAAACAGTCTGATTTCTACTGCCCCTATGCTATTGCGTTCCATTAAGGAAATTAAAGCCAATTTCTGATTTGTAGCCCTATTGACCTAAGTTATGTAGATAGGCCTTCCTATTATTCCCACAATGTTTGTTAGAAGGCATGTTGTTGAATTTTACTACTACTCTGACTAAATTAAAACACTATATTTCAAGTTTAAAAGTTAAAGATCTTTCTCTGCTTTGAGATTCAATGTTATAGCTCTTAAAATATAATGTAAATGATTAAAAATATTTCTTCTTACCTCTGGAACTGAACTGGTCACTCATTTACAATATCCTGTAAATGAGATACTTATACCAACTTAATAACCCTTTCTTGAAGTCCACAGGGGTTTCCCAAGGAGAAAACACAACTCTCTTCTGCAACAAAAATTCAATAAGATGAGATATTTTCCCCCATAATAGGCAATAACCATTTCTGGAAAAAAACAAACTACATCAGAAAAGTTACTACATACAGGCACTTGGGCTCTTAATAAAAAAATAATCCCTCTGTGGAAAAACCATATGGTATAGTTTGAAACGTAATCTAATAATTATGTTCTACTGAATAATCCTAGGTCTGATATGTAATACCAATGTGCCATTAGATTAAAAATATAAATTCCCTGAAATCCACCTTCCTCTTGCTGGAAATGTAGCCTTTTTAATTCCTCAAAAATTCAATTAAAAAATACATAACAAATAATATGAAAGCATAATCTTTAAAAGTTTATGTTTAATAAAAATAAATATATTTCTTATTTAAATTTTAATGGGCTATAATTACAAGTGTCAGGAGAGATCATTCAAACTCATTGAGAATCTCACAGAGAGGATATACTTATGGATGAGAAGTATTGACTTGAGAGATTGGGCAGTCGACAGATCATTGTAATAATCAATGTGATAGAACATTAGAATATTAGAGGTCTGGTAGAGTGAAAGTCCACATCTTCTGAGATTTCTATGGTCTTTCCTTGTCTGGAGAATCTCATATATTTATCTACAGACGGCTAATTGGCTATAAGCATAAGAACCATTAAGAATAATTTATAAAAATACTGGAGGACAGTTTTGTGGTTCCTCAGAAAACTAGCAATAGATCTTCCATACGATCCAACATTTCCACTGCTGGGTATATACCCAGAAGAACTGAAAACAAAAATACAAACAGATATATG
>JAKSZT010054136.1:563231-615616 GCA_026826555.1 Tolypeutes matacus
TTGCATGCATCAGAACATCATTACCCTTTATTACTGAATAATATTCCATATAGCACAATTTGTTTATCCATTCATATGTTGATGAACACTTGTTTTATTCAATCTTTTAGCAATTGTGAATAATGTTGCTATGAACATTGGTGTGCAGATATCCATTCATGTCCTGACTTTCAGTTCTTCACAGTATAATCTTAATAGCAGGAATGCCATATCATTTGGCAATTCTATAGTTATATTCCTGAGGAAACACAGTGGCTGTACCATTTTACATTCTTACCAGCAGTGAATGAGTGTTCCTATTTCTCCACATCCTCTCCAAAACTTCCTTTTTTCCATGTTTCATTTTAATAGAGGCCATTTTAATTGGTGTGAAAAGAAATCTCATTGTGATTTTTATTTGCATTTCCCTAAAAGCAAATGATGTTGAGCATCTTTTCATGTGCTTTTTTTGCCATTTGTACTTCCTCTTTAAAGAAATGTCTATTCAAATCTTTTGCCCATTTTTTAATTGGGTTGTTTGTCTTTTTATTTTTGACTTGTAGGATTTCTTTATATATCCTGGATATTAAATCTTATTAGATATGCAGTTTTTAAATATTTTGTCCCATTGACTAGTCTGTCTTTTCACTTTCTTGACAAAGTCCTTTTATGTGCAGAAGTATTTAATTTTGACGAGGTCCCTTTTAACTATTTGTTCTTTCATTACTTGTGCTTTGAATGTACAGTATAAGAAAACATTGCCTACAAGATCATGAAGATAATTTTCATCATATATTTTCTTCTAGGACTTTTAAAAGCCTGGCTCTTTTATTTAGGTATTTGATCAATTTTGGCTTAATTTTTGTATATGTGGTGAGATAGGGTTCCTCTTTCTTTTTTTTTTTTTTTTTTTTTGCAGATGAATATCCAGTTTTATCAGTAGTATTTTTTGAAGAGACTATTTGTTTATATTTGAGTGGATTTGTCAGCATTATAAAAAATTAATTGGCTATAGATGTGAGGGTTGATTTATGAGCTACTAGTTTGATTTCATTGGTCAATATATGCCAGTGTCATGCTTTATATCCACTTTAGCTTTGTAATATGCATTAAAGTCAGAAAGTGTGAGTTCCCTAACTTTACTCTTCTTTTAAATATTTTTTGGGTATTTCGGACCCCTTGACCTTACAAATAAATTAGATAATTTTTTTTACATTTCTGTAACATAGAATTTTGATTGGTATTGTTTTGACTCTGTAAATCAATTTGAGTAGAATAGACATTTTTGTAACATTTAATCTTCCAATTCACGAACATTGAGTGACCTTCCATTTATTTGGGTCTTCTTTGATTTCTTTTCTTAATGTTTTGTAGTTTTCCATAAACAGGTCCTTTATATTCTTAGTTAAACTTTTTCCTAGATATTTGATTATTTTAGTTACTATAGTAAATAAAATTATAGCATATATGACTATGTATTTCCCTCCCCAACCTTTCCACTTTTGTCCCCTACCAGTTATAGCAACATTCCATCACTAGATAGATAAAAGCAAGACTCAGGAAATTATTCTTTGCTAACTCATTACTGGTCAGTAAGCCTTGCACCATAAATGATTGACCTCTTCTACTAGAAACCTGTAAGAGTATCTGTTCCATTGAACAGATGTTTCAAAGGAATATCTGTTTCCAGGGAAACTTTGTAAAGGTAATCTGCCAGAAAACTTCATCATTTTGAAGCAAAAGCTCATAACACTGCTTCCCATCATATATGTTTTACATCTGCATGTAGACATTTATTATAAAAGACTTCTCTCATTTTGTGGTGAGTACAGATAATCAAGTTCAGAAATATCATCTCTCTTTCTGCAGCTAACAAAGAACCCCATTTAAGCTCCCTAATTAATACTCAATTTATTCCCCAACCTGGACCTGTCTGAGTTGTTCTTTACTCGGACATATCCCTCTCAGTTCTGTGGGAAGCTGTTATTCTGTACAGCTCCTCACTATACCCAGAAAAGTTAATGTAATCAGGAGGATTCATCAGACCAAACTATAAGCTGGGATAGGGAATCTGTGGGGATATCCTAGTGTGGTCTTCTACATCTGTGTGTGGAGGTATTGCCTAAGTGCTTGATTGTTGCAGGTCTCCGTGTGATTATGGGCACACCACTAAAATGCTTGAGGGAACAGAGTGCAAATTGCAGGAATAAAAGATTATGAAATTCATTGACAATTGTGGGAGCACTGCCATAGCAGTAAGCTGGTCATTACCATGAGTAGTGTGGTTAACTACAGCAGATTATCTCAAGAAGGACAAAGAAATCTACCATTTGAGGAAGGAGTTAAAACTAGCCTGGGATATGTGGAGTGGGAGTTCCACCTCTGGTTTAGTGACATATGTCTCAGAACAGCTAGATAAAAATTTGCAAGACATGGGAGCATTGGCCTGTCATTTCTTAAAATTAGGGTGTCATAAAAAATGTGGCCAAGGCTATGGGCAATGTTAGCTGGAAAAAGTTGGAATATGAAAATCTGGAACCCTTGGGAAGACAAGAACAGCAACACTAATGTAGAAGTTATTGAAGAAGAGACCAAAATCCTCAAGTCTGGCCTCTTATACAAAGGGAAGCTAAATCTCAGGTAAAAGGTCCAGCACAGGCAGGAGTGTTAAATGGTGGAATATTAATGAAACTATGATTGTTAGAGAATATTTAGCAGGAGAATCGATTCAATTTAGAAAAACTTCCCAGCACCATCTAAGAAGGTAGGTTGTGGGAGAGCAGGGCTGATAGGATCAGCCTAACGGCTGAAGAAGCAGAAAAACTAATATCACCACTATTCCCACCTGAAGGCAAAAATTGCATAATTTTCAGAATATCCCAGGTTCACATTAACTCATGAACTGGCTGATTCTTGCACATTGAGGTTTGAAATAATACTGGGAGATCTCTTTAACTCACCCACTTGGTGGAATACTTCAGAGGAAGTTCAGGCCATGCTATGGGATTAAAAATGAGATAAGGTAATTATGATCACACTTTTACAGGACCTGGCCATACCAAGTTTATAGGAGATATTGTGGAAGAAAATGATAAATTCTGCATCAAGGGAATGGTATGGCACTCTGGTAGTCTTTTAAGCCTATCAGTAACCCAAGAAATATATGTAATTGGTGAAGCCATGGCTGATTTGAGTGATTAAGCTGAAACAAATGTGAGTAAGACAGATAATGAAAGGACAAAAGATAAAACACATGAAAGAGGAACATCCCTCTCAGGGATCCATACCCACAGCTAAGGTCTTATTACAGTAACTCACAAGTAAATGTGGGCTGACTTTTGAAAGCATGGAGCATATGAAAGCAGAAAAAAATAAATAAGAAACCAAGTGTAATGTTAGTTGTTTTATGGTAAAAGTTAAAAACCCGAACAGTAATTTACCAAACTAGCTACCCCTGAAGACAGGGTGACCATTGTGCTATTGGATTCACCAGAAACTAATGTCATAGGATGGAAACCCTCTCACTGAATCCATTTGCTTATGAGGAGACCAAGGTTGCCTACATGTCTGAGCCCTAAAAGGTGACTGGAGGCCACATGTGGAGATCACTATTTATTTTACATCCCCTAACAACCAAAAAACATGCTTGTAGCAGTTTGGCACTATGATATAGTTAGGAATTCCAAAAATAGATATTGGATTATGCTTGTAAGCTGGTCTGTTCACCTGGGTATGATTAAGTTATGATTAGGGCATTGACTGGGCCATGTCAGTAGGGCATTGAGCCCCAACCCTTGTTGGGTAGAGTCTCAAAGATAAAAGACATGGCAAATGACAGAGTTGGAGTTTTGATTTTGGATTTCTGATGCTGAGTTTTAATGCTGGAGCCCAGGGAAGTAAGTACAGAGGAGCTTTGTCATGAGGGAAGGAGAGAAGGCCCTGGGAAAAGAAACAAGCTTGTCACCTGATAGTCTAGAGCTGGCCTTGTGGAGAAAACAGAGGAGCTAAGCCCAGAGAGAAATGAAGCCCTGGGAAGAGAGGAACCAAAGAAGCCTGAACCCTGGCAAATATCGGCAGCTGCCTTGCTCTAATACATGGCGACAGACTTTGGTGAGGAAAGAAACTGATGCTTTATGGCCTGGTAACTGCAAGCTTCTACCCCAAATAAATACCCTTTGTAAAAAGCAATCGATTTCTGGTATTTTGCATCAGCATCCCTTTTGGCTGACTAATCCAGAATTTGGTACCAAGGATTGAGGAAGTGGTTTTGCAAATGCCAAAATGTTGGAATGGTTTTAAAAATGAGTAGGGGTATTTTTTGGAGGAATCATGAGATGCTTGGTGGAAAAGGCCTAAATTGCTTTGCAAAGGTAGCAATATGGAACTTAAAGTTGTTTTTCATCAGGCCTTAGAAGGAAATAGTTCTAAGATGGATGCTAAAGAGACTTATTATGAGGCCTAAAAAGTAATTGATGAAATATTATTGGAAACTGGAGGAAAGGTGATCCATATTTTAAAGTTGCAGAGAACTTAGCAAGATCAACTCCTAGCATTATATAGAAGACAGAATTTGAAAATGGTGAACCTGAGAATTTAGTTGAAGAACTTTCTGAGGTAAAATGGAGAATGCAGCTTTATTTCTCCTTGCAGCTTATAGCAAAATGCTAGATGAGCGGGATAAGCTCAGGATTGAATTATTGGGCACAAAGGAAAAAGAAACTGATTTGGAAATCCAAGCCTCTGGAAATCAAGCTCCCAGATGATGGTGCCCCATTTGAAAACTTAACTAAACTTGTAACTTTTAAATCAGGATTGAAGATGCAGTTATTTCAGAAAGACTTGTGGAAAGTCTTACTGTCTGATGGCTTGGACCCCTGCTACTTGCATGCTAAACCAACAAGATTTTTGAGAGCACTGTATGAACAAAATCACTGTCAGCTTGTACTAAAAGGGACATGGAAAGGAAAGATTGAAGGAGAAACAGCTTTAAGAAGAAAACCATGGAAGCTGAGATCTGGGATTAAGACATCTCCTTGGGCAAAGAGAGGAGCCCCACCCATGTGTACAGAGAGTGTGAGTTTGCCCCAGCTGTTGAAGAGGTTGGATATTCCCACCCAATGTTATGGGAGAGTTTTGCCACCCCAGAGTGCAGAAAAGATGAGTTTGCCCCAGCAGTTAAAGAGGTGGATATTCCCACCCAATTTTCTGGGAGAGTTTTGCCATCCCAGGTTTCAGAGAGGTTGGAGAACATTCCCCAAGGATTAGGGTGGTTTAGGTCAGCATCTTATAGGTCTGAGAGGGATGAGCCTGTCCCCCATGGATTAGGAAAGGCCAGGTGGTCAACTCATTGCTCTGTGAGGTTTGAGCCTGTATGCCAAAGGTTAGGTGGAATGTTGTCTTCACACCACTGTCCTAGGAGAGATAAGACTCTAACCCAAAATTTGGGTAAGGTGTGGTAATCACCCCAACATTCTTGAAGGGTGAGGTCTGGAACTTGATAGACACCCACATGCTTGATGAGGTTATAACCAATACAATGGCCATTGGGCAAGCCTGTGGACAAGGTGGATCCCCATGTGGACCCAGGGAGAAGAAACCAGCATTTTAAAAATGACTCTCAGACTTTGAAATCGAGTGGAGGATGCCCACCATTGTGGCCATCCATCCTGGTGGTCTTGCAGATTAACTTTGCAAAGTGTACATTGCTTTTTTGGCTTTTATTGTACAGTCAACACTATAAAGTTTGATTGTTTTCTGAAATGGTACACACAAAAAAAGTGGCCATAAAGAAGTTGACATGGGGTGGTACATGTCTAAGCCACCAGGGATTCCCATAAAATTTTCTGCCCTGGTTCACATCATACAAGAGTGTTAGGCTTGTTCTTGGCTTCAACTACAAATGTTCAACTTACAGCAGTGGGCATATACACAGTGCCAACATGCCCTTACAGCACTGATAGAGAGGAAAAATGGCCTGCTAAAACAACAAATAGGCAATTCACTAAAAAGGACACATGCTGTTGGACCTCAGTGTTAACTGACTCTCTCATGCATTTAAATCAGGCCCCAACTATCACACATGGTATCTCACCATTTGAGTTATTGGCAAGAACACCAAAACAGTAAAGTTCTGTGCTACATCCCTGACAATGTCCTAGAAGTGGATGGGAAATTGTTGATTCTGTAGACTCCTTTGGCTTTACAAGCCGGTGATGACCCAATCTCTTTAATCCTACATTGGATATTACCTCCAGACTAGCTCTCTTTCATAGTGCTGGAAGTCACTATGCAACAGGCTGGTGGAAAATTGGAGCCAAGCTTCTTGTTCTCACAAGGACCAATGGTATGGCAATGTCACCTGCATGAAAAGCATACCAAAAGGAGCTCTAATTGCCAGGATAATGTGGGTAGATCCTACAGAAAGAAATTTGTGTTACAGCCTGATCCTATGAACGGTCAATTTGTATGGTATCATAAGCATGGATCTCAGCCACTGTCAGGAAACATCCTAGGACTTATGGGAGAATATTTCACTGTTATTGTACACACCGGAGAAGATCTCCCCTTCCAATTACCTACTAAGCATTTGTGCTTGTGTCCTTAGGTTTATCTTCCAGATTCATATAACTTCTTCTAACATCTTCCTTGTCTAGGCCACCACCATGGCAATAACCGACAATCAATCAAACTATTGGATGTGTGGATATATGCCAAAATCTGGCAGCTCTGTTCTCCCCTGGAATATCATTCCACTATTCCTGAAGAATTCGAGTATTTGGCTAAAGACTGCAAATAAGAGCTGACCTTCTAGGTGGCAACTCCCAGAGCTCAGGGACTCCTATAACTAATAGTAGTCATTTGCATGTCTTGTTGTTCATATTGTAGCTGTGGCCTTATATCACAGTACCACCATTTATAAATCCCCCATTCCATGCTCACTGCTTCAGGCAGAAGAAATGGTGGAAAGAATGTAAGAGTTATGTGACAGGGTGGATTATAACATATATGATTTTGTATTTTCTCCCCCAACCCTTCCAGTTCTTTCCCATACCTGTTGCAACAACATTCCATTCCTGGATAGTGGGAGTATAGGGAGTGGACATGTGGGAATCCCCTATATTTTTATGTTACATTTATGTAATCTAAATATCTTTTAAAAAATGAAAAAAAAAAATAAAAAAGCAAGCCTATGCAAATAATTGTTTCCTAACTC
This sequence comes from Tolypeutes matacus, assembly GCA_026826555.1. Classification (NCBI taxonomy): domain Eukaryota; kingdom Metazoa; phylum Chordata; class Mammalia; order Cingulata; family Chlamyphoridae; genus Tolypeutes; species Tolypeutes matacus. The sequence continues at coordinate 570,424 of JAKSZT010054136.1, forward strand.
TTGACTGATCAGTAAGCTTTGTTCCATAAAATGCTTGACCTCTTCTCTTAGAAACCTATAGAAGGATCTATTCCATTGATTACATTCGTATTAATAGATCTCCCACATATTTCCTGGGAATATGTAACTACTTCCCACTAAGAAGCTTTGTAAAGGCTATTCATCAGAACACTGCTTTCTTTAGAAGCAACTGCCCAGAACCCTGCAATCTTAAGAAGTCATGCTGCTCCTCATGTGCCTTTCCCATCTTCACAATCTCAAGATCCTGATTTCACTTGCAATTTCTTCTTTGTCCCACTGATGTTTAAGAGTGTGTTGTTTAACTTCCATATATTTGTGAATTTTCTAGTTCTTCTGTTAATGATTTCCAGTTTCATTTCATTATGAAGCAGAGAATTAGTTTTGTATAATTCTAAACTCTAAATTTTGGGGGAATTGATTTGTGACCCAACATGTGCTGTTTTCTGAAGAATGATACACATACACTATAGAATACTGTATATCCTATTGATTGGGGCTGCAATATTATGCATATGTCTGTTTGATCTAGTTCATTTAGTATTTTATACAATTACTCTGTGTTCTGCTAAGGAAAGAGGCAAAAACTGTAAGTGCTTTGTAGAGGCAGTTTTAATAAATGTTTTGCTAAGGAAGAGGCAGAAACTCTAAATGCTATGCAAAGGCAGTTTTAATCAATCAGATGAGTTTCAGGTTATATTAAATGATTATAAAAATTAAGCAATCACAAAAAAAGAAGAGCAATTTATTAAAGACAGGAAAGAATGAAAATATATACAACCACTCATCAAATCAGAGGGAAACACATCTGAACTTCTCATGTGGCCCGGGGCCCCTTTGTGGCTGATTAGAGTCCTGACTGGAAAAACTGTCCCAGGCAGGGTGTTCCCTCTTGGGTGAGGCTCTGACTGGCAGCTTGGGAACCATCCCTTTTAAAGGATTCCAAACCTCAGAACTCCAATGAGTCTTGCAACTTGTGAGGAATAACCTCATTGAAAGTAATCGAGTCCATCTGACTGGAGGAGGGTAGCCAGCCCTCCACAGGAGAGACACAGTGTCTCAAGGGATCTTTCTATTCTATTTTTGGTACACTGAACAGGAACATACAGTTTTTTAGCTTCTAGTTTTACAAACTAGAAGATACAAACAGCATGTGTAAATATCACATCTGGTGACTTGCTCCTTTTAACATTTGTTTTTTTGGGTAATAGATCATGGGGTTGCCTGCACAGCAGCATCATAATATTCCAAAGGACAAGTTAATTATTTACAATTCTAGGCCAAAACAGCAGAGACTACTGATTAGAAAACTCATGAATTCACAATTCTTAATAATTTTCTTATAGCACATCACTCTGTTTCCTTATTGATTATTTATTTAGATGTTCTATATGTTGATGAGAGTGGTATATTGAAGTCTCTATTATTGTGGAGATGTCTAATTCTCCCTTCAGTTTTTCAAGATTTGCCTCATGTATTTTAGAGTACCCTGATTAGGTGCATAAATATTTATGAATGTTGTTTCTTCTTAAGGATTGCTCCTTTTGTTAGTATATAATGTCCTATTTTATTTTATATGACATTTTTGCATTTAAAGTATTTTGTCTGATATTAGTATAGCTACCTTACTTTATTTTTTATTTTTTTGGTTACTATTTGCAGGGAACATCTTTTTCCATTTTTTCATTTTCAACATATTTGTGTCCTTGGGTCTAAGGAGAGTCTATTGTAAAGAGCATTGAGTTTAATCATGCTTTTTTATCCATTCTTCCAAGCTGTGTCTTTTGCTTGGGTAGTTTAATACATTACTAAGCAATATTATTCCTTTAAAGATGGTACTTTCTTCAGTTACTTTATCCTTAGTGTTTTATGTCATATCTTTCGTAACCTTTTAGTTTCCCTTACTGATAATCTTCATTTCTTTACACTATTCAAAGACCCCCTCTCTCATCTTTTCCTTTCAGCCTGCAGAACTTCCTTTAGTATTTCTTGCAGGGAAGGTAGTTTTCTTGTAGATTTTCTCTCTCCAGTTCCTGTTAATCTGTAAATGTTTTCAAAGGGCAATATGCCCAGATAGAGAATTTTTGGTTTGCAGTTTTTCTTAAGTCCCTTAAATATTTCCAACCACTGCCTTTTCAGTTCCACTGTTTCTGATGAGAAATAGTCACTGCCTTATTGTGGGTGCCTTGTATGTGACAAATCACTTTCTCTTGTTGCTTTCAGAATTCTCCTTTGATATTTGGCATTTGACATTCTGATTAGATTGTGTCTTAGAGAAAGTCTTTTAAGATTTATTCTTTTCAGAGTACATTGCACTTCTTGGATATGTATATTTAGGCCTTTCATAAGATTGGGAAATTTTCAGTAATTATTTCCTTAAATATTCTTTCTGATCATTTTCTATTCTCTTCTTTTCAGATATACATGACATGTATGTTGATGTGCTTTTTACTGTCTTTCAAATCCCTGGGACCCTGCTCATTTTTTCCCCATTCTTTTCTCTATCTGTTCTTCAGTGTGTAAGATTTTAATTGTCCTGTCTTCTAGCTCACTAATTCTTTGTTTGCCAGGTCAAATCTGCACTTACATTGTCTAATATATTTTAATCCTTTCTATTGTGCCTTTCACCCCATAATTTCTATTAGGTTTCTTTTTATAGTTCAGAATTCTTCTTAATGCTCACACATTGTCTTCTTAATATCCTTTATCTCTTTAGCCATATTTTTCCCTTCACTTTCATGAATTGATTTAGGTGACTTATTTAAATATTTTTGATTAGGTATTCCAAATTCTGCATCTCCTCTGAAGTTTTATTTTGATCACTTGACTGACCCAAAACTTACTCTTTCTTAGTGTGGCTTGTAATTTTGTGTTGATGCCTAAGCATTGGATTGTCTTTAGCTTACTCTGAAGGTAAGTTTCTTTCTCTTGTCTAGGGTTTCATTGATGATTGGCTTTATGTTAAGACTCTTCTTCAATGCTTAACCTGTCTTATTCCAAATGTTTATAATAGACTGTGCTTAACTGATCAGTCTTTTGCAGCATTTCATCTGATAGTCTCCATGTATATGAAGTACAATTTTAAGATTGCACTTTTTGTGCAATTGTTTCACATCCATGAGAAAGCTTCCTTTCAACTTTTACCTCTCTGGAAATCTTGATCTGTCTTATTTGCTTTTGTTTAGCTTCTATAGTTTTACACACCTTTCATTGTCTCTAGTTAGAGGATAAATTCTGGGAAGAATGTTACCTTGAAGAGGAAGCTTCCTAATTAGTATTTTTCAGCCAAAACAAGGGCAGGGACCAATGAAGGGGGCACAGACCAGCTCCAAGCTTCCCTGGACAGGGGATCAAAAAGGACACCAAAAACCTCTTTTAAACCTCCCAAAAGCTGTGCTTTCCTGTTCTGCCCATCAAATGCAGTCCTTCAACTAACTGTCCCATGCAGCCCTGAAGAACCATAGCATAATTAAAACCCCAAAACCTCCATATAGCTGTCCAGAGTTGATTGAAACAATAACTCAGAACCAGGATGCAGGAACCCAAATTTGCTAATCAAAAGTCATGATCAGTGATTGATTATGAAATTTTATATCCCTTTCTGTCATCCAAGAGCTATCCAGGGACTGGAACCCAAGGTGATCCACCATGAGAGTGAGGGATGGGAATGGAGAGAGCAACTCAATATTCTTTTCGGTAGTGTATCAGCCTCTACCTCCAACTCTTCTTTGGATGCTGTAAAGTATTCTTTAGTCTCAGGAGCCCCAGGACAGTTAGTTTTATGGTTTCTGCCTGTTTCTTACTTGTTTGGGTGGAAAGACTGAGTCCTGGAGCTCCCTACTCTGCCATCTTCCTCAGAAGTCAGTCTTGAAGCCATGAGGTTGTTCCTTCCTGGCCTCTGGCTGTCAGTGATCCTGGATGCCTCTGTCACATGTCTGAGGCACTTAGGTGTCTGATATGCAGGACAATAATTTTACTTTGATTACTGTCTTTTTATTCCATAATGCTTCTAAAATATTCTGTCAGTCTGAATATTGATTACAAACATTCTGATTTCTGGTCTTGAATTAGGTTTCCAATCATATCTTTTATTTCATTGATAAAGTGAAATGAAAGGGCTGCTGATACATTTTCACCTTCTTAATTTCTGAATGTTTTCAGATGTTATTTTCTAGTTTTCCACAAAAATTTCCTTTTTCATTTATTCTCTGTATGTAATATTGAATTTTGTTTGGTCAAATCAGTATTTATTAAAGATGTTTCAGGTACTTTTCTCCTTTTCCCAAAGACTCTCCACAAATCCCAAAATGTCAATTGCCTATGAAGACAGATGCCTCCCATGAGACAGATATGCAGACAACTCTGATATTTAAACATGGACCTTAACTGAGTTAAGAAATATAATAAAAAGTTTTCTCTAAACCCAAATAAGAACAGGAAATATTCATAGATGAATTTAAATTCTTTTGTGTGCAAATGATTCAGGGTTAACTGACCAATTTCAATTTGTACACATGCTAGTGGGACTCTCAGATGCTAAATCCTGGATGGTAAATCTAATTAGACTGACCCAGAAAGGGACACAACTTCCCTCTTTCTACAATAAACCTGATATATAAAAACAGCTCCCAACATAGATCTAAACTTTCTAAAACCCATACCTTCACAGTGACAATGATCTATGAAATATTTTCACAGTAATAATCAAGCCAGTACTAACTTGATCAATCAACTGAACACTTAAAACTGTCCAAGTTGAAACATGAATTACCCATCACAGTCTACTGCTTTTCTATTTGGAATTCATACACACATAATTAAACCATACTTAATCCCCAAATAAATACAAAACATTGCCATACCTTTACCTAACATGTTACAACTATTTTGCATAAAACAGAAAATGCAGTAACACTTTCCCCAGGAAAGGTTGCAAGTTTTTGTATGATAGTCACTACTACACTGTAAATTTAACACTATGACATAAAATTAATACAAATGTATTCTATGATAAGATGATAAGTTATAGAAGAAAACAAAGACATTTATTTCATAGATAAACATGTATGTTGCTGTGTATATGTATATATAAAAATATTCTCATAACAACATAAAGGAAAATACTCGACAACTATATTCTTTGGTTTTTGAAACAGGTAATGTGCTCATAGCTAGTATTTACAGCTACTTTCACCAGTTCCCTATTCAATATTCCCTTTACCTTCAATAAGCACTCAATTAATCATGCTCCTTTAGTTAGTGGTTGACCCACACCTTCTTTCCTGAAGGACTTATAACATTACTAGTCATGACAGAATTGAGTTGTAGTAGTTTTCTATTGACTTTAACCACAAGGTGTGATAGTACTAAAATATGTAAAAAGGAATCTCCTTTATTCGAAACATACCTTTTTAATGTCATTTAGCAATCTAAGATTCCCTTGGTAATGTGGATCCATCTCCCCAGCCAGTACAGTAACTCCCTTTTTGCCTATTGATTCATAGACAAAAATGACCACTTCATAGTCTTATTTTCCAGTTCAATTGAATTATTGATGTTTCTCTTGTTGGAAGCACTCCTCTCTTTGGAGATCTCTAGGCCAGAAGTGCTAAAATTGCAGACATGAGAAGCACAAATATCACTAGTGGATTACATTGTTATACTAGTTGGTACCATTCCCATTTTCACGCTGTGATCCTGAGTCAGTGAATCCTGGATATGGGAGAAACAACACTATAGTGTGGACACTGATTTAGAGGCTGTACAGTCTCTTGAAGAACAATTATCCTGCCCTGTATTGCTCCCCTGCTGACATTGTGACTGAGTCTTCATATGGTCATTCCATGGTTCTATCTATCTGGCTGATTCAGAATGATGGGTTAAATGGTAAAGTCATTGAATCCCATGAGCATGAACCCTCTGGCCACATTTTATTTGCTGTTAAGTGATTTCCTTGAGCAAAAGACATATTTATAGAATAGCATGTTGGTAGAAGTGGCATTCTATAGTGCACACAGATAGTAGTTTTGGAAGAAACATTTTGTATAGAGAAGGAAAATCATTATCCAGTGTAAGAATCTTTTCTAGAAAGAACAAAATGCTGCCCCATCCATGATGAAAGTGGTCCAATGTAATCAACCTGCCACCAGGTAGCAGAGTGAACCCCTTGGGGAATGGTGACATATTGGAGACTGAGTGTTGATCCCTGCTGCTGGCAGATTGAGCACCCAGAATTAGCAGTATCTATGTTGCCCTTGGTGAGTGGGGTCCATGATGCTGAGCCCATGCATAACCTCCATCTTAACCACTGTGGCTACTTTTTTTTTCTGACCCTTTTGGACAGGGACTGGGATAAAATCTGACAGGTATTCACAAAAAATAGGTCATGCTATCCACTTGATTATAAGAAGCCTCCTCCGCTAAAGAAACAATCTGGTGAGAATTTAAATGGGACATAAATATGTGCAGTGTTTTCACCCATTCAGAAAGTTCTATCCAAATACCTTTCCCAAAGAATAGTCTCCAATTTTCCACGTTTCTTCTTGCTTTAGTTTGCTAAAAGCTGCTGGAAGCAATATACCAGAAAGGGGTTGGCTTTTACACCTGGATTTATTATGTTAAATCTTACAGTTCTGAGGACATGAAAGTGTCCAAATCAAGCCATCATCAGTGATGCTTTCTCACCAAGTTATAGCTGTGTGCTATCAAGTATCTGGCAGTTGACAATGCTGGTATTCTCATCTCTTCTCTATCTTTGGAGACTTGCCTTCAACTTCTGGATGGTCCACTGTGGCTTTTTTCTCTCCTGAATTACTCAACTTCTGGAGGCTTCTCTTCATGTCTCCATCTTTTTTCCGTGTCTCTGGATTTTTATCCCTCCATTTTTAAATACTGCAGTAAGAGGATTTAGACCAACCTTGAGTCATGACTTACTGACGTGCTCTAATGAAAAGGAAGGTCCCATAACTGAAACTAAACAAAAGGTCCCATCTATAATAGGTTTTCTGGAAAGAAATTGATGAGTTTTCAGAATAAGATTTTCTAGGGTCCACAAAAGATGCAAATCAGAACCTTCTAAACCCCAACAAGCCAGACAAACTACTGGCACAGGCCATGAATCTTTATACAAGTGCAAAACTTCAATTTCTCCTTCCAAGCTAAATAAACTACCAAGCATACTGCTTAAGGTCAAGTCCTTTTGAGAATTTCCCTCCACAACTGTCTTATATAAATATCCCAGAAAAAGGCTGTAGTACAGCAACTGCTCAATTTTGGGTGTTGTCTGTATATTGTGTAAAATGATTATTTTAGTTTGCCACAAGCCTGTCAATGCAAAATACCAGAAATGGATTGGTTTTTATAATGGTAATAATATTTAGGGTAAAATCTTACACTTATGGGGACATAAATTGTGAACTGTCCTAATCAAAGCTCAGCAGAGATGCTTTCTCAACAAAGTCAGCTACTGGTAACTGGATAGCAAGATGGCCACCAATCTCTGCTTAGGTCCTTGCCTTCCCTTCCAGAATCTACCATCTCCTGGAGCTCAGCTGTGGACAACAAGGCATAGGGCTTGCCTCTTTCTGTCTCTCAGTCTCAGCTGCTCTACTTTCTTCCAGAGTTCAGCTGTTAACTATCAGGCATATGACACATTTTAATTATCTCCTCAGCCTTGAGCTTCTCCATAGACCCAACCCCTTGGGAGCTTCATACTTAAGCTTTGGCTGCTAGTGATCCTTGAGACCTCCTTTCACATTGCAGTGTCAAAAATAGTGGTTTCCTTTCTCTCTGTATATCTCTCTCTGTTTCTCTGTTAATATGAGACCCAGCAAGAAAGTGGAGAGTCAAGCTGACTCATGCCTCACTGATGTAGTCCAATCAATAGCATTAAAGTGATCTTATCAAGTAATCTAATCAAAGGACCCTTAACTGAATTTAGTGCAATCAAAGAGTACCACAACCACAAGAATAGATTAGTTTTGGAACATAATATATTTCTGGGATTCACAAAATTCAAACTCTCACAATCCTCTTTAGACTAGGCCCACATTTTTACTTCTTGTAAGGAACTCTGTAAGAAGCAATAACTGTGGGCATGATGAGAAAAGATAATGTGGAAGTACTGGAGGCTATGGGCATTGTTTTAGTTTGTTAAAGCTGCAAATGCACTATACTAGAAATGAGTTGGCTGTTATAAAGGGATTTACTTGGGGTAACATCTTCCAGTTCCAAGGCTGTGAAAATGTCCATATATTAGCTTCAACACAGCTGCTGTCTCATGGATTACTGCCATATGGATGGGCATAATGGTGGCCTATTGCTGTCCCGACCCGCGGGACAAATCAACTGAGACTCTGAGTTACCCAGCGAAGGAATGAGACGTAGACACAACAGACACACACACAGAGACTTTCTACATACATGCTTCTTCTTTATTGCTTCTTCATGGCTTCTGCTTCCTTAAGGGAGGTGGTGGCATATATATCATGAAAAAGGGGAAGTACGTGTAAGGCATATGTGGCAGGCTGGGATTGGGCACAGTTGGTTGCTAGGGAGGGTTTGCTATCTGTGGAAGGCGGGAAGGTTTCGCGCGCGCGGGAGCAGGGTGAGCTACTTCCTCAAAGAAGGCTAAATATAGGATCAGGCTTGTTCTTTGTTGTCAGTCGGCCATTTTAGCTTCACCTCTTTCTGGCTGCCTCCAACATATTGCTGTCAAGGTCCTTGACTCCCCTCTCCCCCGGCTCACATTTTCCTTGACCTAAACTGTCAGAAACCAGGCATATGGCTCATCAATTTCTGTGATTCATCTCTTCAGCTTCAGCTGTTCCATTTTATTTCTGAGCTCAGCTGTGGACCATCAAGCACATGGCAGTGCTCCTCTATTTATCTTTACCTTCACTGTGGGCCTAGCCTCTTGGGGGCTTTATTCCATGACCCTGTTTTCTAATTAATCCAGACTCCATCCTCTCTCAGCCTCTGTGGATTTCTCTTGACCTCTCTTTCAGCTGTAGCTGATCTTGTAATCTCCGTACATATGGCAGGGTAACAATGGTAACTGTTTTTTTTCTGTGTTCCTGCTTTCAGTTCTCAGTTTATGTAAGATCCCAGCAAGAAGGGAAAACCTAACCTGGGTCGCATCTCACTGATGTAGTTCAATCAAAAGCCCGAAAGCTATATAATTAAAATAGATTTAATCAATGGTCCCTTAACTGAATAGAATACAATCAACACCACTCCACACACACACACAAGGGAATGGATTATTTACAAGAACATGAATTTCTGGGATTCACAAAAGAACTTCAAAATGTCACAGGCATTGAGCCATTGCTTCAGGAACTTACTGTGCCTTCAGTGCCTACTAGAGCATGATCTCTTTTAAGCCACTTCCATTTGATGATGTAATGCTGCAGTGCATGCCCAAATTAATGGCTTCATGAGTCAGACATTTCATGATGGATAACTCATTTCTCATGGTAATTAAATGGCCTGTGGTTAAGCATTCAGTCTCTACTAAGACACACTAATAGACTAAAAGCCAAATCTCAAATGGACAGAAATTATTTGCAATGGATGGAAAGATTTACCCCATTATCCCATAAATCTGCTCTAGTGATTCTCATTTTGAGCCCTGAAAAATGCTCCTAACAACATCTCTGAATGCAGCTGACACTTCAAGCACCATTGGATATCCTGGAACATCATGGATAAAGTGACAAAACAGGTGTTTGGCAGTCTGGACCTGTTGTAGAGTCTCTTCTTATTCCAGTCACCACTCAAAACAATGACATTTTGTGTTATTAAATAAATGGCCACTGCCAAACACCTAAATGACTCTAAATTGCTCCAAACTGCTTACAGGACAATTGGGCATTCTGTCTCTTTGTAGTTTGTAGGACTTGGCAGATGCAACAGATTAGCCTTTGCCAGAAAAGAGATATCTTGACATTGCCCATTCCTCTGGTTTCCTACAAATTTCATGGATGTGGAAGGCCCCTGACATTTTGTTGACTATATTACTCACCCACTGACATGTAAATGTCTTGCCAATAAGTCTAAGTAGTTGTACTTTTGGCTCACTAGATCCAATTAGCATAATATCTTCTATTTAATAATCAAGAATGGTGGGTTTTTGAAGGGCAATTTGATCAATGTACCTGCAGACTAGATTATATCATAAGGCTGAAGATTTCCTATACCCCTAAGAAAGCACAGTGAAGATACTTTGCTGGTCTTGCCAGCTGAAAGCAATTCAACAAATATTGGGAAAAAAGTTTTTTCCAAATCAAGAGCTTCATACCAAGTATCTGGAGGATGTATCAATTATTTCAAGCAATGATACCATATCTGAAACAGCAGCTACTATTAAAGTAATCACCTAATGATACTCTAATTTATGATAATCCACTGTCATACTCCAAGACCCATCTATTTTCTGCACAGGCCAAATAGGAATATTGAATAAAAATGCCATGGAATTACCACTCATGCATCCTTAAAACTCTTGATGGTGGCACTAATACTCACCATATATGTAAAAATCTATTTTTGATCTCCCTATTCAGTTTCATTGATCAAAGTATCTATTTTTCTAAACTACCACACTCTCTTGATTATCTTAGCTTTGTGAAATCTTTATCTAAAATCAGGTAATAGGAGTCCTCTAACTTTATTCTTCTTTTTCAAAATTGTTTTGATTACCTTATTCCTTTGCTTTTGCATGTAGATTGTGAAATCAATTTGTCTATTTCTGCAAAAAAAAAAAAAATGCTTTGCTTAAATTGTAATTGCCATGAATCTTACAGATCAATTGGGAAATGTCTTTAATTAATAGAACTTATTTTTTTCAAATGGCTCCCTACTAATATCATATGTTTTTATATCTTCTTCTTATTCAGCTTCCATGACAACATTACCTATCCACTGTTATAAACTCTTTGTGTGGATCCATGTATCCATGTATTTTTCAAAATTATTCAAAGACTTTCTTATGTATATAAGGAAATAGCAGTCCATAGATTAATATATTAGATCCCCAAGACAAGGGCGGTCCATAGAGAATTCAGAACATGTGGATTTAACCCCACCAGAACCTAATATTCTAATATTCTATCACCTAGAATATTCCAATTATCTGTCTACTGTCTGAGGTCCCCTATTAATACTCCTTGTCCATAAATATATCCTCTATGTGATATTTTCTATGAGTTTAAATTACATCTCATGTCTCTTTGAAATGTAGCATAGTAAAATTTTAATAACCATAATTTGTTTAAATATAAGAATTAAACTAACAAGGAGGTGAGGATTGACAACCACCATACCAAGGAAATGAGAGAGCCAACAACTGCAAACAAAAGAGTGCCACCTATAGGCTGTATTGGATCGAAGCCTCCTCTCAATTATATGTGGAGTGGACATCACCATCCCAGAATCCTCAGGATTGGGGAATGAACTATGGACTCGAATGGACTTACTGGTATTCTACTATAGACATATTGTGATTCTTGCATTGGAAGAAATTACAACTTTACAACATTGGAGACAGTGACCACTGGAGACTTTGGGGACAGGGAGAGAGAAAAACAATTGTAATATGGGAGCTTTTTCGGGATTTGAGAATCATACTGAATGACACTGCAATGACAGATATTGGCCATTTTATATTGTCACACAACATGCAGAACTGTGTGGGGACAGAGTGTAGACTACAATGTGAACTATGGTCCATGCTCAGTGGCAAAGTCCCAGGAAGGATTTAACAATTGCAATGAATGTACCACACTAATGAAGGATGTTTATGTTGGGAGCGTGTGGGAGGTGTGGTGAGTGGGGCATATGGGAATCCCTATTTTTGTGTGTGTAACTTTTATGTAATCTAAGTATCTTTTAAAAAATTAAAAATATATTATTAAAAAAACAAATTTAAATAAGAAGCATATTAATTAATTGGGTGTTCTAATTTAGTCACAGTAGTATAAAATTTAACAACATGCCTTCTAGGGTACATACTTGGGAAAATAGAAAGGTCCCTCTACATACTTAGATCAATAAAGCTGCAAATCAGAAATGTGATTTCCTTAGTGGAACATCATACCATAGGGGCAGTAGAAATAAGACTAAGTGTAACTGTGAGGGAAATTATTAAAGAGAGAAAATTAACTTTCAACCATCCATTTGGTGTGTGCAATTTTCTTATAATAATTTTATTTTAAGGATTAAAAGGATCCTTCTGGCAGGATTATAAATGAATTTTAAATGTAATTCATAAGTTAGCTAATTGATATAGAAGTCATTTTATTTAACTATTATTTGTAAAATTTCATTGTCTTTTAAGCTACATAACTTTATAAAAATAATTCTTTTTTATATATGAGGGAATAGTTTGTATTGTTTCTGGGTGATAATGATTCCAGAATTTTGAATGTCTCAATGGGATTATATGTAAGGTGCAGTGGCTTAGTGTGTGGAGTCAAAGAAATTTGAGCTTGGATCCTGTCTCTGCTAACTAGCTTTTTGACCTTGATAAATTACACATCAATCTTGACATGCATTTTCTCATGTATAAAAGGACACTAAATTAATTTGTTTTCAGATTGCTATATAGATTATGTAAAATAATGTCCAGAAAATTCCTAATAGCAATAATAATATGTGGTAACTGCTATCACAGATTTTCTTCTTTTCAAGTTTAATGTTTGTAGGAATTGGTTTTATATTAGTCGTTCTCAATGATATGTTTTCTAAAATTCATGATCCATATTTTTTCTAACCCCTGTCTCCTATTAAATTGAAATCATCTACATATATACACAACCAGTTTAGGAAGCCTGAAATATTAATTAACAGGAATACATTGTGCAGTGCAGATTCTTGAAATGGCTAAACTCCAAATATTTGTTACATTTTTCCAAATCCTTAGAGTGATATGGAGAATTTCTCTAGTGAGACATGATTTGCTAAAAACATGCCTTCATTTGTAAACAAATGTCTTGGTCTACACAAAAGATAAGCAACAAAAAATTGCCAGAAAATTATATTGCCAAGTGTTACAGGAGAATTTAAGTTAAACATTATTTCATTGACATGTCCATTAGCAGAATGTAGTGGCAAAGATGAATTGCTTTTATTCCTTAAAGCATAGAATATTGGTTTTTGCTGGTTTTCTTTTCAATAGAATGATATTTAATATGTATATTTTACTGTCATATATATAACTTAAAGAAGAATTATTGAGCTTCTGGTTTAGGGCCATTCATTTCTTAATGCAGTGATAAAAATTATTTATTTTTATAACTTCATATTATTTGTTTTAAAGAAAATGTAGATGTGATATCTTTTTTTTTTCAGACTTCACATATCATCAAAATTAATTTAATACATATATTTCAATGCACCTCAGCATTAATCACCCTGCAATGACAACATATTCATGAAGTTTAATAAGACAAGACTGCAAATTTTAGTCATTATTAGTTATTCTTTGGTTTGGAAAAATGCAGTTACTTTTCCATGCTCACATGATCAATAGGTATTAAATCAGACTTTTATATACAGGGTTATAGAGGCAGACACTATTTCTCTACCACTGTTGTCCCTTCTCTGTCATGCCAGTGAAGTGAAGGTTAAAGTTGTTATGTTGCTGATAATTCTCAAGTGTGTGCTCATCAAGATGTAACATGTAATGGATTCTTTTAGTAGATTATGTACTGAAGTATTTTTTAAAATTTGCTTGCATAATTTTATTTCCTTTCACTGTGCCTTCTCCTGTCTTCCTAATTCCTGTTTTGTCCCTTACCTTTTCAATAAATATTTCTGAATATGTCCATAGATTATTGTAAAAGAGTGAAAGAGACAGAGGGAGTAAAAGCTAGGGTAGAGAGAGAAAGAGAGAATGTGGAATTTTTTAAAAATAGAAATGGATTTTTGTTACAATAAAAACAATACATTAATCCATACTTACATTATTAATTGATATGTTTACAAGTCATTTCATTAACATAACCCCTTAAATTAAAATAGAAATTATTATAAGATTTCATTGTGTGTGTATTTTCATGAAACAATGTAAGTTGTCATAATTTATTCAGAAATTGGAATTAAGCTCCATTATATAATTTACTCTAGAATTCTCTGAGTCAAGTGAGCATATTTTTTCTCTAACTCTACAATTCAGAAGCTATTTTTCTAAGTATTGGAAAATCATTACCCTAGCTCTTTGAAAGCATTTCTAGGAAATTTTTAAAGGACTTGCACATTCCTTTCTTGAGATATGAACATCTCATTATGACAAAACATTAGTGTGTTTCACTTTATGAATAAATATTCAATTGTAGGTAAATGATAGCAGCCTAACCCAAAGCATGGCACATGGTTTCCCCCTTTAAATCCTGAAAAATACAGGGGACAGAGAATTAGATGACACCAAACACTGTGGTTTGTTTCCAACTTTTGGCAATCATGAACAATGCCTATAGCAGCATTTTTAAAAGGAAATAACAGCAATCTACCTGACTAAAATTTAAGAGATGTCATAAAACTTGGATTCACTATCAATTCTTAGCTTTGCAGCTTTTCTCTATTAAAGTTCTTATCTAATATCAGACAAAATAGACTTTAAATGGAAAACTATTGTAAGAGACAAAGATGGACACTGCATATTAGTAAAAGGATTAATCTCTCAAGAAAAGAGAACAATCATCAACATTTACGCACCTAATCGAGGTGCCTCAAAATATGTGCGGCAAACTCTGGAAAAACTAAGAGGAGAAATAAATTCCTCTACAATTATAGCAGGGGACTTCAACACACCACTATCATCATTAGACAGAACATCTAGGCAGAGAATCAATAAAGAAACGAAGGCACTCAACAATACATTAGAAGATTTGGACTTAATAGACATATACAGAACACTACACCCAAATACAGCGGGATTTACATTCTTCTCCAGTGCACATGGAACATACTCCAAAATAGACCACATGCTAGGCCCCAAAACAACACTCAATGAATTCAGAAAGATTGAGATTATACAAAGTAATTTCTCTGACCACAACGGAATGAAGTTGGAAATCAATAAGGGCCAGAGAAACAGGTTAGGCACAAGGATATGGAAGTTAAACAACACACTCTTAGACAAACAGTGGGTCAAAGAGGAAATTTCAAAAGAAATCAGTAACTACCTTGAAACTAATGTAAACGACAACACAACATATCAAAACCTATGGGATGCAGCGAAAGCAGTCCTGAGAGGGAAGTTCATAGCCATAAATTCATATATTAAAAAAGAAGAAAGAGCTAAAATTGAAGACCTAACTGCACACTTGGAGGAATTGGAAAAACAACAACAAACTAAACCTAAAGGAAGTAGAAAACAGGAAATAACCAAGATTAGAGCAGAACTAATTGAAACAGAGAATAAGAAAGCACTGGAAACAATAAACAAAACCAAAAGCTGGTTCTTCGAGAATATCAACAAAATTGACAAACCCTTAGCCAGACTAACAAAGAAAAAGAGAGAACAGATGCAAATACATAAAATAAGGAATGAGCAAGGTGATATCACTACTGACCCCACAGAAATAAAGAGTATCATAAGAGGATACTTTGAAAAATTATATGCCAACAGGAATGACAATTTAGAGGAAATGGACAAGTTTCTAGAAACCCACAAACAGACGACATTGATGAAAGAAGAAATAGATGAACTCAACAGCCCAATTACAAGTAAAGAGATAGACTCAGTCATTAAAAACCTCCCAACTAAGAAGAGTCCAGGACCAGATGGCTTCACAGCTGAATTCTACCAAACATTCCGGAAAGAGCTAACACCAATTCTACTTAAGCTCTTCCAAAAAATAGAAGTAGAAGGAATAATACCTAACTCATTCTATGATGCCAACATTACCCTAATACCAAAACCAAATAAAGATACCACAAGAAAGGAAAATTACAGACCAATTTCTCTAATGAACCTAGATGCTAAAATCCTTAACAAAATACTTGCTAATCGCATTCAACAACATATCAAAAGGATTATACACCATGACCAAGTGGGTTTCATCCCAGGTATGCAAGGATGGTTCAATATAAGAAAATCAATCAATGTAATACACCACATAAACAAACTGAAAGAAAAAAATCACATGATCATCTCTATAGATCCTTAATATTTGTGCCATCGTAGAAAATTTCTAGATATTCTCAAATCCTGTTTTTTCACAATCTAAACTTGCAATTGAAGCCTCTAGAAATTTGTGGATAACACTGATTTGAGGAGTGTCACTATACTGCTGCAAGTTATTTATAATATTAAATATTGTGAATAGAATAGTGTTGAAAATATGGCTACTTTTAATGGTTACAGTTACGTCTTTTAGTCATAATCAGGATTAAATTTGGGTTACCTACATTAGATGTATTTCTAATAGTTTCCAAGTGTGGGTAGTAAGAGAGCATTCCTTAATTTAGAATTCAGATGAACCCTGAATTAAGGAAGGACAGGGGGATTACAGCAATAGATTTAGTGTTATTAATAAACTCCCAAAGAGCTGCTTCTTAATGGGAATTCATTAACCTAAAATAACAAGCTTTTATATTATTTCTACATAATATGAATGCTACTTCCAGATAAAAGTCAGTGCCAAGTTTGTCATGACTTATTAAATAAAAACAATTTAGGAGTGGCTTTTATTCCAGTTTCATGTCATTTAACAGATGCTAACACAGTGGCAGTATTAGGTGAAGATGCTGTCTACAAGGTAGATAATATTACTGTTTGATACTCAAAACATTTTTCATTTTGTTTAAAGTAGAAAGTACATAAATGTATATTTTAAGAGTTTTGGTTTAGAATCTAGTTTCACATTTTATAAGATAAAGATGTAAGTGATTCAAATTTAAAGCTCTATTTGACTTTCAAAAATGACATTCTACCAATTGATTTCTCTTGCTGTAAATTGAATGACACCGTGATTCTAATAAGACTCACGGTTGACATAATACAGGTATAGAGCTAAAAATCATTAATGTTGAAGCCTAATTCTGAGAATTAACAAGAATTTTCTATTGTGCAATATTTAAAGGGAAGCAACCACCTTTGGAAAAGTGTATCCAGTGTTCCTAGGACCATGGTTGTATAACTATTTAAATAAACATGTTCATTTACTGTGAAAAATAAAAAATTTAGAATGTTTTCATTACTCCAAAGAAAAAATCTCATACCTTATATACCCTCACCAATGCTGAAAAAATCTTACAATATTACTGTTAATTATCATCCATAAGTTATAATTATTATGATTTTCCTGTGTATCATTATATTGTTAATACTCTTTAAGAGAAGATCATTCTTATATTTCTACTATTAATCACAATCTTCACCTACCACCTAAATCACTATGTTATACAGTCCCTAGTTTATCTATAGCTTCCTTTCAATTGGCATTTACATTCTTAGACTACCCCTTTCAAGCCTCAATCACATTTATAAATCATCATTTTGTCTATTATACTTACTATAATGTGTTACCATCAACTCTATTCATTTCCACACTTTTATAATAAATCTTATTAAAAACTCTACATATCATTAAGCATTAACTCATATCTCAACCCACATTATATCTCCTAGTAACATATACTTTAGAGTTTACCTTCATAAGTTTACTCATCATATTTAGTTGATATTAATGAGTCTATACAATATTTGTCCTTGTGTGTCTGGCTTATTTGACTCAACATAATGTCCTCAAGTTTATCCATGTTTTCATATGTATCCCAATTTCATATCTTCTTACAAATGAATAGTATTTCATTGCTTAAATATACCACATTTTGTTTATCTGTTTATCAGTTGATGGACACTAGGGTTGGCTCTATATTTTATTAATTGCGAATAATGTTGTTATGAATATTGCTGTGCAAATGCCCGTTCATGTCCTTGCTTTCAGTTCTTCTGAATATATTAATAGTAACTGGACTGCTGGATCAAACAGAAATTCTATGGTCAGATTCTTGAGGTACTGGCAAATTGTTTTTCATAAAGGCTGCACCATTCTACATTTCCCCCAACAGTGAAGGAGTGTTCTGACTTCTACACATCCCCTACAGCACTTGTACCTTTCTGATTTTTTAAAAAAATGATTATCCTATAAGGTGTGAAATAATATCTTATTGTAGTTTGACTCTACATTTCCCTAATAACTAGGGATGTTGTTTTTGCTCATTGTCTACACACTGTTTGTCTTGTTTAGGAGGCACCGAGAACTGAACCCAGGACCTTCCATGTGGGATGTGGGCATCAAACTGCTGGAGCCACATCCACTCCCCTTTATACTTTCTTTACAAAGACTTTTGAAGAACAAAAGTGTTTAATTTTCAAGAGGTCCCATTTATTTTTCTTTGGCATTTTTTTCTTTCTTTCATTGTTCATGTTATGGTAAATATTTAAGAAATTACCACATACCACAAGTTCTTGAAGATATTCTCCAACATTTTCTTCTAGGAATTTCATGGTTGTAACTTTTATATTTAGGTCCTTGATCCATTTTGAGTTAACTTTTGTACAATGTGTATGACAGGGGTCCTCTTTATTTCTTATTTTTTTTTTTTTTTAAAAAAGATTTTATTTATTTCTTCATTTATCCCCCCCTTGCTGCTTGTGCTCGCTGGGTCAGCTAACCACGCCGGCGGGCGGGCTTGCCTTCACCAGGAGGCCCCGGGAACCAAACCCGGGGCCTCCCATATGGTAAACGGGAGCCCTACTGATTGAGCCACAGCCGCTTCCCCTCTTTATTTCTTTTAGGTATGGACATCCACTTTTTCCAGCACCATTTGTTGAATAGACTGCTCTGGCCCAGCTGGTTGGTCTTGACAGCCTTGTCAAAAATCACTTGACTGTAAATGTTAGCATCTATTTCTAAATTCTCCATTCTTTTTGATTTTCAATATGTCTATCTTTATGCCAGTAACATACTCTTGTTTACCACATAATGAAGTAATATGCTTTAAAGTAAGGAAGCGAGAGTCCTCCAAATTTGTTCTTTTTAAAGATATTTTTGGCTATTTGGGGTCTCCTACCATAACAAATAAATTTGATAAGTTATTTTTCCTTTTTGTAAAAAAATTCTGTTGGGATTTTTATTGAGATCATGATGAATCTGTAAGTCAGTTCAGTTAGAATTGATGTTTTAATGATATTTAGTTTTCTAATCTATGAACACAGACTCTCCTTCATTTATTTATGCTTGCTTTGGTTTCTTTTAGCAATGTTTTGTAGTTTTCTGAATACAGGCCCTTTATATCTTTGGTTAAGTTTACTCCTATATATTTTCTTCTTTTAGTGTTCATTGCAAATGGTTTCTTTTTTCTGACTTCCTTTTCAGATTGCTCATTCATAGTGTATAAAACACTACAGCACTTTGCTGAACTGGTCTAATAATTCTAGGAACTTTTTTTTATATATATTTCAGGATTTTCTAAGTACAGGATGATATTGTCAGTGAAAAGTGAAAGTTTTCTTTCTTTCTTTCTTATTTGCATGCCTTTTAGTTCTTTTTGCTTAATTTCCCTAGCTAAAACTTCTAGCACAATATTGAATAACAGTGATGACTGTGGGCATCTATGTTATGTTCTCAATCTCAGTGGGAAAGATTTCAGCCTTTCATCCTTGAGTAAAATGCTAGCTGAGGGGTTTTTATATATGCACTTAACCATGAGAGAAATCTTCCTCTTATTCATATCTTTTGGAGTGTTTTTTATCAAGGAAGGTGGCTGTAGTTTGTCAAATGCCTTTTCTGTATCAAATGAGAAGACCTTCTGATATTTCTTATTCAATTTATTTATTTTTCTTTATTTTTAAAGGTGCTTTAGATTACATAAAGTTTACATAAAAAATATAGGGGATTCCCATATACTCTTCTTCTTTCCCCTCCTACACTTTCCCCCGTTAACAACATCTTTCATTAGTGTGGTACATTTGTTACAATTGATGAACACATTGAAACATTGTTACTAAGCACAATGTTTAATATTATTGTTTACACTTTGCATTGCACAATTTTATAGGTTTTGACAAAGTGTATAACACCTTGTATGCATCATTGCAATATAATGCAGAACAATTCCAATGTCCCTAAAATGCCTCATGCTAAATCTCTTCTTCTTTTTCCCTCCTCTCAGAACCTCTGCTGACCACTGTCTTTATATCAACGTTACAAGTTCTTCCAGTACTAGAATGATAATAAGTTTACTTTAGTCCATAGTTACATCCCCCCTTATGTTTGTTCATTTCTCAGTCTTGAGGATTTGGGGATAGTTATGCCCACTCTGCTTCAGATTGAGAGGAGGCTTTTATTCCATGGGGCAGATGGATGGAACTGTCTTGGTTGCAGTTGTAGATACTCTGTTTTTTGGTATGTGCATTGTCCATTATCATCATTTTGTTAGTCATTCTGGGTGAGTCCAAGGAATTGGAGATTAGGCATTGGCTGCAACTCTGCTGAGATTCAGGGCTCAACCAGCTTATGAAGAGCCAGAATATTTAAATCTCTTGGACATATATTTGATGGGTATAGTGTTAATTTTTGGTTCAAATAAATGAGGCAGAAGACCCATGTGTAGGACAATTATAAATGAATCTAGCTCTAATACATTGGAGAGATGGGTTATCATATATTCCAAGGTAAGATCCAGGGATGGTGTGACAATATCCTGGGGTTGTCTGTCCTGACTTAAATTTCTAGATGTCTCTAGAGCCCTCAGACACCACTTCTTGAGACACTGTTACTGTGACATTAGGTGAGATCTTCCTTAGAAGTGCATAAGCACAACCTCTGGAATGATCTCCTGGCTCACTTTGAAATCTCTTTGCCGTAAAACTCATTTGTATTTAATATTTCCCCTTTTTGTTCTAGGTCTTTTTCTAAATATGTCACTACTTGGTGCTTGATATTAATCCTTCAGTGCTGAGGAAGCTCATCCTTGGGATTCATGTCCTGTGCCAGGGGGAAGGTAGTGAATTTATATACTAAGTTTTGCTTAGATAGAGGCCACATTTGAGCAAAAAGGAGGCTTTCAGGAGGTAACTCTTAGGGAATATATATTACTAGGGTAAATTTCAATATTACATGTATAAGGTTCATAAGTCCAATCATCAATATAAAATGACCTGGTATATTGGTCTGTATTCTTTTGCTAGGCACTGCCCCTGTATTCTTGAGATTCTTGTCACTCTAGCAGGACTCCCTAGAATGGCAATTCAATATTCTTTCAGTTATTCTGTGAGTTTCCACCCACACAGGCAACACCCATAATCACATGAACACATTCATACTCTTTAGAGGCATGCCCCAGGTTCACCCACACATACACATCCTCCCACTACCAATACACCACACCAGTGACCTTCCCTTGCCACAGCTGCAACCCTTCTATAATCCAAAACTTCCTTAAAAGCAAAGCCAACAAAAATAATAAAATTAAAAATTAAAAAAAAATTTGTTTTGCATTATGCCTTTCATCAACATAAAATCTGTTATATTTTATGTATATTGACCATTTCTTCCGTATGTTCCTTCAGTGTACTATTTTTTCACTTTCTGCAGATTCTGGAGGAGGATTGCAGCCTGTGGTTCCCTACTCTGCCATCTTGGAGCTTCCCCTTATTCATTTTATTAATGTGGTGCATTGCACTAATTGATTTTCTTGTTTTGAACCATCTTTGCATCCCTGGGATAAAACCCACTTGAATCAGGGTATTTAATTATTTTAATGTGCTTTTGACTTGGTTTGCAAGTATTTTGTTGAAGAACTTGTAGCTCTACCACAATCATTCACAATGGCTTTCTGTACTGGAACAAGCTGTGAAAATGCTTGCTCTAGAAGCCAATTGGAAACAATGGGAGAAAGGTTCTTGACAGTTAAAGTTGTTCCATGTGTAGCAAAGCAAATATCAGAGAGGTCCCCTCTTCAAAATGGTGCAATCAAGCTCTGCTTTTGCAATTTCAACCAATATACTTGTTTCCTTTTTAGAAGGAAAAAAATCATTTATTAATGTTGATAGTAACACAAGAAATTTATAATAGTGGCTTGCTTCTAGGGAGAACTAGGTAGCTTTACAAAATGGCGAGTAAGGTCACATTATTTTGGGTCTTTCAATTTTGGTATGACATACATTTTATTAACTACTCAAAGAAAAATAATTTAAAATGTTTTTAAATAGTCCCAAACCTATTATTCTGTTAAATGTATCACTTAAAATGTTCTGCTAATGTCACATATTAAATACTCAAATATTCACATCTGTTAAAAGTCACATACAGAAAACTTTTTAAATCAGCTATATTAAAATAATTAGTTTTAGTGTCAGTTATGAGAAACTATTATTGAAAACAAATAATTTCCTATACCATGTGCAATTTTCATATTTGTATTAAGATACAAATATTCCATAAAGGTGTATGACATCAAGTCACTGGCAAACTAGAACTATTTGTATAAGAAAATTCATTTTCATTTTAAAGAGTAATTACTGAACAAAAATAATATTTTTAGAAACATATACCAGATAAAATTGTACCACTTTCTATTCTGAAGCCATCAAACTGTTGCACACCATAGTCAGTACACCAAAACTGAGTTCATATTGAGTATAAAATGCATGGTTTTTCTAAGTAGAAAAAAAAATACACATAACCTCAGAAATATTTAAAGCTTCCAAGTTTACCTTTTATTCATAAAGTTCACATTAAACTGTAAATCTGAATCCATAAAATCAAATTTTGTAAGCTAAATCCCAATTTCTCACTGACAAACTTTCCACATTCCTATGCAAAAATTTAAAGTGATGGGTTTAGAGGAGCATATCCCAAAGGAGCAGATAACAGCAACTCTTCTCAACTCTCGGTACATAATCTGTGATTTTTAAAAAATGCAGGATAAGTGATGATCAGAATAAGTCTTCTTAAAACTAGTGGTTCACTTAGAGATATGCTGTCCAACACATAAGCCACTAGCCACTACAAGCTATTTAAATGAAATGAAATTTAAAATTCAGTTCCTCTGTCACACCAGCCACATTTCAATTGCTCAGGAGTCACATATGGCTAGTGACATAAATATATAGCACTCTGTAGCATAGATAGATACATAACATTTCCATCATTGCAGAAAGCACTACTGGGCAGAGCTCATATACTATAAGAAGAAGTAACTCTTAGTACCAATAAGGTAGAAGGAAAAGATTTTGCCATGTCAAAAGGTTTACTGGTTTATTTCAAAATATGATGCTTCCAAAATCATAGAGGGAAATGCAGTTCCATCATTCTTCCCCCTCTGTAATGCCAACTTCAGAGCCGGTTAAGGTGATGCCAGATACTAAGAATGAAGAAAATATTCCATAATACCCTTTTGGAAATT
The DNA here is from genome assembly GCA_026826555.1 of Tolypeutes matacus. Taxonomy (NCBI): domain Eukaryota; kingdom Metazoa; phylum Chordata; class Mammalia; order Cingulata; family Chlamyphoridae; genus Tolypeutes; species Tolypeutes matacus. The sequence continues at coordinate 593,863 of JAKSZT010054136.1, forward strand.
TTTTTTTGTCCTTTCCCTGTTGATTTTGTAAGTGTGTTGAGCTCTACTACCTATTCTGATGCCATCTGTCCAGAAGTCTTCTGCTTCCGATTCTTGGTCTTGTCTACAGGGTGAATTTCAGATCACGAAAATCACTGAGATTTACACTAATGATATCTATTTGCATATGACTCACAATAAAAATTTTAAAGCATAGAAAATCTTATTTTGTTGTTCCTTTTCTAATAAACTCTATAAATGCTTGTTACTCAAATGCTTTTTTTTTTTTTTAAAGATTTTATTTATTTATTCATTTATACCCCCCTTGCTGCTTGTGCTCACTGGGTCAGCTAACCACGCTGTGCGGGCGGGCTTGCCTTGACCAGGAGGCCCCGGGAACCGAACCCCAGGCCTCCCATATGGTAAACGGGAGCCCTACTGATTTGAGCCACAGCCGCTTCCCACTCAAATGCTCTTTTAATCAGTCTTAACATCTTACAGATTTTTCCCTTAATGAAATAATAAATACATTTTTGGCATGTATACATTTTATATTTTTCTGAGTCAGGGTTTTCACATTTTGAAAAGTATAGGTTAACATTTTTCAAGGGTGTCATCTTTTCACAAATTATTATCTTTCCTATTACAAATTGAACTTTCTTCATTATCTGTCCTTTCCATTTTTCATTCTTTAAATATATTTTATGTGTTAAGAATCATTCTTATATTTTACTGAATTTGTCATTTTCTATTTTTTTATTTTTGTTAATTTCTGAGTTCTTTGAATGTTGTTTCTAAATCTTCTAGAAGTATTAATCTCAGGTCAGAAAAATGTAATTTTTATGATGCTTTCAGATTCTATTTTTATTTTGCTTTATATTATTTTAAAGTATTAATTCAATGTATTCATTTGCTAACATAAGGTCTTATTTTATGCTATGATAGTAATGTTTGGAATTTTTTTTTTATCATTTTGCACATTAAGTACCATCCTATAGAGTAATTCTTCTATTCTCCCATGTTTAATTGTGATAGGCATTTTGACTATCAGAAAGAGAATCATATGTAGGTTAGGATTAGTCAAAGTAGTTTTTCCAGTTTCATGCACAGAAATCACTCCAATTTCCATCATGGCTTTAAAATATTATCTCAAGAGCTATTTTAATGCTCAAAGTCATCCTTGATTAAAGAGCACTTTCCACATGTTTCTTTGAATCCCATAGCTTTAGAGGTATTGCCTTCCTAAGTGGTACTGCGCACTCTAGATCTCATATGTTGCTGTAACAGTACTTTCTGAGTCCCATGTAATCTGAAACTACCTATCTTATTTGAAGCTTTCCTTCAAGTGTTTCCACCCTTATCAATTTTCTTTTGCCTACTCTGTCTCAGTTTCATTCAAATTTCTTTTTTCTCTCTTTCAAACAGATTGTTTACTCAAATGTCTGGTAATCATTTTTGTCTGCTCATTTTTAAAGTGGGTCATTGAATAGCATTTTTAAGGTCATGTTTTATCCATTTATTCTGATTTTGGTTCCAATGTTACCTTACTATGGAGGCCCACTTCACATACTCTCAAATATGTCAAACTTCCCATTCCACTAAACCTTTTTTTGGTATACTTTTTCTCAGTTTTGCCTCTCCTCATGGTGTTTCTAGACCATGACATGATTATTTGTTGTGTTTCTTTCTTACACATAGGTTCTCAAATATCTTATTGGATAAATAACCTATCAAGAGCATCTAGAGAATTGAAAAAAAGTGAAAATTATGTCTGCTCTTTCTTCTCTACCAATGTAAATTTCTCTATTTATGTCCCCAGTGTATATATGTTTATGCGGGTGTGCACCCACATAAACATTTGTGTGCCTGTATGCACTAATATGCACTAATTCATCTGGGTAGCAATACAATAGTATTCTTAATTAATAAAATTAAAATTCTTTAGTCCTTTATACTTTTTGTCACCTTTTCCACATGGCTATATCGTTGTGTTTTTTTTGTTTTTATTTATTTATTGATTTATTTTTTATTATGGGTGAAAATCAAAATTCTCACAATACATACATTTGCAAAATGATATATAAATATATATGCATATATGTGTATTTGCTTACAAAAATGTTATTTATATATATATATATATATATTACATATATTTTAAGCAGTGCTTAGATTACACAAAATATTACACGGAACCCACTGGGATTCCCATGTTGCCCACCCCCCACACCTCCCACACCTCCCACCACATCTCACACAAACATCTCGTTTTTTAAGTTCATTATTTCAAATAATAATCTTTGAAAAAGCTCACAATGTATAACTTATTCATTCAAAACACAGCACATTATAATTTAAAACTAGCAGAATTATAATGAGTTTGTATCACTATAAGCCTATGTGCAAGAGTCTGCAAAAGCTATATTGTGATTACCATGTTACAGTTTATTGTACTTACTAATTTATGGCAATATAATATGGGTTATACTGAAAAGATGAGGAAACTGGGCCTCAGCAAAGTTATGTAGTAACCCATGTCAGGTCAGAGCTTCTTATATAAGTTTATGTCTCATAACTTAAGATTTTTTAATATAGCATTCAAACTTATATATATATATATATATATATATATATATATGTATGTATGTATGTATTTTCTAAGTTATCATTTTAAATGATAGTCCAAAGTACTGTGTTCATTCAACAAATGTCAATATGAAGTGTATTATTTCAGAAATATTTGCTTTTGTTAATAACTAAATTCTCATTTTGTTTTTCTGAACCTGAAGATAATTGGAATATATGCCACTTGAAGCATCTTCAGTGGGTTACAATGGCTGAGTGGATATAAACAATCTAAATAAACCATATTCATAGTACAACTTAGATCTGTCTTTGTTGTTCCATAGATAAGAGGAAACTTCAGATAATTTGCAGAATATTTTAGGAAAATATTTCATATTATGAAATAGTTCTAAAGACTCATTTTTTTTTTGCCTCTTGCTTAGGTAACTAGAAATTATCCATCAAAACATGATTTATATAGAGATCTTAATAAGAATTGTACCCCACATTCATTGGAAAAGAGCAAAGATAAAGGAAACTTTATAATTTATGCTTGTAGTGGCAAATAAGAGTGCTCAAAATTAGGAGGATGCTTTCATTTTCCTAAGGAAGAAGACAATCCAGTTAAAAGTAAGATCAATGGAAGTAATCTCCAAACTTATATGGTCATTGATAGAGACAGGAATCTTTCAGCTATCTGGTGTCAATAATTATTTTAAGTTTGTTTTTCTAATTTTCTAATCTAGAAGCCATTACAGATTACTTTGTTTCCTAGTCTTTTAATGATAGTTATATACAACAGGGACAATGTTTTGTTTTATTTTATCTAGTGGCAATGGGTGTTTGTAGAATATATATTTCTTATTTTGTCACAATAAGTAGTTTGTGTGTTTCTAGGAATTTGTCCATTTTTCTAGGTTATTTTATTTGTTGTTGTACAGTTGTTTATAATATCCTTTTATAATCTTTTTTATTCCTGTGGGGTCATTAACTATTTTCTTATTTCATTTCTGATTTTAGTTACCCAAAATATGTTAGTAAATTTTATATCAAGAAAAAAAGTCATAATATTTACCTTAACGTATTCCTTCTCCAACACTCTTCCTTTCTTTAAATAGATCTGAACTTTTGGTTTATTTCATTTTTCATCTCTCTGAAGCACTCCATTAGTGTTTCCTGCAAAGCTCCTTTCCTGGCAACTAGTCCCTCAATTTCTGTTTCTTGACAAATGCCTTTATTTCTCCTTGACTTTTGAAAATGAACTTGGCTGCATAAAATCTCTTGGTTGATATTTTTATTTTTTTCTTTCAACACTTTAAATACTTTCACTTTACTCTCCTCTGGAATGGTTTCTAAGGAAAAGTCTGATCTAGTTCTTAACTTTGTTCCTCTATAGTTGTTGTTTGTTTCCTTGGCTTTTTAAAAGATTTTAGCATTGTCTTTGATTTCTACAGTTAAAATATGATATAACTAGATTTTTTTGTTTGCTTTTTGTATTTGCTTTTAAATCTATCATGTTTTGACTTCACTAAGCCTCTTGGATTAATGGTTTAAAATCTGTCAATAATTGAGAGAAATTCTTTTCCATTTCTACTTCAAATGTATCTTTTGTTTGTTTATTCTCTTTTCCCTTTTGGATTTCCTTATTACACATGTTACACATTATCCACAGTTACTGGATATTGTTTTCTGTTTTTTCATTCCTTTTTTTTTTTTTTTTTTTTTTTTTGCCTTTCAATCTAGAAAGTTTTCATTTATATATCTTCAAGTTTACTGATACTTTAATTGACTTTTCTAGTCTTCTGATGATCTCATTAAAAACATCTTTCATTCTGTTAAAGTTTGAGATCTACCATTTCTTCTTTATTCTTTTCCAGATTCTCCATATCTTTGCTTATTACCCATCTCCAACCACGACATGACCAAATGTGAAATAAATTGATGCTGGCTTTTTAAATTTTTCTCAATATCATTGAATTTTTGAAGAAAAGAATAATTGTACTTTCAAAAACTCATCAAATATAGAATATTATTTTGTAACTCATTGATTCATGCCACAAATTCTCTCCTGATATTCTAAAGTGTAAATAGTTTCTCTAATAAAAAAGTTCTTTCTAAATCTAAGTAGAAATTATTTCTTATTGTTAATTAATTCAATATTTTTAGAAAAGAATTTCACCTGGTTATATACAGGAGAAGGTAGCATTTTCCAATTAACTTAATTATGCTATATTTTACACATTGCAGTTCTGATTTTTATGTTCTTCTGTCATGATTCTTTTAATATAATAAAAGTTAATACACAAAAACAATAAAAGGGGTTTCACAAACACTGTTGTGTTAGAATACAATAACCTCTGCTGTGCAAATTAATTAGGTGACACTGTCAAAACTGATGGGAGAAATTCTACCATAGTTTCCTTGTGATGCCTAAAATTGCCCATACATCAGATGGTGCACACTCCTAGAATGAAGTTATTTATGCAACATCAACCAGTGAAAAGCACATGTAATTTTGGTTTTGCATATGTTTTATTAATATAGAGCAAGTTGTATTATGAATATTTAATAATAAACTGAGGATGCTACTGAAAATACAGTGTGATAAAAATATGTAAACACATAATTATACATATAAATATGCATTATAAACACAAAAGGAATCCTTGGAATAAAATAAATCTAAGATTAACATTTATGAATGATTTTCATTTCCTTCTTTGAATTTTGTTATATAATAATTTTTGTGCAATGAACAATGTGTACTCCTATGATAGTGTCACACATTAAATATAACAATTATGTTTCATTGTGAAAAATGTGCCATATCCTCCCTGGTGGTTGTCTGGCCTATTAGACACAGATTAATTATTTCTGTAGAAATAACTTTTCTTTTAAACAGTTATCAATTAGAGCATCACATAAAAATAACGAAAAATGAGACTTAACATTCTGTGGCTTTTAAGAGATAAAGGATTCTTTGACATTAGCTTAACATGGACACATTAGTCTTTGCAACCTGCCAAGCAATCTTCCTTGGAAATTGGTCCCAGGAAGGAAAGAATTGTACATTACTAGCAATCCTCAATCTAAGTGGTGCTGTGACATTGTCAAGGTGAAAAGGATTATACTGCTCTATTTGTAGTCACAGTAGCTCGTAGTATACTTGTGAAGTAGAATGTCCAGGTGAACTTTCCATTTGACTAGGAACTGAGCACAATTTTTAGGTTGATTGATTTTACCTCAGAACAAAACAAAATGCATGCATGAAAAATTAAACATATATTTTTCTGAAAGGAAGCAAATTTTATATAACAGATATTTCAGGTTTAAATATTTAATTTAAATAATTTAAATATTTAATGTGTGGGAAGAACTTGAGTTTAGCAAATTTCTAGGAAGATAGTGGTCGTAGAATAAAGTACTATTCTGAAAGTAAAGGGTTTTAGTTTACCTAAAAATAATGAGGACATTTTTAAAAGACCTTCTCTATACATATACACATATCATTTAAGTCTTACTTAATAATATCAGGATTGTGGAAATGCAGATATAGAATTGAAGGAATCAGCAATTTCCATATCATTTTATATAATTTAAGTATAAATTTGATTTATCTAATTACTTAAAAAGATATCTTTTAGAAATTAATATGAATATATACACTCTAAGAATAATAGGCCTCAGTAAAGTGGTCTAAGACTTAATTTCTGATTTGGTATTTTTATTAGATAAAGTGTGCAGGAAAAATATTAATTAAAACTCTCTATTATTGTTTATTACATATCTAGCAGGCTTTTTTCTACTTTTCTGAAATTTTTTATAAGTAAGAAATTAGTGTTCTGAATATGATCCCTGGACTCAACCAATCTTGGTAGAATCACACGGCCAACACTTAAAGGTGTGGCTCTGTACAAGTTATTGAAATTTCTGTGCCCTTTTAACATCTATAAAATGTATACAATTGAAATAACTATGATATGATATTCTCATAAATGTGTTAATAAAAAGAAATATGATAAATGTGTTAATAAAAAGAAATATAACAGTGTCAAATTCACTCTAATTATTCAATGTATACGATTTTCTGTTATATAATATCCAAATGATTTATACCTAATATTTAAATGGTAGTCAAAGATTTTTTCAGTCACATTTTGCAAACTACTTTTATTATAAATTTTTAGAATCAGTAAAGTAATTTTTTAAAAATTCCAGATCTTTCATATAAACAAAAAGTTTTGAAGTCATTCATACTAAGTATCACCTTTGATCTCACAAAAGATTACAACACTCAAAGGCTATTATGGGAAGTAGGAATAACAAAAATATGCCTGAGTTAATCTTTTTGAGATTGACAGATTCTGAAGACTCCCTACAGGTCCTTTTCATGCTGTTTTTCTTTATATACTTGATTACTCTGCCGCAGAATGCAGGGATGTTAATGATAATTTGCCCAGATCTCTAGCTTCACACCCTTATCCATGTCCACACTTTTACAGTGAAGTTAATTAAAACTCCTACATACATTAAGCATCAGCACACCTTCTCAGACGTTCTCTTATCTCCTAATAAACCTATACTCTAGGTCTTAAATCCATGTGTTTATTTGTATTTAGTTCATATTAGTGAGACCACACAATATTTATCCTTTTGTCTGGCTTATTTCACTTAGCATAAGGTCTTGGAGATTCATCCATGTTATCATATGTGTTTCAATTTCTTGTCTTCTTACTGCAGCATAGTATCCCATCATAAGTATATACCACATTTTGATTATCCATTCATTGGTTAATGGACACTTGGGTTGTTTCCATCTTTTGGCAATTGTGAACAACACCACTATGAAATTGTTGTGCAAATGTCTGTTCACATCACAGTTTTCAGTTCTTCTGGGTATATTTATAGCACAGGAATTGTTGGATCATAGGGCTGTTCTAAATATACTTTCCTGAGGAACTGCCAAACTGTCTTCCACAGAGACTGCACCATTTTGCAACCCCACCAACAGTGAAGGAGCGTTCCTACATCTCTACATCCTCTCCAGAACTTATATTTTCTGTTTTTTGCGTGTGTTTTCTTTTTAAAATAATGTCTATTCTATGAGGTGTGAGATATCTTATTGTCATTTTGATTTGCATTTCCCTAATAGCTAGTGATAGTCAACATTCTTTTCATGTGGTTTTGACCATTTGTATTTCCTTTTTGGAGAAATGCCTACGTTTTTTGTCCATTTTTTAATTAGATTGATTTCTCTTTTATTGTTGGGTTGTATGATCTCTTTATAAAGAATGGAAAGCAATCCCATATCAGATATGTGGTTTCCAAATATTTTCTCTCATTGAGTGGTCTGCATTTTAACCTTCTTGATGAATTCCTTTGAATCACAAAAGCATTTAATTTTGAGGAAGTCCCATTTATCCGTGTTTCCTTTTCTTGCTTGTGCTTTCAGTGTAAGGTTAAAGAATCCATCCCCTATCACCAGAACTTGAAGATGTTTTCCTACATTTTCTCCTAGAAGCTTTATGGTTCTAGGTTTATATTTTGGTATTTGAACCATTTTGAGTTCATTTTTTGTATGAGGTGTGAGATAAGGGTCCTCTTTGTTTCTTTTGGCTATGAATAACATGTTCACCCAGGAAAATTTGTTGAATAGACTATTCTGAGCCATCTGGGTGGGTTTTACCATTTTGTCAAAAATCACATTACCTTAGATGCCATATGTACTTTTTCCTAAGTCACCTGTCTTTCCTTGACTTCCATTAATTAATTGACATCACACCTAAATCCTTAGTGAACTTATTGATTTCCAACAAGTATATTTCATTCATTGGCTGTATCACCCAGATGAATTTTTTGGTCTTCTGTTTCACTGAATTTTTCTTACTCTCTTTAATGTTGCAATCTGCAAAACTTTTCAGTACCCAGTTATTATGTCCATGAGTTTCTTCTGTGCCTTATCATTGGGTTGTACATGATTGGCTTTACTGAATCATTTCTTAATGTTCTTTATATGAACAGATCACATTTCTGCAATTCCAATGTAATCTATAACATTTTCTAAGACTTAACCCCAATTTCAGCTCTGTCTTGCACTGACATTTGTAACACTGAAATATATCCCTTCATTATATATATATATTTTTTAAAGATTTTTATTTATTTATTCATTTATTCCCCCCTTGCTGCTTGTGCTCACTGGGTCAGCCAACCACGCCGTGCGGGCGGGCTTGCCTTCACCAGGAGGCCCTGGGAACCGAACCTGGGGCCTCCCATATGGTAAACGGGAGCCCTACTGATTGAGCCACAGCCGCTTCCCTAGGAGTCACTGTCTTTTACTGCATTACAATTTTTAATTATTTAAAACCAAAGAAGTCATATGTCTTGGGAAAGGACCAAATGGCCTCTTAAGAATAAAGTCTTAAGAATAAAGAGTTGAGAAAAGTTCTCATTAGATTCATGCAGAAGAGAAAAGACCCTAGGCAATTGAAAATACATTAGTGATGAACAATTCAATAAATCTTTTCTTTCTTTCTTATATGAGAATTTATTCTCTAAATCCAGTAGCATACTTTAATTAGATTCAATTTCTTTTGAACCATACTCTATTTGATCACATATTATCTAGAAAATTTCCAAGAATATGTTTTAAGAAATCAACATAGTAATTGGAAGCCATTAAATCTGTGTTATACCTGTAGTTTAAATGTATGTGTTTTAAGGACATTAATGTACAACAAAAACAAAAAATGTGTTGTTATTCTTCTAATTTTGTCCTAAATATCCCCATGCATATTACAATTTCAGTGAATTTTATTATGAAAGCACTTTCAGAAGTCATTTAGTCTGTAGAGAAGAAATATAGTGCAGTTTTTAAAAATTCTGCTTTGAATGATAATTCAAGAGTTTAGATTCTAGATCTGCCATCTTTTTAGCTGTATATCCCTTAGTAAGACCCTGAAATTTTAAATCTAGTCTCATCATCAGTACAAGAGAAATAATTCAAAATCCACACAGTCTAAAAGATAAAAATAAATGATAGATAGAAATAACTTAATGCAGTATTAATACATTTTGACCAGGACTATCAGAATGCTTACATGCTTGAATATATTAAGTACACAATAGCTTTTGTTATGAAAATGTACACTGGTGTTTTATAAATATTTTGTCTAGTATTATTCATTAAAATCAAATAGCTTAGAGGTAAGTAAAATATTGTGACAGAATTAAGTTATAGAGAAAATTATATTAATATTGAGGTGAGTTTAGTAAATACTTTAAATTATTAAAGAAAATACAAATATCCTAAAAAACTTTGTTTTTTATGGTCTCTGAGAATAAATTTATGTATATATATGTATATATTACATATATATAATTTTTGTCACTTTCGGTTGCTATTTTGCAACTTTTTCTTTTTCACTTGTCACTATAAACTTTGGTAATTCTTTGTTGTTACACTGAGGAAAAGAATGTTTTCTTGTTTTGTCAGCAAAATCAAGAACCTCATCTTGCAATTTTTTAAGCAATGAACTCTTGTAAATTCATTAGGTTAAATATCTGCATGCAATTTTATGTCTTACTTTTCTACCTACTAAACATTTCAAAACCCGACCATTTTGTGATTCATCAACAAGCTTCAGTAATTATTATTTCTTTGTTTAATTTTAGTACAATTGAAATGTCATTTCCTTTTTCTTGATTTCTGTAAGTTTGAGATCTGTAAAAATTTTGAGTTAAATTATTATCATTTGCTTTAAGAATTTTGATAAAGAAAAGATGCAAAGCTAATAATTGATCAAGAATCCAAATTTTGAGACATCTCATAAATTTTAGTCAAGTAGATTGCTAATATTTCCTTTTAAAATGCTCTACATAATCTGAAAATTGTAATTTAAATTTTATTTACTACTCAATGACTCTTTAAGAAAATATGCTTTCTCCATTTTTCCTATGTATGATTATTTGTATTTAAACTTAAGGAACGGTTAATAGAAATATTTTTCCCTTCAAGCTGTCTTTATTCTTTGAATTTATATTAAGGTTTTCTTATAGAATTATATTTATTTTCTTAAATGATTTTTGAGATATTAAAATAAATTTAAAACTATTTTAGCATGAAAATTTTAATGAACTATGAGAATTTATTACTGTTTATTAATTTATTCTAAAATTTAAATATGTATTATTTTCCTCTACACTTTTCTAAGTTTGTAAAAAAGTTTAACTTATATATAATATCCATATAATTTACTATGCTAGATTTAATTTTGCTCTGAAATCTGTTTTCTAAAATTTATATTTATTTCAATTACTATTTATTTTGTTAGCAATTATCTATGACTTTGTTAATCATTTATTTTTTGTAGTATACATTTTAAACTAATATCTTATTTTGTGTGTGTTTTGAGTTTTTTCCTATATTTTTAGGCCCCTTACACTGTTTGTTTCTTTAAGAACTGTGCTGTCCTTGCATTCATTTATGTACATTTTTATGATTTAAGAAATGTATTTTGCTGGTTTGTGTTAGCATTGATGCCCAACAGACTTTCTATTTTTTTCATACAGCAATTCATAAAATACTTCTTTTTAAATTAAATTTAGATGAAACTGTCCTTTTATATTCTAAAAAGCATTTATGAAGCTGTTAAATAAATGTAACATAAGGTTTTTGAAATGTGAAAACATTAAAGGATTTACATTTCCCTCTACTTTCATTATTTAAGTGCATATTATATTTTATGTAAGATGTAGTCTGAAGTTTTTTGACTAAATTCTTTTTTTCATGATAGCATATCAAAATTATATGCATTGTGATGGTTGAACTACTTAAAAATGATAAAGACTATAAGACTGGAATAGAGCATGGGAAAAAATGAACAGAGTTTTTATCTGCAAATTATTGTGGTTATATAATAATGGTAAAAACAGATTATATTTATTGAGCACCTACTGAGTTCCAGGCAATATGCAAAGGTCTTTTGGTATAAAAGTAGCATAGTTTATGTTCACAAGGTAACACTCAAATATATACTAGCAATATGTAAAATTTAATCTCAGGTAATGGAAAGCCATTCTCCTACTTCTTCATGCAAAGATTTATCACTCTTCCGGGTATTTTCTCTTTGTCACATACTTCACAACAAGTCTATCAGCATGTTATATTGATTATTTGTGCAGAATACATTTAGAGTGTGTCTTTTTCTCAAAATCTCTTCTGTTACTGTCCTGGCCAAAAGAGCCATCATCTCAGTCTTTAAATTATTGCCATGTCTTCTAGATTGTCTTCCTGTTTTCTGTCTTATACACCTTTAAGTCTAACCTCAATGTAGAGGATAGAGTGATTTTTTGCTCAAAGGTGGCCTCTCTCTAATCCAAAACTCAACATATAAATGCATTACCTTTGCCCCAGCATGGGACCTGAATTCCGCTGATGAGCCTCCCTGACACGGAGGGAACACTACTGAGAACCAACTAGCAATGGAACTGGAAAAAGACCTTGACTAAAAAGGGGAAAGGTTAAAGATAAATGAGTTTATATGGCAAAGAGACTTCAAAGTGAGTTGAGAGGTCATTTCTAAGGTTAAGCTTATGCACATCTCAGCAGGAACTCATAGACTGCCAAAGGAAATATTATCTCAAATAACAGGGCTCTTGAGAGCTCTGGAGACATCCAGACAGTATAGGCAGGGCAGACAGTTCAGGAGTTTGTTGCCCCACCAGTGGAACCTATGATTTTATCCTCCCCAGTGTGATAGAGTTGGATTCAATAATGGCTTCCCTCCACATGGCTTTGCTGTCCCTCTATTTGAAACTATAGTTAGAACTAGAGTTTATAAGCATATGTCCAAGATATTTAAGTCTATGGGCTGTCCATGTGCCAGTGGGGCCCTGAATCTCTACAGACTTGTAACACCTAATCTCCAGTTCATTGTTCTCACCTAAGACATCTATAAAGTATATGATGACTGACAAGGACCATCTCAAGGAAAAGAGAGAGTCCTCAATTGCAGGCAAGAAAGTCCCATCCATTCTTGGGATCTAAGATCCCTCTCAATTAGAGGTGGAGTGGGTGTCATCATCACAGAATCCTCAGGATTGGGGAATGGATACTGGACTAGAGTCTTACAGTTGTTCTTCTGTAGATTTGTTGTGATCCTAGCAATGGAAGAACTTTATCATGGATGTGGAAGCAGTGGCCACTGAAGGTTCTGAGGGGAGGGAGAGGGAAAAATAAGTGTAATTTGGAGGCATTTTCAGGACTTCAGAAATATCCTTAAAGGCATTGCAAAGACAGATACAGACCATCGTATATCTTGTAATTACTTGCAAAAATGTGCAGGAGTGTGTAAACTTCACTGTAAAGTGTAATCATCATTTAATGGCAATATTCCAAGATGTGTTCATCAATTGTGGCAAATGTGCCTCACTAATGAAGGATGTTGTCAATCTGGAAAAATTTGGGAGGGGGACATAGGGGAATCCCTTGTATTTTTTGTGTAACATTTATGTAATCTAAGTTTCTTTAAAAATAAAAATATATTAAAAAACAAACAAAGCTTATATCACAAAACTTAGAATATTTCTCATCATATTAAGAGTAAAAATCAAAATTCTTAAAGAGTCTACAGTTCCAACATGATCTTGCCACCACTTCTTCTATCATACTCACTTTGGAGTGGCCATGCCCTCCACCATTCCATATACATATTAGGACTGCTGCCACCTGAAATATTCCTATTTGTTTCTTTTTCCTGAAATTCCCCTCCACTTGATAACTGCATGGGCCTTTTCTCATTCTCGTCCTCTTAAGAACAACACTCACACCCTATAGAAAATTGCACATGCCCCATCCTTCACCAATGTTGCATTTATTTTCCATAGATGTTATGCCCATCTAAAATTCTCTCTATATATATTGCTTATGCCTTTTGTTTATACTCTGTTTTCTTCCACATTGAAAGCTGTATAAGCACAAGATTTTTACAAACTGGCACAAAGAAGAGTGCCTTAATAAATATACTTGAAGTGCTGAATTTTGCAATTGATGAAACTGGGGCATAGATATTTCATAGAGCTTGTTCATGAGCAGGCAACAGGTTAAAGGACAAGTTCAAATTAGAACCTAGACATACTGACTTTAGTGCCCACATTCTTTATCACAATTTTATAATATGACATTTTTTCTTCAGTATTATACTACTTTAATCAGAGTTATAACCATATAATACAATAATTTATTATATTAAGCAGTATTAACAGATATAGGGATTTTTTGAGAAGGATATTTTGTTGGCAGATTTCACTAGAGTTGCTAACAGAAGGCAGTGTAATTTTGCCTTCATAATTGGATATTTATCTTTGTTTTTCTCAGTGAGTTTGATGAATCATGATGTGTTTTACAGTTGGCTGATTTGTTTTTCTGTTTATACTTCCTGAGGGTTTGCTGACATCAATGACCTTATGGTTTGATATCTTTCCTTATTTTTGGAAAAGTCTTGACAATTATCTCCTTAAATATTTCTTCTGATCCATTCCCTCTCTAGAGTTCTTTTTGTTGAACTCTAACTACATGTGCAATAAACTGTATGATATTGTACAACATCTCTTGGATATTTTTCCTCTCTTTTTTTAAACAAATTTTTGTTGGAAAATTCCTATTGGCTTATCTTCAACTTCACTCATTCTTTTTACAGTAATATTGACTCTACTGATGATCTTGCTGTCTGATTTCTTTGTTTCTGATATTGTGTATGTCTATGTGTGCTTTATAAAATTATTTTATATCTAGCCTTTCATTGACCTCAGTCTTAAGTTATTCATGCCTGATGATATTTCAGACATATCTGTGCATGAAGTTTATCCTCTCAGTTAGAAATTTTAAGTTAACAATTGTCATTGCTCTTTAGTCAAAGACCACTAGGACTAGTATATGTTTAGCAAGGTAGGTTTATTAATCAATACAGTGAGGAAGAACACATGCCATGAGGAAATGTGCAGTTTCTAAGTAAAAGGGTATTAGAAGGAACCTATGATAGCCCTGGTTGGATAATTAGGGTAAGGATATAAGGAAGAAATTTCTGTCATGGTTTGTATGCTCTCAGATTGCAGGAGCAGTTCTGTGATTCAGCAGGAATCAAAAGGAAGGAAAAGGAAGAATAGGTGTAACATGGGAGCGATTTGGGGATATTGGAATTCACCTACATGATATTGCAATGACGGATACAGGCCATTATGCATTTTGTCATAACATATAAAATTGTGTGAGGCAGAGTGAAAAACTATAATGTAGACTATAGTCCATGGTTAGCATCAATGCTTCAATATGTGTTCATCAGTTGTAACAAATGTACCACACTAATGAAAGATGTTGTTAATATGGGTAAGTGTGGGAGCAAGAGGGGGTGGGGATATGAGAATCCCTTTTATTTCTAATGTAACCTTCATGTAATCTAAAGCTTCTTTAAAAATAAAAAAATTACAAGAGTTAAGTTTGTTAAAATTAATGAAAGATTATTAGAATAGTACTATTGACTATAGTCAATAGTTTACTTTAGGTATACTTTTTTCCGTATACCACTCTATTATTAACACCTTGTATTTCCAAACCTTTGCAATCAACCTATTTACAAATCCTGTACAAATTAAGCACCAACTCCTCCTCATTTCTAACCTCAGTATAGCACCTTGTAAATTATATTACACAAATTTGCTTATTTGGTTGCTTAATATAATTAGCTTAAATCAGAGAGGTGATACAATATTTGTCCTTTTGTGCCTGGCTTATTTCACTGAACAAATGTACTCAGGGTTCATCCATATTGTCACATGCATCAGGACTTCTTTATAATAAAAACTATTATTTCCATTTTTTGAACTTTATACAAATTTTCCTTATGACTCTCTATATGGTTTATTTAGCAAGTCCAATGTGCATTTGTGGAATATAAAATTTTAACATTGAGATATAGAGTTCTATGAATGTAAGTAAGGTCTACTTGAAAAACAGCATTGCTTGAGTCTTCTATCTATCCTTATTTTTATCAGATATTTTGTCAGTTGTTGGGCCTTGTATTAGTAAGCATTCTCCAGTGAAACTACTATTTTATTTTATGTGTATGCAACATTTTATCTATTCATTTGTTTTCTATTATTAAAAAATCTGTAAGAGGTAATTGACTTTATAAATAAAAATAGCAACAATATTTTGAGAGTCCTACATCTATATGTCAAATGTATGAAAAAAAATAGTCCAAATGCCATGAGGGGATATCTACAAATACATCACTTAATATTCATGTACTAAGTGTGAAGTGGTATAAAATCAAATGAAAGTAGATTTATATGAGTTAAACATGTATACAATGTATTCTATAACAAAAACTGATATCAGTAAACAAAGAATTACATCTAACAAGGAAATGATAAATATAAAATATGTTTAATTACTCCAAATTATAGCCAAAATTATTAACAATAAAAAGGCACATATAGGTAAAACATAAAAAATGGCAATATGATATAATTAAACCTAAACATATCAATAATTATAATTAGTGTAAATAGTATAAATAACAATTAAAAAGAAGAGATTCTTTGATAGAATTCAAAAACACAACTCAATTCTATGTAGCCTTCAAAAATGTATTTTAAATTTAAAAAATAGTTGAAAAGAAATACAGTTATATAATGCTAACACTAAGTTAAAGAAAATTGGAATTGTTAAATTATTAAGTTAGTATCAGATACAGTAGATTTCAGAGAAAAATAATAAGAATGATAATGAAAGATATTTCAAAATGATATTGGGGTCATAAATAAGTCCCAAATCAACCTGTCCCAAACAATAGAATTATAAACAAATTATGTGAAACTGGTAAAACTGCCAGAAAAATACACATATCAACAATTATAATTGGAGATTTCCTTTTTATACTGACCCTCTCTTCATTGACACTGTGATTTTCTTTCTAAGTGGTTATCCATTTAATCTTTTTTTTTTAACTTTATTTTGTTCATTTAATAATTGAAAACATAAACAATTAAAAACTAAAAAGTAAACACAGATGAATAAATATATAGATTTCTCAATTAAATGTAATGGATACATGTAAATTTTTGTTGTTGTTTTGGTTTTTGTTTGTTTTTTTGTTTTTTTTGTATGTGAATCAAACAATATATTATACAATATGGACATTATTATTGACACCCCAGTAATAAAAAAGATTATATAAGAGAATAATGTGTGCAAATGTAAGCCAACAAGTTTGATAACCTAGATGAAATGTACAAATTCCTAGAAATATAGAAACTCTCTACATTGACTCAAAAAGAAATAGAAGATTCAGCATTTCAATACCAAGTAAAGACTTGAATCAGCAATCAAAATCCTCCCAACAAAAAGTTGTCTAGGACCACATGACATAAGAGGAGAATTTTAACAAACATTCCAAGAAGAATTCAGAACAATCCTACTTAAACTGGTCCCAAAAATTGGGACAGGAACTCTGACTAATTCATTCAAGGAGGCCAGATCACCCTAATATCATATCATAGCCTGATCAAGAAATTACAAACAAAGAAAATTACAAACAAATATCCCTTATGAACATGGATGTAAATATCTTTAACAAAACACTAGCAAACTGGATCTAACAGCTTTATAATATAATTATCCACCATAATCAAGTGGGATTTTTCCAAGATATACCAGTATGGTTCAGCATAAGAAAACAATCAATGTAATAGACTACATTAATAGAAAAAGGATAAAAATCATGTGATCCTCTCAAGTGATGCCAAAAAAGTATTTGACAAATCCAGTACACCTTCATGAAAAAAATACTTGGAAAACTAGCAATAGAAGGAAACTTCCTCAACATGATATACGGAGTATATGAAAATCCTACATCTAACATCATATTCAATGGTGTTAGATAGCTTTCCCACTAAAATTAGGAACAAGAACAGGATGCCCACTCTCACTACTCCTATTCAACATTGTACTGATATTCTACTCAGAGCAATTAAGCAAATAAACGAAATAAAAAGCATGCAAAGTTTTAAAGAAGTAAAACTTTCCTCATTTGCAGATGACAGAATCCCATATATATAACATGACAAAATCACAACTAAGCTAGCAGAGCTACTGAATGAATTCAGCAGATTGGTGGGTTCAAGATCAACAGGAAAAAAAACATAGTGTTTCTATAAAATAGTAATAAACAATCTGAAGGGGAAATTAATGAAAAATCTATTTACATTAATGACAAAATGTGTCAAATACCTAGGAAATAATCTAACACAGGAGGCAAAGAACTAACACACAGAAAAGTTAAAAACATTGTTAAATGAAATGAAAGAAGACCTGAATGTATAATCCATGTTCATAGATTCAAAGCCTCATTCTTTTAAGATAAAACTTCTAAACAAATTGGTTTATAGATTCAATGGAATCTCAATCAAAATTCCTTTTCATAGAAAAGGAAAATCCACTAATCAAATTGATATGGAAGCATAAGTGGTTCCAAATAGTCAAAAAACATCTTGATAAAGAAGAACAAATTTTGAGGACTCACAGTTCCTTATTTTAAAATTTATCATAAAGCTACAGTGGTCAAAACAGCATGACCATGTTTGGTGGTAAAAATCTGATAATAGTACCTCATAATCTAATAAATATTTCACCACAGTGTGGTGTGTCAGTGGAGGGGTGTTGTATAGGAATTCTACACATGTGCATAATTGTTTTGTAAGTTCAGATCCTCTGTAATAAAAATACATTAAAGGATAATAGGGTGGGTTGGGGGAAAAATACACCAAATGTAGGATATGAACTATAATTAATAGTAATATTTTGAGGATATTCTTGCATAGTTTGTAACAAATATTTCACAACAATGCAATGCAAGGTGTTGGTGGTGGGGTGATGTATGGGACTCTTATATGATGTTATGCATGTTTACTTTGTAAGTTCACAAATTTTACTATAATTTATTGTTTATGTATGTTCACAAATGAATGATGTACTTCAATAAAATATTTACATCGCATGAGTATGACACAACTATGGACATATAAACAATTGGAATTGAATTAAATTCAAAGATAAATGCTCATATCTATGGCCAATTGATTTTTGGCCAGGCTACCAAGTCCACTCAACTGGGAAAGTATAGTCACTTTAACAAATGGTGAAACAAAAACTTTATATCCATATGTAAAACAATCAAGGAGGAACCATATCTAATACCATAAACAAAAATTAACTCAAAATTAAACAAAATCTTAAATATAAGTCCAAAGAATATGAAACACTTAGAAGAAAAAACAGGAAATCTTCTTCAGATCCCAATTTTAGCTAATGGTTTCTTAGACTTCACAATAGCAGAAGGAACATCAAAAGAAAATAATACATATATGGGACTTCATAAAAATTAAATACTTTTTTCATTGGTGAACTTCATGGAAGTAAAAAATACAACCTACAGAATGGGATAAAATATTTGGAAAATACCTATGTGTTAATGGTTTAATATCTGGAATATATAAATAAATCTACAAATCAACAAAAAAAGTCAAATAACACAAATTATTTTAATAAATGGTAAAAGATGACAAATGAGATAGTATTTACCACCCACTGGGATGGTTATCATTTAAAAAAATAAGTATTGAAATGGATGTGGAAAAATAGGAACAATCATCATTTTGATGGGAATGTAAAATGTTATAGCAGCTGTTGAAAATAATTTGGCAGGGTCACAGAAGGTTAAATAATGTATAGAATTATTGGTAATTCCCCTTATAACATATATACCCAAGAGAAATGAAAGCAGGGACTTGAACAGAAATTTTCACACCAATGTTCATAGAGGCAATATTCACAACTGCCAAAAGATGGAAGTAACATAAGTCTCCATCATTGGATGAATGAGTACATAAAATGAGGTCTTTACATACAATGAAATATTATTCAGCAATTAATAGAAATGGTGTTCTGATACATGTGACAGCATGGGTGAACCTTGAAGACATCATATTTAGTGGAATAAACAAGACACAAAGGACAAATAATGTATGATATACCTGATTTGAAATAATTAGAAAAAGCAAATACATAGAGAGAGAAACTCTAATATAGGTTATTTAGGAAGAATTGAGGCTAAGGAATGGGGAATTAATGATTAGTGGGTACAGAATTTCTGTTTGCAGTGATGGAAAAGTTTGGTAATGAATAGCGGCAATGGTAGCACAACATTGTGAATGTAATTAATACTAATGAATTATATACTTGTAATTAAAAGGGTAAATTCTAGGTTGTATGTATGTTACAAGAAAAATATTTTAAAAACCAACAGCATAGGACTTTACATCACAAAAAGCATACTAATACTAACTATGGACTATAGTTAACAGTACATACAATAAAAATCTTTCTGCAGTGTACACATTTTCCACACTAATGCAAATTTTTAATACTTGGGGGGTATAAGGGAAAAGTACCTCTGTATTTCTCATATAATTTTTCCATATATCTATAACTTCATTAATAAAAAATGCTGGAAAGTTAAACACACAAATGAAAAACAGTACTTAGTGATTAAATTGATATTATTGATCTATGGGTAATGTTGATGGACCAAAACAGACTTACAGCAGTTTTTATTTTTTTTACCAAAAACAAATATTGTTATTGAATATTAGAAGTCTTCTTCCTAATCTCCATCATTTCAGATTGCATTTTCCTCCTGAGTTTGTAGAAATAGTTTTTCCCACTGCTAAATTTACCATACAACTGCTCCTTCATAGTGTATCATGATGATTAAATGAATAGCCTTGGATGTAAGAGAGAGTTCAGGGTTAACTTATCTGGTCCTAATTGCTTCAGGGATATATAGAAATTGTTTGCTAAACAATTTTAAAATGTGAAAATTAGTATAATAATTGTGGTTCTTATTCTTTACCAAGTTTTAAAGAGATGAAATACAATTATATATTAAAGATTTATATGGAGCATAGGTGGTTACTACTATCCAGAAATTAAATATCAGAAATTTTTCATAATAAATACTTCACTGGATATCTCAATTTTTCTTTTACCATATGAGGATTATGTTGCTTAAGTGGAATATTTCAATAATATGCAATCATAACATGTTTTTGCTTGTAAATATCTTAACGATCCTCTATCTGCCTCAAGCCATATTTTATTCATAGTGCTTACACTAGTATAATTTCAAGGTAATATATATAATTATATTTTCAATTCTTATAATTAGACTACCATTCACAAATCTTCAAATATCTTTTTAAATTGTTTTTTCTTTATTTTTAAAGAAACTTTACATTACATAAATATTATATCAAAAATATAGGGGATTTCCATATTCCCACACCTTGCACCTCCCACAATGTTTCCCAATAACAATATCTTTCATTAGTGTGGTACATTTGTTACAATTGATGAAAATATACTGAAGCATTGCTACTAAGTAAGGTCTATTTACATTGTTTTACATTTTGCACGGCAGAATTTTATAGGTTTTGACAAGATGCAAAATGGCCTGCATCCATCATTACAATGTCATGCAGGACAATTACAATGAGCCCACAATGTCTCATGTAATACCTATTCTTCCCTCTCCCTCTCCTCATAACTTCTGGTGGCTGCTGGCTTTATATCAATGATACAAGTCCTTCCATTGCTAGAATAATAATAATTCTATTTTCATCCATAGTTGCATTTTCCCCTTATGTTTGTTCATTCCTCAATCTTGAGGATTTGGGGATGGTGATGCTCACTCTGTTTCTGACTGAGAGGGGTCTTAGATCCCATGGGGCAAAAGTAAGGAACTGCTGGCAATTATATACAACTCTCTCTTTTGGGGGATGGAAATTGTCTGTCACCATTCTTTTGTTATTAATAGTTGTCCTGGGCAAGTACAATGAAATGGAGAGTAGGTGTTGCAACTCTGCTGAGATTCAGGGCTCAACTGGCATCTGAACACACTGGAGATTAAAGTCTCTGGGACATATATTTAATGAGTATAGTGCTAATTACAGGTTCAAATAAGAGGGGCAGAAGAGTCATTTATAGGGAAATTACAAATGACTCTAACTCTGTTACATTGAGAAGCATATATTCCAAAGTAAGGCCCACTGACAGGGTTCCAAATTTCTAAGATTGTCTGCCCTGCTTATCATA
>JAKSZT010054137.1:0-132681 GCA_026826555.1 Tolypeutes matacus
CAGAATCCACATACCCTCAAGTGAAAACCCAGGAAGTTAGAGTACAATATCTCCAAAATTCCAAATTTCTCCTATGGATTATGAAGGACCATGCCAACAGCCAGCGGAGAATAAAGGGAATTGTAGGGTCCACAAGGTGACAAAGAGCGACTCAAATGTTTACAAGATATCATGGGGGAGAGGAATTGTCCATAAAACTCCAAGAACTAATTCATCAAGTGGAGTGTACCACCCTCCATTCTATGCATGTGTGATTATAGCTTCAAACCTTGAAGAAACACAAAAGGAAGTCCACTTTAGAGAAATACATAATTCCAAAGTTTCATATTTGACTCTCAACACATTCTTTGTCTTAATATATATTTTCAGTTATGCATATCATTCATACATGAACATACATAAACTTGAAGTCTAGAGCAGAATTCAGGACCTTAGAAAATAAAGGGGAATAACACTTTACAGTGGTCCAAACTCCAGTGGAAACTTGAATTGTGATTCATTTTTAAAAATTGGCCAGAGCATTTCTGAAACCCAACTAATAACTATTATCCATGGCTCAACATGGGTGTACAATTCCTGACATCCCCATGATTTTTTAAACAAATCTGGTTATTGAAATATTTTAAACCAGTATCTTTTTTATCCAATGTGTACATTCCCCGGTCTTGTTATATTACCAGTGGAGTGCATTCATCTCTTCAATCATTATTAAACCTTTTCAATAGTTCTTTAATAATTATAATAAATGAAGAAAAACCAGAAGAGTAAATAATAAATTACTCATCTCTCAATCCTTTTGTTGACCCTGGCATATAGATGATTTTCTGGCTGTCCTTGAACACCTTTTTTTGTTTATCTATCAGTTTTATTGATTTGTGTTCCCATACTACCTCAGGTAGACAAAGTAAACAATTCATGTCTTTTTAAAGCTGTTGAAAATGTCTTTATTTTAAAGTAATGAACAGAAATGTATATCAGATTGAATGAAAATGATAATTTTAAAGTGGAGTGTAGGAAAATCAATAATTCAGAGGAGATCTTTTTCCATGATTTCACAACTGTTTGCTGAATGTTTAGAAAGCTCTGGATTTTCTTTCAAGGAAACCATTCCTGATTTTCTGGACATCATTGAGATGTTCTCGAGTGCAGAGAGATTGTGAGGCAGGCATCCATATATAAATACCTGCTCTTATGACACAATGTATTATTTTATGAAGTATTGGAAATAAAAACAAATGCATTCTTACAAAGAAACAGAACCCACATATACTTGTATGAAAACCCAGGAACTCAGAGTAAAATAACTCCCAGCCTCAAAATTTCTCCTATGGCTTATGAAGGACCTTGCCAACACCCAGAGGAGAAAAAGGGACATGTAGCATCCACATGTGGAAAAGAGTGACTCAAATGTTTACAAGATATCATGGGGGAAAGAAATGTTTCACAAAAGTCAAGAACCTAAACCATCAAGCACAGTGTACCACCCTCCATTCTATGCAAGTGTGATTATAGCATCAAAATTGAAGAAACATAAAAGGAAGGCCACTTGGGAGAAATAGGTAAATCCAAAGCTTCATATTTGCCTCTCACCACCCTCTTTCTCTTAATATATATTTTAAGTGATGCATATCAATCATACCTGAACCTACAGAATCCTGAAATCCAGAGCAGAAATCATGACCTTAGAAATAAAGGACATAAAACCTTACAATGGTACCATCTCCAGCAGAATCTTGAATTGTGATTCATTTTTAAAAATAGCCCTGAGTATTTCTGAAACAAGACTATTAAATAAAGAGGGTGGTGTGAGACAAATATAAAGTTTTGAAATTACCTATTTCTCTAAAGTGGTCTTCCTTTTGTTATTCTTCATTGTTGGAGGCTATAATCATGCGTGCATACAATGGAGGGCTGTACACTCTGCTTGATGGGTAAAGTCCTTGATTTTAATCAACCATTCCTCTCCATCATGATATCTTGTAAACACTGTAAATTTGTAAATTGTAAAAATTGTAAATTGCTGAATATTTAGAAGGCTCTTCATTTATTTCAAAGAAACCATTCCTGATTTTCTGGACTTCATTGGGCTGTTTTCGAGTACAGAGAGATTATGATGCATCTATCCATATACAAATACCTGCTCTTATGACATATTGTAATTTTTTAGACAGTATTGGAAATAAAATCAAACCCATTCTTACAAAGAAACAAAATTCACATATACACAAATGAAAACCCAGGTACTCAGAGGATAAAGAGCCCAAACCACAAAATTTCTCCTATATCTTTTGGAGAAACTTGCCAACACCCAGAAGAGAAAAAGGGACATGTAGGTTCACACGGTGACAGAGAGTGACTCAAATATTTACAAGATATCATAGGGGAGAGGAATGGTTCATAAAAATAAAGGACCTAATCCATCAAGCAGAGTGTACCACTGTCCATTCTATGCACGCATGATTATAGTATCCAACAATGATGAAACACAAAAGGAAGACCACTTTAGAAAAATAGAGTGGTCCATAGCTTCATATTTGTCTCATACCACCCTGTTTCTCTTAATATATATTTTTTAGTGATGCATATCAGTCATACATGAACATATATAAACTTGAAGCATAGAGCAAAAATCATGACTTCAGGAAATAGAGGGGCATAACACCTTAAAGTGTTCCCTTCTCCAGCAGAAACTTGAATTGTGATTCATTTATAAAATTCACCAGAGCATTTCTGAAACACAAATAATAACTTTTATCCATGACTATACTTGGGTGTACAATTCCTGATATCCCCATCATTTTTAAAACAAATCTGTTGTTTTGAGACCTATTAGTCCAATTTCTTTTTATCCAATGAGTGCATCCCTGGGCCTTTGTATATTCACAGTGGAGTGCCTTCATCTCCTCAATCATTATTAAACCTTTTCAATACCTGTGTAATAATTATAATATATAACGAAAAACCAGAAGAATAAAGAAAAATTATTCACCTCTCAAACCATTTGTTGACACTGACCTACATAGGTGATTTTCTGACTGTCCATGAACAACTTTTTTTTTGTTTATATAACAGTTTTATTGATATGTGATCCCATACTATATCATGTAGACAAAGTGAACAATGAATGGCTTTTTAAAGGTGTTGAAAATAATTTTATTTTATAATTATGAACTGTAACAGATTTAAGACTGAAAGATAATATTAATTTTAAAACCGAGGGTAGGTAAATCGATAATTCTGAGATCGTTTTCCATGATTTCATGATTGTTTTCTGAATGTTTAGATGGCTCTGGATTTTGATGTAATGAAACCATTCATGATTTTCTTGACATAATTGGACTGTTCTCAAGTGCATATAGATTGCGATTTAAGTATCTGTATATAAATAACTGCTCTTATGACATACTGTAATTTTTTTAGAATACACTGGAAATGAAAATCAAACTTATTCTTACAAAGAAACAAAATAATCATATACACAAAAGAAAATGCTGGAACTAAAGACTCCAAATAGTTCACAGCCACCAAATTTTTCCTATGTCTTATGAAGGAACTTGCCAACACCCAGAAGTGAAAAAGGGACTTGGAGAGTCCACAAGGTGACAAAGAGGGACCCAAATGTTTACAAGAATTCATGGGGGAGAGGAATGGTTCATAAAAGTCAAGTACCTAATCAATCAAGCAAAGTGTATAGCCTTTCATTCTATGCACGTGAGATTATAGCCTCCAAAAATGAAGAAACCCAAAAGGAAGACCACTTTAGAGAAATAGGTAATTCCAAACATCATATTTGTCTCTCACCACCCTCTTTCTCTTGATATATATTTTTATTGATGTTTATCTGTCAGACATGAACATACATAAACTTGAAGTCTAGAGCAGAAATCACAACCTTAGAAAATAAAGGGGAACAGCAACTTACATTGGTCCCATCTCCAGCAGAAACTTGAAATGAGATTTATTTTTAAAAATGGCCAGATAATTTCTGAAACATTATTAATATCTATTATCCATGGCTTTACTTGGGTGCACAACTCCTGACATCCAGATGATTTTTAAAACAAATCTGTTGTATTGAGATTTATTAAACCACTATCTTTTTTATCCAATGTGTATATTCCCTGGTCCGTATATCCACAGTGGGGTGCATTCATGTCTTCAATCATTATTAACTCTTTTCAAAAGCTCTGTAATATTTATAATAAAGAAATACAAGAAGAAATTATTTACATCTCAGTCCATTTGTTGACACTGACATACATCAGTGTTTTCTGGCTGTCCTTGAACAAATATTTTTGTTTATATATCAGTTTTATTGATCTCTGATGCCATACTACATCATGTTGAAAAAGTGTACAATGAATGGCTTTTAAAATGTGTTGAAAATTTCCTTATTTTAAAAATATATCCTGAAACAGATATTAGATTGAAAGAAAAGGTTAATTTTAAAAGGGATTGCACGTAAATCAAAAATTCAGAAATATATTTCCATGATTTATTGTTGTTTTACTGAATTTTCAGAAGACTCAGGATTTTGTTTCAAGGAAACCATTCCTGATTTTATGTACATCATTGGGATGTACTCGAGTGCAGAAAGATTGTGATGAGTGTATCTCTGTATAAATACCTGCTCTTATGACATATTGTAATTTTTTAGAAAGTATAGGAAATAAAATAAAGCTCATTCTTACAAAGAAACAGACTCCACATATACAAAAATGAAAACTCAGGAATTAAGAGTACAAATATCCCCCAGCCTCCAAACTTCTCCTATGGCTTGTGAAGGACCTTACAAAAACCCAGAGGAGAAAAATGGACTTGTAGGGTCCACAAGGTGACAAAGAGTGACTCAAATATTTACAAATATAATGGCTCAGATGACTGTTTCCTCAAAGTCAAGGACCTAATTCATGAAGCAGAGTGTACTGCCCGCCATTCTATGCATGCTTGATTATAGCCTCCAACAATGAAGAAACAGAAAAGGAAAACCACTTTAGAGAAATAGATAATTCCAAAGCTTCTTATTTGACTCTCACAACCTTCTTTCTCTTAATATATATTTTTAATGATGCATATCATTCATACATAAACATACATAAACATGTACTTCTGAGCAGAATCCATGACCTTAGGAAATAAAGGGGCATAACTCCTTACAGTAGTTCCATATCCACATCTCCTGGAGAAACTTGAATTGTGATTCATTTATAAAAATTGCCCAGAGCATTTCTGAAACCCGAATAATAACTATTATCCATGGCTCAATTTGGGTGTAGAGTTCCTGACATCCCCATGATACTTAAAACACATCAATTTTATTGTGACATATTAAAGCAATATTTTTTATACAATGTGTGTATTCCCTTGTCCTTGGCATATTCACAGTGGGGTGCATTCATCTCTTCAATCATTATTAAACCTTTTCAATAGCTTTATAATAATTAAAACAAATAAAGAAAATCCAGAACAATAAAGAAGAAATTATTCACCTCTCAATTAATTGTTGACATTGATATACATAGGTGTTTTTATGGCTGCCATTGAAAAACATTTTTTGTCTATTAGTTTTATTGATATGTAATTCCATACTACAGCATGTGGACAAAATGAACAATGAATGGCTTTTTAAAAGTTGTTGAAAAGGTCTTTATTTTATACATATGAACTGATCGGTTATTAGATTGAAAGAAAGTATTAAATTTAAAAGTGAGTGAAGGTAAATCAATAATTCAGAGGAGATCTCTTTCCATGATTTCACAATTGTTTACTGAATGTTTAGAAGGCTCCAGATTTTTTTCAAGGAAACCATTCCTGATTTTCTTGATATCATTGTGCTGTTCTTGAGTGCAGAGATGTATTATTGGTTGTATCCATATATAATACCTGCCTTATGACATATTGTAATTTTTTAGAATGTGTTGGAAATAAAATAAACCAATTCTTACAAAGAAATTGTTTCCACGTATACACAATTGAAAACCCTGAATCTCAGAGTACAAATAGCTCCCATGCTTCTAATTTTACATATGCCTTATGAAGGAGCTTGCCAAAACCCAGAAGAGAAAAAGGGAATTGTAGTGTAAAGAAGGTGACAAAGAATGACTCAAATATTTACAAGATATCACAGGGGAGAACAATGGTTCCTAAAAGTCAAAGTCCTAATACAAAAAGCAGAGTGTACCACCTGCCATTCTATGCATGAGTGATTATAGCCTCCAACAATGAAGAAACACAAAAGTAAGATACCTTTAGAGAAATACATAATTCTAAAGCTTCATATTTGTATCTCCCCACCCTCTTTCTCTTAATATATATTTATAGTAATGCATATCATTCATACATGAACAACATACACTGGAAGTCTAGAGTAGAAATCACTACCTTAGAAAATAAAGAAGCATAACATCTTACAGTGGTCCTGACTCCTGCAGAAAATTGAATTGGGATTCATTTTTTAAAATTGGCCAAAGAGTTTCTGAATTATGTCTACTAACTATTATCCATGGGTCAACTTGAGTGTACAATTCTTGACATCCCATGATTTTTAAAACAAATCTGTTTTATTGAGACATATTAAACCAATATCTTTTTTATCCAAAGTTTACATTCCCTGGTCCTTTGTATATTCACAGTGGTGTGCATTCATCTCTTTAATCATTATTAAGCCATTTCAATAGCTCTATAATAATTATGCTAAATAAAGGAAAACCAGAAGTATAAAGAAGAAATTATTCACCTCTGAATCCATTTATTGACACTGACATACATAGGTGTTTTTCTTGCTGGCCTTGAACAACTTTTTTTTGTTTATCTTTCATTTTTAATGCTATATGATCACATACTACATCATTTGGAGAAAGTGAACAATGAATATCTTTTTTAAAGCTGTTGAAAAGGACTCTATTTTAAAATTATGAACTGAAACTGATATTAGATTGCAAGAAAATGTTAGTTTTAAAAGGGAATGTAGGTTAATCAATAATTCCAAGGAGATCTATTTCCATGATTTCATGGTTGTTTACTGAATGTTCAGACAGTTCCAGATTTTATTTTAACGAATCCATTCCTGATTTTCTTGACATCATTGGGCTGTTCTCGAGTGCAGAGTGATTTAGATGCAGGTAACCATATATAAATATCTGCTCTTATGACATATTGTAATTTTTAAGAAAATTTTGGAAATATAATCCAACTCATTCTTCAAAGAAACATAATACACTTATTCACAAAAGAAACCCAGGAACTCAGAGTCAAATAGCTCCCAGCCTCCAAATTGCTCCTATGGCTTATGAAGGACCTTGCCAACAACCAGAAAAGAAAAAGGGACTGGTAGGGTTCACAAGGTGACAAAGAGTGAATCATATGTTTACATGATATCATGGGGGAGAGGAATGGTTCATAAAGGCAAGGACCTAATCCATCAAGCAGTATGTACTTCCCTCCATTCTATGCACACGTGATTATGGCTTCCAATAATGAAGAAACACAAAGTAGTTTCCGTTTAGAGAATAGAATTTTCAAAGTTTCATATTTGACTCTAACCACTCTCTTACTCTTAATATATGTTTTTATTGATGTATATCACTAATACATGAATATGTATAAAATTGAAATCTAGAGCAGAAAACACAGCCTTAGAAAATAAAGGGGCATAACATCTTAGAGTGGACACATACCCACATCTCCAGCAGAAATTTGAATTGTGATTCAGTTTTCAAAATTGGCCACAGCATCTCTGAAATATGACTAAAATCTATTATCCATGGCTCAATTTGGGTGTACAGTTCCTGACATCTGCTCGAATTTTAAAATAAATCTCCTTTATTTGAAATATATTAAACCAATGTTTCTTTATACAATGTATACATTCCCTCATCTTGGTATATTTACAGTGGTGTGCATTTATTCCTTCAATCACTATTAAACCTTTCAATAGCTCTATAATAATTATAATAAAGAAAAACCCAAATAATAAAAAAGAAATTATTCACCTCTCAATCCATTTGTTGACCCTGACATACAAATGTGCTTTTTGGTTGCCCAAGAATAAATTTTTTGTTTATCTATCAGATTGATTGATATGTTATCCCATACTACATCATTTGGACAAAGAAATCAATGAATGGCTCTTTTAATGTTGTTGAAAAGGACTTTATTTTAAAATTATGACCTGAAACGGATATTAGATAGAAAGAAAATGTTAATTTTAAAAGGGAGTGTAGGTAAATCGGTAATTAAGAGGGGATATTTTACCATGATTTCATGATTGTTTACTGAATGTTTAAAAGTCTCCAGATTTTGTTTCAAGGAAACCATTCCTGATATTCTGGTCATCATTGGGTGGCACTCGAGTGCAGAGTGATTGTGATGCAGGTATTCTTATATAAATACCTGCTCTTATGAAATATTGTATTTTTTTAAAGAAAATATTGGAAATAAAATCAAACTCCTTCTTACAAAGAAACAGAATCCACAAATACACAAATGAAAACCCATGAGCTCTGAGTACAAATAGCTTGCAACACCCAAATTTCTCCTATGTCTTATGAAGGACCTTACCAAAACCCAGAAGAGAAAAAGGGAATTATAGGGACCACAAACTGGTAAAGAATGACTCATATATTTACAAGCTATCATAGGGGCCAGGAATGGTTCATAAAAGTTAAGGACCTAATCCATCAAGAACTATGTATCACCCTCCATTCTATGCATGCATGATTATAGACTCCACTAATCAAGAAACACATAAGGAAGACCGCTTTAGAGAAACAGGTAATTCAAAATCTTCATATTGGTCTCTCAAACCATGTTTTTCTTAATATATATTGTTAGTGATGCATATCAGTCATACATGAATATAAATAAAATTTAATTTTAGAGCAGCAATCACTACCGTAAGGAATTAAGGGTCATAAAGCATTACAGTTTTCACATCTCCAGCAGAAACTTGAATTGTGATTCATTTTTAAAATTTGGACAGAGCTTGCCTGAAAAATGACTATTAATTATTATTCATGGCTAAACTTGGGTGTACAACTCCTGACATCCCAACAATTTTTTAAAACAAATACTTTTTATTGAGACATATTAAACCAATACCTTTTAAATCCAATGTGTGCATTCACTGGTCCTTGGTATATTCACAGTGGTGAATTATTAAACCTTTTCAATAGCTCTGTAATAATTATAATATATAAAGGTAAAGGTGTTTTTCTGGCTGACCTTGAACAACTTTTTTGGTTTATCAGTTTTATTGATATCTGATCTCATACTATATCATGTAGACAATGTAAAAAATGTATGGCTTTTTTAAAGCTTTTAAGAAGGTCTTTATTTTAAATTATTAACTGAAAAAGATATCAGATTGAAAGAAAACATTAAGTTTAAAAGGGAGTGTAGGTAAATCATTAATTCTGAGGATATCAAATTGCATGATTTCCCGATTGTTTACTGAATGTTCAGAAGCCTTCAGGTTTTGTTTCAAGGGAACCATACTTGATTTTCTGGACATCATTGGGAAGTCCTTGAGGGCAGAGAGATTGTTATGCAGGTATCCCTATATAAATACCTGGTCTCATGACATTTTGTAATTTTTTACAAAGAATTGGAAATAAATTCAAACTCATAATTACAAAGAAAAAGAATCCACATATACACAAATGAAAACCCAGGAACTCAAAGTACAAATAGCTCCCAGTCTCCAAATTTCTCCTATGGCTTATGAAAGACCCTTGCCAAAACCCAGAAGAGTAAAAGGCACTTGTAGTGTCCACAAGGTTGCAAACAGTGACTTAAATGTTTAAAAGATATCATAGGTGAGAAGAATGGTTCATAAAAGTCAAGGACCTAATCCATCAAGCAGAGTTCACTGCCCTCCATTCTATGCACGTGTGATTGTTGCCTCCAGCAATGAAGAAACACAAAAGGAATACCAACTTAGAGAAATAGGTAATTCCAAAGATTGCCTATTTCTCACCACCCTCTTTCACTTAATATATATTTTTAGTGATGCATATCCATCATACATGAACATACATAATCCTAATGTCCAAAGCAGAAACTATGACCTTAGAAAAAAAGGGGCAGAGCACTTTACAGTGGTCCCATCTCCAGCAGAAACTTGAATTTTGATTCTTCTTAAAAACTGGCCAGAGGATTTCTGACATGCAGCTAATAACTATTATCCATGACTCAACTTGGGTGTTAAATTCCTGATATCCCCACGACTTTTAAAACAAATCTGTTTTATTGAGACATACTAAACCAATATCTTTTATATGTAAGGTATAAATTCATTGGACACTGTCATATCACAGTGGTGAGCATTCATCTTTTCAATCATTATTAAACATTTTCAATAGCTCTATAATTATTATAATAAATAAATACCGGAAATATAAATGAGAAATTCTTCATCGCTCAGTCCATTTAATGACACTGACATAAATAATTCTTTTTCTAGCTGTCATCGAGCAACTTTTTTATTTATCTATCAGTTTAATTGATATGTGATCCCATACTACATAATGTGGACAATGTGAATAATGAATGGCTTTTGTAAAGCTATGGAAAAGACCCTTATTTTAAAATTATGAACTGAAACAGACATTAGATTGAAGAAAAGGTTAATTTTAAAAGGGAGGTTATGTAAATCGATAATTCAGAGGAGATTGTTTTCCCATTATTTTAGAAGGTTCCGAATTTTGTTTCAAGAAAACCATTCCTGATTTTCTTTTCACCTTTAGGCTGTTCTCCAGTGCAGAGAGATTGTGATGCAGGTATCCATATATATACCTTCTCTTATGTCATATTGTAATTTTTTATAAAGTATTAGAAATACAATCAAACTCATTCTTACAAAGAAACTGAATTCACATACACACACAAAACAAGCCTGGAACTCAGAGTAAAATTACCTCCCAGGCTCTAAATTTCTCTTAAGGCTTATGAAGGAAATTGCCAACACCCAGAAAAGAAAAAGGGACTTGTAGTGTCCACAAGGTGACAAAAAGTGTCTCAAATATTTACAAGTTTTCATGGGTTAGAGGAATGGTTCATAAAAGTAAGGAGCTAAGCCCTCAAGCAGAGAGAACTGCCCTCCATTTTATGAACACGTGATTATAGCCTCCAACAATGAAGAAACAGAAAAGGAAGACCACTTTAGAGAAATAAGTAATTCCAAAGCTTTGTATTTGTCTCTCACCTCCTCTTTTCTCTTAAAATATGTTTTCAGTGATGCATATCAATCATACATTAACATACATAATCTTTAAGTCTAGAGAAGAAATAACAGCCTTAGAAAATAAAGGGGGCATAACACCTTACAGTTATCCCATCTTCAGCAAAAACTTTAATTGTGATCCATTTTTAAAAATTGGCCATAAAACTAATAACTATTATCCAATGCTCCATTTCGGTGTACAATTCCTGACATTCCCATAATTTTTGAAACAAATCTATTTTATTGAGACATATTAAACAAATATCTTTTTATCCAATGTGTATATTCCTTGTCCTTGGTTTATTCACAGTGTTGTGCATTAATGTCTGCAATCATTATTAAACCTTTTGAATTGCTCTATAATGATTACACTTAATTAAAAAAACCAGAAGTATAAAGAACGAATTATTCACCTCTCGATCCATTTGTTGACACTGACATACATAGGTAGTTTTCTGGCTGTCATTGAAATTTTTTTGTTTATCTATCAATTTTATTGATATGTGATTCCATACTTCATCATGAGCACAAAGTGAACAATGAATGGCTTTTCTAAAGCTGTTGAAAAGATCCTTATTTAAATTATGATCTGAAATGGATATTAGTTTGAAAGAAAATGTTAATTTTAAAGGGGAAAGTAGGTAATTTGATAATTCGGAGATCTTTTTCCATGATTTCACAATTGTTTACTGAATAATATGAAGGCTCTGGATTTTGTTTCAAGGATACCATTCCTGATTTTCTGGACATCATTGGGCTGTTCTCGAATGAAGAGTGATTGTGAGGCTGGTATCCGTATATAAATCCCTGCTCTTATGATATATTGATTTTTTTTTAGATTGTATTGGAAATAAAACCAAACTCATTCTTACAAAGAAACAGAATCCACTTATATACACATGAAAACCCAGGAACTCAGAGGACATATCGCTCCCCATCTCCAAATTTCTCCTGTGGCTCATGAAGGATCTTGCCAACACTCAGAAAAGGAAAAGGGATATTTAGGGTCAACAAGGTGAAAAAGAGTGACTCAAATACTTACAAGACATCATGGGGGAGAGGAATGGTTCATAAAAGGCAAGGAACTAATCCATCAAACAGTTTACCACCCTCCATTCTATGCACGTGTGATTATAGCCTCCAACAATGAAGAAACACAAAAAAGAAGACCACTTTAGAGAAAAAGGTAATTCCCAAGCTTCATATTAACTCACACCTCTCTCTTTCTATTAACATATATTTTTAGTGATTCATATGAATCATACACAAACATACATAAACTTGAAGTCTAGAGCAGAAATCTCAACCTTAGAAAATAAAGGGGCATGACACCTTACAGTGGTCCTGTCTCCAGCAGAAACTTACATAGTTTTTCATTTTGAAAAATTGACCAGAGCATTTGTGAAAAACTATTAATAACTATTATCCATGGCTCATCTTGGGTGTACAATTCCTGACATTCCCATGATTTTAAAACTATTTTTTATTGATACATATTAAACCAATATCTTTTTTTATACAATATGTACATTCCCTGGTCCTTGGCATATTCACAGCTGTGTGCATTCATCTCTTCAATCATGATTAAACCTTTTCAAGAGCTCTATAATAATTAAAATGAAAAAGGAAATACAGGAAGGATAAAGAAGAAATTATTCACCTCTCAAACCATGTCTTGTCACTGACCTACATAGGTGAATTTGTGGCTATCCATTAACAAAATTTTTTTAATCTATTAGTTTTATTGATATGTGATCCTGTACTGCATCATGTGGACAAACTGAACAATGAATGAGACTTTTAAAACTGTTATAACAGAACTAAAAGTAAAATATTATTAATGGATTGGGACATTCAAAAAAAGATGGGGAAAAAATTGTTAACTATTTTTTTATTTTATTTTCTCCTTTAATCACTGCATTACAAGATGTCCAGTATGTACCGTGAAAACTTCCCCATCTTATTCCCCAGTGTCTCCTAAATTTCATTAAGTTTTCAATGAAGATTTAGGTCACAGCAAATTCACACACTGAATACTAATGTTTCCCATGTACCCAACCTCCCTCCCCCATTCCAACCCCATAATAAAACCTCTTTTATTTGTTTGGATGGTAGCATTTTTATAACTGTTATACAGATAGTGAGAGATAGCTACTAATCACTATCAATTGTTTACAGTATAGTTTAATGATTTTTGATGATATTTACGGTGTCCTTTATCCATTTTTGTAAGGTAATTAAAAACATTTCCCATTACCACTAAATACCCCATATGATCTCTTCTGTTCCTTCCTCCTCATCTCCCTGGGGAATATGACACTCCCCTGTCTTGACTCATGGGATGTCAATAATCATAGTTACATGCCTTGGGGATTCTAACCTGCCCTTCCTAGTCTACCCACCAGTTAACCCTGCTCCACCAAACCCACTGGCATCACTACTTACCTGTCCTATCCTTACATATGCCATTATACTCTATCACTTTACCATAGATTATGTCCATATGGTTGATGGCTCACAACCTACTCTTCTCTCTCTCTCTCCCTTGGTAATCTAAGTTTCAGGCAGTGGTTCTCAGAGACTGCTCACTTTCTTGAAGTCAAATCAGTGAGGCCATATACTGTTCATCCTTCAATTCCTGGCTTGCTTCACTCAACATAAGGTCTTCAAGATTCATCCATGTTATTCCATGTATTAGCACCTTTTTTCCTTCTAACAGCTGAGAAATAGTCTATTGTATGTATATACCTCATTTTGCTTATCCATTCATCTGTTGATGGACACCGAGGCTGATTCCAGTTTTTGGCAATTGTGAACAATTCCGCTATGAACATTGGTGTGTATATATCTGTTCGTGTCTTTGCTTTCAGTTCTTCTGGGTATATACTGAGCAGTGGAATTGCTGGATCATATGGAAGATCTATGTTAGTTTCCTGATAAATCACCAAAATGTCTTCACAATGGCTAGACCATTCCACAATCCCACCAGCAGAGGATGAGGGTTCCTATTCCTCCACATCTTCTCCAACACATATTCTGCTGTTTTTTTAATAGCTGCCATTCTGATGGGTGTAAGATGGTATGTCATTGTGGTTTTGATTTGCATTTCCCTAACAGCTAACGATGCCAAGCTTTTTTTCATGTGCTTTTTAGCCTATTTGTATTTCTTCCTTGGAGAAGTGTCTTTTCAGGCCACTTGCCCATTTTTAAATGGGTTGTTTGTCTTTTTATTTTTGAGGTGTTGGATTTCTTTATATATGCAGGATTCTAGGGTCTTATTAGATATATGGTTGCCAAATATTTTCTCCCATTGGGTAGGCTTCCCTTTTATTTTCTAAATAACATCCTTTGAGGTGCAGAAGTTTTTAATTTTGAGGAGATCCAATTTATTTATGTTTTCTCTTGCTGCTCATGATTTGGCTGTGAAGATCAAGAAGCCATTTCCTATTACAAGTCCTGTAGATGCTTCCCTACATTATCTTCCAAGGTCTTTATACTTTTGGCTCTTATATTTAGATCTTTGATCCATCTTGAGTTGACTTTTGTATAAGGTGTGAGACAGTACTCTTCTCTCATTCTTTTGGATATGGATATCCAGTTCTCCAAGCACCACTTGTTAAAGAGGCCATTCTTTCCCAATTGAGTGGTCTTGGTTGCCTTGTCAAATATCAGATGACTATATATGCGAGGATCTATATCAAAACTCTAAATTTCATTACATTGCTCAGTAGTTCTATCCTTGTGCCAATACCATGCAGTTTTGATCACTGAAGCTTGTAATATGTTTTAAAGTCAGGTAATATGATACCTCCAACTTCATTTTATTTTTCAATATGTCTTTGGCATTTTGGGGCCCTTTTAAAAAATAGTGTTGATTTTATTGGAATTGCATTAAATCTGTAGCTTAGTTTGGTAGGATAGACATCTTGATGATGTTCCTTCTTCTTATCCATGAACAGGGAATATTTTTACATTTATTTAAGTCTTCTTTAATTTCCATTAACAGTGTTGTGTAGTTTTCTGTAAATAAGTCCTTTACATCTTTAGTTAAATTTATTCCTAGGTATTTGATTATTTTAGTTACTATTGTAAATTGTATTTTTTTTCTTGATTTCCTCTGCAGATTGTGCATTATTGGTGTACGGAAATGCTACTGATTTTTGAGCACTGATCTTATACCCTGTAATTTACTGAACTCCTTTATAAGTTCTAGATGCTTTGTTGTAGATTTCTCTGGGCTTTCTATGTATAAGATAATGTCATCTGCAAATATTTTATCTCTTGCATTCAAGCTTATCATTAATATCTCATTTTCCTATTAATTGTATTTGGTTATTATATGGGCTTCATCTTCAAGGAAGGTTCAGATAACAGTAAGGTTACAATGGGGCCTACAGAAGACAATTGTTGGGGGGTGTCTGGATGGGAGTTCATGGGCATAATTTAATCTGAATATACATGAAAGATATATAAAATTGTTCAAATGATTGAGGGATGGGTCATGGTCACAGTGGGTAGACAATCACTCAATAATTGAGGGAATACTGAATTCCCAGCCTGCAGATCTCTGCCACATTCTGCAAGCGAGCAGCAGCAACAGTCCCCTGAGTGCAGGGGCAGTGTCTGGCAAAAGAGGATGCCCCACTGTTGGGTTCTTCTTATTGATGACTAGCCTTATTTGTCTTTGCTCTTGTAATTGAAACTGTTATGGGGTGCCTAAGTGTTGCCATCTGAAAGACTCCTTGTTGCTCAAATGCGGCCTCTCTGTAAGCCAAATTCAGTATATGAATACATTACTTTCCCCCAATGTGGGACATGACTCCTGGGGATGAGCCTCCATAGCAGTGAGGAACTAATACCAAATGCCAACTGGAAACGCAACTGGAAAAAGTTTTGAATAAAAATGGGAAGAGGTAAAGAAAAATGAATTCATGTGGCTAAGAGAGTTCAAAGAGTGTTGGTAGATCATCCCAGGGGTTACACTTACACACAACTCAGTAGGATCTCACAGAACACCAAAGTGGATATCACCCCACACAGAGGGTCTCCGGAGGCTCTGGATACACCCAGATCCTATATAAAGGAGGATAGCCCCAGAGATTGATGCCTTATTGGTGGACTCTACTTTTTAATCTGTGCTCCTGAGAGTGACAAAGTTGGACTCAAAGAAATCCTCCTTGCACATAGTCCATTTGTCCCTTCTATTAAAATCTATATGTGAGGCTGGGGATTGTAGGTGTACTTCCAGAGACTGGAGCCTCTCACCTGCCTATGTGCCAGCTATGCCTGGAATCTAGGAAGAGCTGCAACTCCTAATCTACAGCTCAACGGACTCACCCAAGACACCTGGTGAAGAGATGATGATGGACAATGGCAAACCCAGGGAATGGAATGAGCCTGTAGTTGAAGGCAGGATAATCCCATCCCCCATATCCATGGGATATAAGCCCACTCTCACTTGGAGGTGTACTGAATATCACCATTTCTGTTCCCTCAGTATTGGGGGAAGGGCTATGGACTAGAGTGGACTTAAAGGTATTCTGTTGTAGACATATTGTGACCCAAGCAGTGGAAGAAATTATAACAGTGAGGTGGAACCAGTGGCCACTAGATGTTTTCGGGGCTTCTAGGGGAAGGGCAGTTGTAATACAAGGGTTATTTCAGGACTTGGGGGTTGTCCTGAATGATGTTGTGGAGATGGATATTGGCCTTTTTACATCAGCATATACCATGCAGAACTGTGTGGGAGAGAGTGTGGTCTATAAAGTGAACTGTGGTCTATGCTTAGTGGCAAAGCCCCAGGATGTGTATATCCATTGCAGGTGATGTGCCACACTAATGAATGATGTTTATGTGAGATGTTATGTGAGGTATGGGAGGTGGAGATCATGGGAATCCCTGTAACTTTTGTGTAATATTTATGTGATCTAAGCCTCTTTTAAAATAAATATATATAAATAATATTTATGCAAGCAAATGCACATATATGCATATGTATTTATATATCATTTTACAAATTAGGGTTTGTATTGGGAAATTTTGATATTTACCCACAATAAAATAAATAAATAAATAAATAAATAAATAAATAAATAAATATGTTATAAATGTCTTTATTTTAAAATTATGATCTGAAACGAATATTAGATTCAAAGAAATTGTTAATTTTAAGAGGGAGTGTCGGTAAATTGATAATTCAGAAGAGATCTTTTTCCATGATTTCATGATTGTTTCCTGAATGATTAGATGGCTCTAGATTTTGTTTCAAGGAATCCATTCCTGATTTTCCAGACATCATTTGGCTATTCTCAGGTACAGAGAGAATGTGATGCACGTATCCATATATAAAACCTGCTCTTATGATATATTGTAATTTTTAAGAAAGTATTGGTTATAAAATCAAACTAATTCTTACAAAGAAACAGAATCCACATATATAAAAATGAAAACCCCAGAACTGAGCGTACAAATAGCTGGCCGCTCCAATTTGCTCCTATGGCTTATGAAGGCAATGCCAAACCCAGAAGAGATAAAAGGACTTGGATCCGCAAGGTGACGAGGAGTGACTCAAATGTTTACAAGACATCATGGGGGTGAGGAATGATTCATAAAATTCAAGGACCTAATGAATCAAGTAGAGTGTATCGACCCCCAATCTATGCACGTGTGATTTTAACTTCCAACAATGAAGAAATAAAAAAGGAACACCACTTTATAAAAATAGGTAATTCCAAAGCTTCATATTTGTGTCTCACCACCCTCTTTCTTTTAATATACATTTTTAGTCATGCATGTTAGTCATACATGAATATACATAAACTTGAAGTGCAGAGCAGAAATCACAATTTTGGAGAATAAATGGGTATTACCCATTACAATGGTACCATTTCCAAAAGAAACTTGAATTGTGATTCATTTTTTTTTAATTAGCCAAAGCATTTCTGGAACTTGACTAATAACTTTTATCCATTGCTCTACTAGGGTGTAAAATTCCTAACATCCCCATGATTTTTAAAGCAAATCTGTTTTATTGAGAATATTAAAACAATAAATTTTTATCCAATGTGTACATTCTCTGGTCTTTGATATCTTCACAGTGGTGTGCATTCATCTCTTCAGCTGTTATTAAACCTTTTTAGTAGCTCTATAATATAATAAATGAACAATAACCAGGACATTAGAAGAAATTAATCACCTCTCATTCCATTTGTTGAAAGTGAAATACATAGTTGTTTTTTCGGCTGTCCTTGAAAAACTTTTTTTTATCTATCAGTTTTATTGATATGTGATCCCATACCACATCATGTGGACAAAGCAATCAATGAATGGCTTTTTTAAGGCTGTTGAAAATGTCTTTATTTTAAAATATGAACAGAAACATATATTAGATTGAAAGAAATTGTTAATTTTTAAAGGGAGTGTAGGTAAATCGATAATTAAGAGGAGATCTTTTTTTTTTCATGATTTCACAATTGTATACTGAATGATTTGAAGGCTCTGGATTTTGTTTCAATGAAACCTTTCTTGAATTTCTGGACATCATTGGGAAGTACTGGAGTGCAGAGAGATTGTTGTGCAGGTATCCATATATAAATACCTGCTCTTATGACATTTCATAATTTTTTAGAAAGTTTCATATTAAAATCAAACCCATTCTTGAAAAGAAAAGAATACACATATAAACAAAAAAATCCCAGGACCTCAGAGCACAAATAGCTGCCAGCCTCCAAATTTCTCCTATGGCTTATGAAGGAACTTGCCAACACCCTGAAGAAAAAAGGTATTTGAAGGTTCGACAAGGTGACAAAGAGTGACTCAAATGTTTACAAGATATCATGGGGGAGTAGAATGTTTCATTAAAGTCAAGGACCTAATACATCAAGCAGAATGTACCACCTTCAATTCAATTCACACATGATTATAGCTTCCAACAATGAAGAAACACAAAAGGAAGACCTCTATAGAGAAATAGATAATTCCAAAGTTTCAGATTTGTCTCTCACCCACTCTTTCCATTAATATATATATTTTGGTGATGTATACCGGGCATATATGAACATGTATAAACTTGAAGCCTACAGTAGAAATCATGACCTTAGAAAATAAAGGGGCATAATACCTTATACTGGTTCAATCTCCAGCAGAAATGTGAACTGTGATTTCTTTTTAAAAATTGGCCAGAGCATTTCTGAAACACAACTAATAACTATTTTTTTAAAAGATTTTATTTATTTATTCATTTATCCCCCCCTTGCTGCTTGTGCTCGCTGGGTCAGCTAACCCCACCGTGCGGGTGGGCTTGCCTTCACCAGGAGGCCCTGGGAAATGAACCAGGGCCTCCCATATGGTAAACAGGAGCCCTACTGATTGAGCCACAGCCGCTTCCCAACTAATAACTATTATCCATAGCTCTACTTGGGTGTAAAATTCCTGACATCCCCACAATTTTAAAAGCAAATCTGTTTTATTGAAAATATTAAAACAATATCTTTTTTATCCAATGTGTACATACCCTGGTCCTTGGTGTTTTCACAGTTGTGGGCATTCATCTCTTCAATCATTATTATTATATCTTTCCAATAGCTCTATAATAATTGTAATAAATAAAGAAGAGCCAGGACAATAAAGAAGTAAGTTTTCACCTCTCAATCCATTTGTTGACTCTGACATACATAGGTTTTTTTCTGTCATTGAACAACTTTTTTTGCTTATCAAACACTTTTATTGATATGTGATCCCATACTACATCATGTAGCAAAGTGAACAATGACTGGCTATTTTAAAGCTGTTGAAAAGTTCATTATTTTAAAAGTACGAAGTGAAACATATATTAGATAGAAATAAAATTGTAAAAGGGGTTGTACATAAATTCATAATTCAAAGGAGATCTTTTTCCACAACTTCATGATTGATTACTTAATGTTTAGATGGCTCTGGATTTTGTTTCAAGGAAACTTTTCTTGATTTTCTGGGCATAATTTCACTGTTCTAAATTACAGAGAGAAGGTGATGCAGGTATCCATATATAAATATCTGCTCTTATGACATATTGTAATTTTTTGGAAAGTATTGTGAATAAAATCCAACTGATTCTTACAAATAAACAGAATCCACATATAGATAAATGAAAGCCCAGGATCTCAGAGTAGAAATAGCTCCTAGCCTCCAAATTGCTCCTGTGGCTTATCACAGACATGGGCAAAACCCAGAAATGTAAAAGGGAATTGTAGGGCCCACAAGAAGACAAAAAGCGGGTAATATGATTACAAGATATCATGGTGGAGAGCAATGGTTGATAAAAGTCAAGGAACTAATCCATCAAAAAGAGATTACCACCCACCAGTCTATGCACACCTATTATAGCCTCCAAAAATGAAGAAACACAAAAGGAAGGCCACTTTAGAGAAATAGGTAATTCCAAAGCTTCATATTTATCTATCACCACACTCTTTCTCTTATTGTGTATTTTTAATGATGTATATCATTCTTACATAACCATACATAAACATGAAGTCTAGAGCAGAAACAACAACCTTAGAAATTAAAGGGTCATAACACATCACACTGGTCCCATCTCCAGGGGAAACTTGAATTGTGATTCATTTTAAAATTTGGCCAGAGCATTTTTGAAACATGACTAGTAACTATTATCCATTGCTCAAATTGGGTGTACAATTCTTGACATCCATATGATTTTAAAAACTATTCTGCTTTGTTGAGACATATTAAAGCAATACCATTTTTATCCAATGTGTACATTCCCTGGTCCTTGGTATCTTCACAGTAGAGTGCATTCAACTCTTCAATCATTATTAAACCTTTTCTAGAGTTCTATGATAATTATAATTAATAAAGAAATACCAGAAGGATAAAGAAGTAATTATTCACCTCTCAAATCATTTGTTGAAACTGACATATATAGGTGATTTTCTGACTCTCCTTAAACAACTTTTTTTGTTTGTCTCTCAGTTGTA
This sequence comes from Tolypeutes matacus, assembly GCA_026826555.1. NCBI lineage: Eukaryota > Metazoa > Chordata > Mammalia > Cingulata > Chlamyphoridae > Tolypeutes > Tolypeutes matacus. The sequence continues at coordinate 21,196 of JAKSZT010054137.1, forward strand.
TTGATATGTGATCCCATACTGTATCATGTGGTCAAAGTGAACAATGAATGGATTTTTAAATGTGTTGAAGTGGTTTTATTTTAAAATTATGTACTGAAACAGATTTAAGACTGAAAGAAAAGGTTAATTTTAAAATAGAGTGTAGGTAAATTCATAATTCTGAGATAGTTTTCCATGATTTCATGATTGTTTATTGAATGTTTTGATGGCTATGGATTTCAATTTAAGGAAACAATTCATGATTCTCTGGACATAATTTGGTTGTTCTTGTGTGTAGATAGATTGTGATTCAGGTATCCATATATAAATAACTGCTCTTATGACATATTGTAATTTTTTGGAATGTACTGGAAATAAAATCAAACTCATTCTTACAAACAAACAGAATAAACATATACACAAAAGAAAACCCCGGAACTCAAGAGTCTAAATAGTTCACAGCCTTCAAGTTTCTCTTATGTATTATGAAGGACCTTGCCAACACCCAGAAGTGAAAAAGGGACTTGGACGGTACATAAGGTGACAAAGAGTGACCCAAATGTTTACAAGAATTCATTGGGGAGAGGAATGGCTTGTAAAAGTCAAGTACCTATCCATCAAGCAGAGTGTAAGCCCTCCATTCTATGCACATGAGATTATATCTTCCAACAATGAAGAAACACAAAAGAAAGACTACTTTAGAGAAATAGGAAAGTCCAAAGCATCATATTTGTCTCTAACCACCCTCTTTCTCTTAATATATATTTTATTGATGTATATATGCATACATGAACATACAAAAACATGAAGTCTAGAGCAGAAATCACAAAGTTAGAAAATGAAGGGGAATAACACCTTAGAGTGGTCCCATTTCCAGGAGAAACTTGAAATGTTACTTATTTTTAAAAATGGCCAGAGAATTTCTGAAACTTGATTAATATCTATTACCCATGGCTCTACATGGGTGTACAATTCCTGACATCCTCACGATCTATAAAACAAATTTGTTTTATTGAAACCTATAAAACCACTATTTTTTTCATCCAATGTGTACATTCCCTTGTACTTGGTATATTCACAGTGGGGGTCATTTATCTCTTCAATTATTATTAAATCTTTTCAAAATCTCTATAATAATTATAATAAATAAAGAAATACCAGAAGAAATTACTCATATCTCAATCCATTTGTTAACACTGACATACATCAGTGTTTTTCTGGCTGTCTTTGAACAAATTTTTTTTTTGTTTATCTATCAGTTTTATTGATCACTAATCCCATACTACATCATGTCAACAAAGTGTACAATGAATGATTTTTTAAAATATCTTGAAAAGGTCTTTATATTAAAATTATAAACTGAACCGGATATTAGATTGAAAGAAAATGTTAATTTTAAAAGAATTGCACGTAAATCGAAAATTCAGAAATCTATTTCCATGATTTCTCTTTTGTTTACTGAATTTTTAGAAGGCTCAGGATTTTGTTTCAAGACACCATTCCTGATTTTATGTACATAATTCGGATGTACATGTTTGCAGAGATTGTGATGAAGGTATCTATGTTTAATTACCTGCTTTTATGACATATTGTAATTTTTTAGAAACTATAGAAAATAAAACCAAGCTCATTCTTACAAAGAAACAGAATCCACATATTTGAAAATGAAAACTCATGAAGTCAGAGTACAAATATCTCCCATCCTCCAAACTTCTCCTATTGCTTATGAGGGCCTTGCCAAAACCCAGAGGAGAAAAATGGACTTGTAGTGTCCACAATGTGACAAAGAGGGACTCAAATGTTTACAAATATCATGGGGGTGTGGAATGATTCATAAAGGTCAAGGACCTAATCCATCAAGCACAGTGTATCACCCACAATTCTATGCATGCATGATTATAGTCCCCAACAAAGAAGGAACACCAATGGAAAACCGCTTTAGAGATATAGGTAATTTCAAAACTTGAAATTTGACACTCACCACACTCTTTCTCTTCATATATATTTTTCATGATGCATATCAATCATACATGATCATACATAAACATGAAGTCTTGAGCAGAAATCACGACCTTAGAAAATATAGAAGCTTAACACCTTAGATTGGTCCCATTAACACATATGCAACAGAAACTTGAATTGTGATTCATATTAAAAAATTGGCCCGAGCATTTCTGAAATATGTCTAAAAAACTGTAATCCAGCGCTCAATTTGGTGTACAATTCCTGACATTCCCACGATTTTTAAAACAAATCTGTTTTTTTTTTTGAGATGTATTTAACCAATATCTTTTTTATCCAATGTGTACATTCCCTGGTACTTTGTATATTCACAGTGGTGTGCATTCATCTCTTCAATCATTATTAAACCTTTTCAATAGCTCTATAACAATTATAATAAATAAAGAAAAACCATAAGAATAAATTAGAAATTATTCACCTCTCAATCCATTTGTAGACATTGACACACATAGGTGTTTTTCTGGCTCGCCTTGAACAAATTTTTTTGGTTTATCTATCAGTTTTATTGATCACATACTACAGCATATGGGAAAAGTGATCAATTAATGCCTTTTTAAAAGCTATTAAAAGGTCTTTATTTTAAAATTATGACCTGAAACAGGTATTACATTGAAAGAAAATGTTAATTTTAAATGGAGTTTATGTAAATTGATAATTCAGAGAAAATCTTTTTCAGTGACTTCAGGATTATTTACTTAATGTTTAGAAGGCTACAGATTTTGTTTCAAGGAAACCATTCTGATTTTCTGGATATCATTGGGCAGTTCTCGAGTGCAGAGAGATTGTGCACAGGGACCTATATATAAATACTTGCTTTTATGACATATTGTAATCTTTTAGAAAGTATAGGAAATAAAATCAAACTCTTTCTTACAATGAAACAGAATCCACATATGCACAAATGGAAACCCAGGAATTCAGAATACAAATAATTCACAGCCTCCAAATTTCTCCAATGACTTATGAAGGACCTTGCCAACACACAGAAGAGAAAAAGGGAATTGTAGCACCCACAATGTGAATAAGTGTGACTCAAATGTTTTCAAGATATCATGCATGAGAGGAATCATTCATAAAAGTCAAGGATCCATTCGATCAGGCAGAGTGTACTGCCCTACATTCTATGCATGCATGCTTTTAGACTCCAACAATGAAGCAACCAAAAGAAAGACATTTTTGAGAAAAAGGTATTTCCAAAGCTTCATATTTTTCTCACCACCCTCTTTCTCTTAATATATATTTATAGTGATGCACATCAATCATACATGAACATACAGTAACTTGAAATCTACAGCAGAAATTACAACCTTAGCACATAAATGAGCATAACACCTTACAGTGACCCTGTTTCCAGGAGAAACTTGAATTGTGATTCATATTTAAAAATTCACCAGAGCATTTCTGAAACATGACAAGTAACTATTATCCATTGCTCAACTTGGGTCTACAATTCCTGAGTTTGTTGACACTGATGTACAAAATTGTTTTTCTGGCGGTTCTTGAACAACTTTTTTTATTGATCTATCAGTTTTATTGATATGTGATCCCATACTATAACGTGGACAAAATAAACATTGAATGGCTCTTTTTAAAATGTTAAAATGGTCTTTTTTTTAAAAAAATTATGAAATGAAACAGATTTTATATTTAAAGAAAATGATAAATTCCAAAGGGAGGGTAGGTAAGTCAATATTTCAGATGATATCATATTTCATGATTGCACTATTGTTTATTGAATATATAGAAGGTTCCAGATTTTGTTTCAAGGAAACCATTCATGATTTTCTGGACATCATTGGGCTGCACTCCATTGCAGAAAGATTGTGTACCAGGTATCCAGATATAAATAACTGCTTTGATGACATATTGTAAGTTTTTAGAAAGTATTGGAAATAAAATCAAACTCATTCTTACAAAGAATGCAAATCCACCTATAAACAAATGACAACACAGGAAAACAGAGTACAAAAAGCTTCCAGGCTCCAAATTCCCTCTATGGCCCATGAAGGAAATTGCCAACACCCATAAGAGTAAAAGGGACTTGTAGGGTCCACAAGGTGACAAAGAGTGACTCAAATGTTTGCAAGATATCATGGGGGAGAGGAATGGTTCACAAAAGTCAAGTACCTCATCCATCAAGCAGAGTGTACAGCCCTCCATTCTATGCACGGGAGATTTTAGGAACCAACAATGAAGAAAACAAAAAGGAAGACCATTTTAGTGAAACAGAAGATTCCAAAGCTTCCTATTTGCCTCTCACAACCCACTTTCTCTTAATATATATTTTTATTGATGCATATCAATCAGAAATGAACATGCATTAACTAGAAATATAGAGCAGATATCACAACCTTCAAAATTTAAAGAGCATAACTGCTTACAATGATCCCTTATCAGGCAGAAATTTGAATTGTGATTCATTTTAAAAAATTGGTCAGAGCATTTTTGAAACACGACTAAAAATTATTATCCAGGGCTAAACTTGGTTGTTCAATTCCTGATATCCCCACGGTATATAAACAAATGTGTTTTATTGAGACATATTAATCCAACATCATCTTTATCTAATGTATACATTCCCTGGACCTTGGTATATTCACACTGGTGTGCAGTCATCTCTTCACTCATTATTAAACCTTTTCAATAGCTCTATAATTGTTAGATATAAAGAAAAACTGGAAGAATAAGGAAGAAACTATTCACCACTCACTCCACCTTTTGACCCTGATGTTCAAAGGCGTTTTTCTGGCTGTTTTTTAATTACTTTTTAAAAAAATCTATCAGTTTTATTGATATGTGAATCCATACTATAGCATGTGGACAAACTGAACAATGAATGGCTTTTTTAAAGCCATTGAAATGGTCTTTATTTTAAAATAAGGAACAAAAACATATTTTAGATTGAAATAAAATGTTACTTATAAAAGGGAATGTAGGTAAATCGATATTTCTGAGGAGAACTTTTTCCATGACTGAACGATTGCATTCTGAATGTTAGAAGGCTCCAGAATTGGTTCCAAGGAAACCATTGCTGATTTTCTGGACAACATTGGGCTGTTTTTGAGTGCAGAGAGATTGAGATGCAGTTATCCATATGTATATATACCTGCTCTTTTGACATATTGTAAGTTTTTAGAAAATACTGGAAACAAAATCAAACTCATACTTACAAAGAAACTAAATCAGAATATTCATAAATGAAAACACAGGAAATCAAAGTACAAATACCTCCCAGCCTGAAGGACATTGTGAACATATAGAAGAAAGGGAATTGTAGAGCCCACCAATGTGACAAAGAGTGACTCAAATATTTACAAGATATCGTGGGGGAGAAAAATGGTTCATAAAAGTCAAGGATGAACCATCAAGCGGAATATACACCCCTCCATTCTATGCACTTGTGTTTATAGCCTCCAACAATGAAGAAGCACAAAAGGAAGACCACTTTAGAAAAATAGGTAATGCAAAAATTTCATATTTGTAAAATTTGACAAAGCATTTCTGAAACATGACTAATAACTATGTTCAATGGCTCAACTTGGGTGGACAATTCCTGACATTCCCACGATTTTTAGAACAACTCTGTTTTATATAGATATATTAAGCCAAAATCTCTCTTATCCAATGTGTACATTCCCTGATCCTTGGTATATTCATGTGGTGTGAATTGATCTTTATAATCTTTATGAAACCTTTCAACAGATCTAAAATAATTATAATAAATAAAGAAAAGCATAAGAATAAATTATAAAATATTCACCCATCAATCCATTTGTTGACACTGACATACATAGGTGTTTTTCTGGCTGTCCATGAACCACATTTTTATCTATCAGTTTTATTGATATATGATCCCATACTACATCATTGGTCAAAGGGAACAATGAATGGCTTTTTTAAAGCAGTTGAAAAGGTCTTTATTTTAAAATTATGAAATGAAACAGATATTAGATTGAAAGAAAAGGTTAATTTTAAAAGGCATGGTAATTAAATCAATAGTTCAGAGGAGATCATTTACCATGATTTCATGATTGTTTACTAAATGTTTAGAAGGCTCCAGTGTGGTCGGGAGCATCCTGTCTGGTTGGGGCAGGAGAGGACTAGGCTCCTACGGGGGCTCGCAGGAGTGGAGGGCGCACGGCGGAAAGAACCACCGCGGAGACGAGGTAAGCACGCAGGTCTAATTTATTACAGGAAGGTTTGTTGTTTATATAGGTTCTGATAAGGGAAGTGAGTTAAGGACCTGATTGGAGGAAGAGGGGTGACATACATAGTAACAGGCAAAAAAGAAGATTTTTAGAAAAGGTTATGATTGGACATTGAGGATTGACTGAAAGAAGTCTTTTCAGGTTCATGCCGGGAGTCACGTAGCACTTGGCAGGCATTTTAGCCGCTTGGGGGCACCATTTTAGGTGTCCCTACCACAATTCCTCCTTTCTTTTTATTAAAGGAAAGAGAGGTTGGCATTAACCAGCTGGGGGAAGTAGAGGTCTCATTCCCGCAAGATCGACAAGCCAGTTGTTAGGTTACAGTAGGCTAGGGGCGTCCCCTTCTAGCCGTCCGTACTCTGTGACTACAGTTTGGGCTGTGCACACCCATTGTAGTGGCCATCTTTTTTGCTCTGTTTTTTGTGGGAGGGGATATTTGCAGAACAACCCCTATGCTAATGAGGCATACTTCTCAAGGAGCCTGGAAATGGCTTAGTTTTATGCCCTCCTTTGCAGTGCTTTGCCTCGCACCCAGCAGTACCACTGATGGCAAGTTCCAGGAATTGTTTGCCGGTTCCCCTTTGGGGAGATGGTAATCTTTGTGCTCGAACATCAGATTTTTGGCCATGACCCAAGAGAGAGTGGTGGGTGTAGAGTGGAAGAGAAGGAAGGAAAGGAAGTCAGGGGGACAAAGCACTTAGGGATTTGGGTTATAATGGGGAATCCGGGTTTTCTTATGGGATGCATCTTGGTGTTTTTTCTTAAGCTTAGGGTGCTTTTTTTGGCTGCCGGGCACTGTATAGGTCTTCCTTTTGTTGTCAGGTGCTGTATAGGTGAGGGTTTCTCGGGTGGCCAGGCGTTGATAGTGAAACTGTGGAGAGGGGCTCAAAGCGGCATTAACTTCCTCTTTAATTAAACTGATAATTTTACGAACAGCCCAGGGTCTAATGGCTAGAATAAGAAGAAAGGTTATAAAAGGGCCTAGCACTGGGAGGAAATAATGGAGGATTCCATTGAATTCCCAAGAGGGGTTTGTTAAAGCTGTTTCTCTTTCTCTTTTTCGCTTTGTTAGTCCTTCTCTAAGTTGGGCCATGTTGTTTTTGATAAGGCCGGAGTGATTAGCGTAAAAGCAACACTCTTCTCCTAAAGCAGTGCAAATTCCTCCCTCTTTTAGGAAGAGGAGGTCTAGTCCCCTGCGATTTTGGAGGACAACTTCAGATAGTGAGTTTAGAGATTTTTTTAAATGAGAGATGGAGGTTTCTATACGGGCTAAGTCTTCGTCTATTGCAGCTCTTAGGTGAGAGAGACCTTGATGTTGGAGGATGGCAGATGTGGTTCCAGTGGCCAGTCCAGCAATACCTAAAAGAGAAGCAATGGTAACAGCAGTAATAATTTTTCTTTTTCGTCTAGTTATGGTAACAGAAGGCTGATCGTCCCAATGCCGATAGAGGTTTTCCTCACGATGTTAAAGGACATGGGGGAGGACAACAACCAAGACCCACACCTCTCCGGAGCTATTAAGGGTTGCTGTGGCCACACAGGGGGTAAGCCTTGATGAGGAGCACAGCCATTTTGCCTCTTTAGGGGGAATGTAAAATTTATGTTGAGACGGAGGGGATAAAAGTAGGCAAGACTTAGTTAAGGTGGTGGACATGTTACCGAAGGCATTGCCGACACACCGTCTGGTGTGCAGGACGGATTGGATAGTAAGGTCACGGCCACCAGTTTTGTCTGCATTCTACTGACATTGTGGGGGATTGTTATTAGAGGAAGTGTTAAAGGTGGCATTAAGGGCTATAGCATCATAATAGGGGGGTGTAACAGAAAGACATAACCAGCAATTGCGAGTGAGGTTGGGGTGGGAAGCGTTCAGATCAAGAAAGGTAGCATTAAGTATTTGCCAAAGTGGATTATTGACGGTTGGGTTTGGGGTAGAAGTGGTAAAATTGAGCGTAGCAGGCACTATTGTTGCAGTTGTAGACCGATGAGGAATGGCAGGAGAACTGAGCAAAGGAGGGGACAGAATTTTATTAGGGCCTATTGGACCATGATTCACTTCTGCCAATTCCTTTTTTTATAAGCAGGGGTGTGCCAGGGTCAGAGCCAGATATATATGGCCTGATTCCCCAGGTTCAACCCACGATCCAGGAAGGATCTGCAGGGTTTTGAATGGAAAGAGTGAGGTTTGTACAGAGGTTTCTTTCATTTCGTTTTTTGAAGTTTGCAGGAAGACCCCACGATGGGTTAGGGGGTCGAACGCATCCAGCAGGAGTGAATCGTATCATGAGGAACTTGTCAGCAATTGGGGGTGACCATCCAGTAGCTAATGTTTCACATCCCCAATAGGCACAATAGTAGTGCAAGGGCTGATTGCAGTACGAACGCCCCTGGGCGGAGTTGGGACAGAAGTAAACATCCTGAATATTGAGATAATTGATGGTCCAGGTTTCGAGAGGATCTTGTACACATACTATAAGGAATTGAGTTAATTTTTCTTTTTTAAACTAGTAATATCAGTTTTGCTGCCTTGCCTTTCAAAGTTTGGAACAGTTTCCAAAAATAATTTTCGCAAATAACATTGAATGTTATTAAGTTTAGTGTCCCATGGTTGTGGGATGTATTTTCATTTTACCAATTTATTGAGCTGTTAGTAAATGTTGTGTTACCAAAATTCCAGAATTAAGGATTACTGTTATTAGTGATTATGATTGAATTATTAATTAACTAAAATATGGTTGTGTTTTTAATAGGTTTCGGCATCCCTATAAGGGCCCGATCCTTTACAATTCTATAGGAATCAGCAAACAACACAACCTCTGTAATCTTATGACATATATGTCATTTGTCATTAAGTAGTCTGTTGTGAGAGGGACATGTAAAATTTACCATATTTTCTGATTTATATGGCAAAGAAGGGAAAATGAGAACATAAATTTGACTGTGATTTTTAGGTTGCATGCATACAGAACCATATCCAAAGAAGTAGGGCAGTTTATAAAAGGTAAGTTAAATTTTCTGTAAGTTTCCCTTCTTCTTTTGGCTTTAAGGGTAGTTATAAGTTATAGGTCCTGGAAAATGGTGAGCTTGATTAAGATAAATTGGGTAAGACTCATTGCTCCAAATTAACAGCTCTAGAAGAGGTGAGTTGGTTATGTATGTTCAATAAGTGTAATTATGATGTGGTATCTTACCTTGACCTAATACTTTACCTATAATTAATTCATTGTAAAACCACCATGTCCATAGTTTAAGTCTTGGCAGCATCTTCAACTCTAGACTTGATTCTTCTGGAGGGGATCCACTACCCTTCTCTTGTTTCTGTAATGATAAGAGCAAAACCTCGGCCCCAAAAGTTTACCTCTCCTTTTTTCCCATTTATTGGTTCTTTCATTTTTCCAATATATTGGTTGTCCACATTGTTCATTTTCATTACCTTTTTTTTTTTTTTTTAACCTCTCAATGTCTTTCTGCTGTTGTGGCATTAGAAATTTGTTGTCTATTAAGAAATTTTAAGGTAAGCAATGCTCTAGACAGTCTGTCCCTAGCAGACTCTCCTCCATCTCCCCCTTTTTGTTTTTGCAACATTAAGTTTAATAAGTGATTACTTTTTTCTATTATTGCTTGTCCCTGAGGGTTATATGGAATTCCTATAACATGTTTAATATTTCAGTTATTGCAAAATTTTTTGAAAGATTGACTAAGATAAGCAGGCCCATGATTAGTTTTTAGCTGTGCTGGCAGGCCCATTACTGCAAAACAATGTAATAAATGAGAATGTGCATGTGAGGCCTTTTTACCAGCTTGAGCAGTTGCCCAAATAAAATTAGAATATGTGTACCCTGTCACATGCACATACTGAAGGCGGCCAAAAAAAGGCACATGTGTAACATCCATTTGCCAAATTTCATTAGGATGTTCTCCATGGGGATTAGTTCCTGGAGAGAAAGTAGGGGCATTTATGGACCCACAAGTAGTACATTGTCTAACAATCCTCTTACTTTCTTTTACTGGTAAGTGGGGATATTTATGACGTAAGCCAGAAGCATTAGTATGTGTAAGTTTATGATGATCAGAAGTTTTTTTTTTGTATCTTTGTTGGGTAGGAATATCCATTCTATTATGCCATCCTCTTGTCAAAGTATCCCAGTAGGGGAATGGCAAGATGAAAATATTAAAAGAGAAATTGGAAGATTTATAGTTATCCTTGTTAGTTGGCTATTTTGCACTCTTTTTCCAGCCATTTAACTCCTCTTTTGCTTCTGGGCTTAAAATGCGAGGACTATTTAAGTCAGGGTTTCTTGTTAGGGTAAAGCATAAGTTGAAATTCCTAAAGTAGGCCATACCCAATTAATATCACCCAGTAATTTCTGAAAATTATTTAAAGTACATAAATTATCAGTTTAAAACTGGATCTTTTGTGGAGTTATAATATTTTTATTAATAGTACGACCTAAATATTGAAAAGGAACCTGTTTTTGAATTTTTTCTTCTGCTATTTGTAACCCATGTTGAGGAAGAATTTCTTTAGCCAGCTGAAATGATTGTTTCAGCTCTTAAGATTGCTCAGCGGCAAAAAGAATATCATCCATATAATGAATAATCATAGCCTTAGGAAATTGTTTTTGTAAAATTTGTAATGGAATGTGAATAAAGGATTGACATAATGTAGGTAGGACTGGTTATCATTCTCTAAGGTAAAACTTTGAACTGATATCATTCAGTAGGAGCTGAATGATTAATAGAAGGAATAGTAAATGCATTTTTTTTTTATCATTTGGATTAAGAGGAATAGTCAAAAACAATCTTTTAAGTCAATAATAATAATATGCCAATTTGTGAGTATTTTGCTAATTCCTGAGGAAGGGGCCAGCCTCCCCAGGAAGGAACACAACACTCCCTGGGCAGTACATTTCAAGGTTTATGCATCAGTCCCTGGGAGAGTGGCCAGCTCCTCCAGGGAGGAATACAACACCTTTTGAAATATACTTTATTATTTTTAATTTGTTACAAAACATTTTTGATGCGCTTACTATTTTAGTTTTTATTTATTATTATTATTATATATAGCAGAGGTGGAGTAAATCAGACAAACTTAAGTTAAAGCACCTGCCTTTTGATTTTTAGGCAGAGAGGTAGTTTTATAACACATATTTTAAAATAATTAAAATTATGATTAATAACAGTATACTTTTGTTTAATATTACACTGAAACATTATTAAATTTTCAGCAATTTTATATACCTTTAAAGCATTTATATGAACTTTTTATTTATACAACTTTAATTGTAATAAAATTAGAAAACTTCTTTAATTGTACAACACTTTAAAATATTTTATTCAACTTTTATTACATGAACTTAACCACTTTTAGTATTCCATCCCCTTCCAGGGAACAAACCAAACCATTTGTAACAGTTTGAAACAAAAAAGCGTTTTTTGACCTTATCATGTTGCAGAGGGTAGTAGAATTGTGGGCGAAGTGGGGAAGGATTAATATTAACAGGGAAGCAAGGCAAAGGGGCTAAGGAGGAAGGGGCGGTGGAGTTGGTAGGAGGGGGAGCAGAGGTGGAAGAGAAAGGGTTGTTGTTAGAGAGTGGTTTTGAGTAAGGGTAGGGGGGAAGGGTGGAGAGGGTAGGGGCAGGGGGAAGAGGGGAGGACCAACACATTGACTGACATGATGGGACTTGCGCGCCACATTGTGGCTGCAGCGGAGACAAGGAAGAAGAAGAGGAAGGCAGCTCAGGGTTTTGGACCGGAAGGGAGGGATATAGAGACGCAATTGAAGAAGGAGGGAGCCCCCGGTCCTGTGTTTTTTTTGAAAGACTGAGAACTTCTTCCTTCTCCAACCGCCCCCCGGTCTGGTTTTTGTTCACTAGGAGGAAGTTCGCCATGTTGGCGGGGCTTAAGGTTGGTTTGTTTGGGCGGGTCTAGTTCGAGCGCGTTGTTAAGCTTCTTCCTTATCGCGTAACTGAGAGGACAGAACCTGCGACGTGGGGGGGGGGCGAGAACCCTGGAGACAGGAGCGGATGGTAATCAGTGTAAGCACAAGGCCAGGGGGGAAATGCTTCCCTTCGTGTTCCATGGCATTGGTAACACGGTCGATAAGGCATAAATAAGTATCGGGGTCCCAAAGGTGGCAAGTTGTGAGCCAAGGGTTAAAAGGAAGGAGAAGGTCCCAATAAACTTGTAGTTGGTGAATTGAAACTCTGCACTTGTGGGTGTCTAGGAGTCCGGCAAGGGTGCGGACTTGGGGCGCTTGGCGAGATAATAGCCTACCACCCATTTTAGGCCTATGGAGCCGTGGGGGTTGGGGCCCTACCTAGCGAGCGCGGCGATCGGGTAGCGGCAGCTACCGGGGATTCTGAGCAGAACGGTGAGACAGACGCACCAAATTTTGGGGTAGGGTCTTACCCGTTCACGGCGGGCATTGCCCCATGTTAGGTGCCAATTATGGTCAGGAGCATCCTGTCTGGTTGGGGTAGGAGAGGCCTAGGCTCCTACAGGGGCTCGCAGGCGTGGAGGGCGCACGGCAAAAAGAACCACCACGGAGACGAGGTAAGCACACAGGTCTAATTTATTACAGGAAGGTTTGTTGTTTATATAGGTTCTGATAAGGGAAGTGAGTTAAGGACATGATTGGAGGAAGAGGGGTGACATACATAGTAACAGGCAAAAAAGAAGATTTTTAGAAAAGGTTATGATTGGACATTGAGGATTGACTGAAAGAAGTCTTTTCAGGTTCATGCTGGGAGTCATGTAGCACTTGGCAGGCATTTTAGCCGCTTGGGGGCACCATTTTAGGTGTCCCTACCACACTCCAGATTAGCTTTAAGGAAACCATTCCTTATTTTCTGGACATCATTGGGTTGTTCTCGAGTGTAGAGAGATTGTGATGCAGGTATCCATATATAAATTCCTTCACTTATGACTTATCATAATTTTTAGAAAATATTTGAAATAAAATCACATTCATTGTTACAAAGAAACAGAATCCACCTATAGACAAATGAACGCAGGAACTCAGAGTACAAATAGCTTCCAAACTCCAAATTTCTCCTATGGCTTATGAAGGACCTTGTCAACACCCAGAAGAATAAGAAGGACTTGTAGGGTCCACAAGGTGACAAAGAGTGACTCAAATGTTTGCAACATATCATCGGGGAGAGGAATGGGCCATAAACACATCAAGCAGTCTGTAACACCCTCCATTCTATACAGACATGATTACAGCCTCCAACAGTGAAGAAACACAAAAGGAAGACCGTTTTAGAGAAATAGGTATTTCCAATGGTTCATATTTTTTCTATCACCACCCTTTTTCTCTTAATATATACTTTTAGGGATGAACATCAGTCATACATGAACATATATAATATTGAAATCTAGAACAGAAATCAAAAAAGTAGAAAATAAAGGGGCTTAACACGTTACAATGGTCTCATCTTCAGTAGAAAATTTAATTTTGATACATTGTCAAAAATTGGTCAGAGCACTTCTGAAACATGACTAATAACACTTATCAATGGCTCAACTTGTGTGTATAATTCCAGATGTCCCCACGATTTTTAAAACAAATCTGTTTTATATTAAACCAATACCTTTCTTATCCAATGTGTACATTCCCTGGTCCTTGATATATTCACAGTGCTGTGAATTCATCTTTTCAATCATTATTAAAATTTCTATAGCTCTATAATAATTAAAATAAATAAAGGAAAACGAGAAAAATAAAGAATAAATTATTCACCTCTCAATCCATTTGTTAACACTGACATACATAAGTGTTTTCTCGCTGTCTTTGAACAAGTTTTCTTGATTATTTATCAGTTTTATTGAAATGTGATCCCATACTACATCATGTGGACAAAGTGTACAATGAATGGGTTTTTACATCTGTTGATGAGGTCTTTATTTTAAAATTATGAACTGAAACAGATATTAGATTGAAAGAAAATGATAATTTTAAAAGGAAGTGTAGGTAACTATTTCTGATGAGATCATTTTCTTTGAATTCACAATTGTTTACTGAATGTTTAGAAGGCTCCAGATTTTGTTTAAAGGAAATCATTCCAAATTTTCTGGACATTATTGGGCTGTTCTCAAAGGCAGAGTGATTGTGATGCATGTATCCATCTATAAATACCTGCTCTTATGACATAATGTAATTTTTTAGAATGTAATGGAAATAAAATCAAAGTCATTCCTACAAAGAAACAGAATCCACATAGACACAAATGAAAACCCAGGAACTCAGAGTACAAATAAATCCCAGGCTCCAAATTTCTCCTATGCCTTATGAATGAACTTGCCAAGACCCAAAGGATAAAAAGACACTTGTAGTGTCCACAAGGTGACAATGAGTGACTTATATGTTTACAAGATATCATGGGGGAGAGGAATTTTTCAAAAAAAGTCAAAGATTTAATCCATCAAGCACTGTGTAACACCCTCAATTCTATGTACGTGTGATTATAGCCTCCAACAAAGAACAAACACCAAAGGAAGACTGCTTTAGATACTTAGGTAATTCCAAAGCATCATATTTGTCTCTCACCACACTCTTTTCCTTAATATATATTTTTAATGATACATATCAATCATACATGAAGGTACATAAACTTGAAGTCTACAGCAGAAATCAGAACGTTAGAAAATAAAGGGTCCTAACACCTTACAGTGGTCCCATACATACATCTCCAGCAGAAACTTGAGTTGTGATTCATTTTTAAAAATTGGACAGAGCATAGTTAAACACAACTAATTACCATTATTTAGGGCTCAACTTGAGTATACAATTCCTGACATCCCCAGGAGTTTTAGAACAAATCTCTTTCTTTGAGACATATTAAACCAATATTGTTTTTAACCAATGTGTACTTTCCCTGCTCCATGATATATTCACAGTGGTGTGCATTAACCTCTTCATTCACTATTAAACCTTTTCAATAGCTCTATAATAATTATAATAAATAAAGATAAACATGAAGAATAAGAATCAATTATTCACTTCTCAATCCATTTTTTGACACTGACATGAATACATGTTTTTCTGGCTGTCTTTGAACCACTTTTTCTTTTATCTCCCATTTTTACAGATATGTCATCCCATACTACATCATGTGGACAAAGTGAACAATGAATGGCCTTTTTAAAGCTGTTGAAAAAGTCTTTATTTTAAAATTATGAACTGAAACGTATATTAAATTCAAAGAAATTTTTAATTTAAAAAATGGAGTGTAGGTAAATTGATAATTCAGTGGAGACCTTTTCCATGATTTCACATTTGTTTAATGAATATTTTGAAGGCTCCAGATTTTGTTACAAGGATACGTTTCCTTATTTTCTGGGCATCATTGGGGTGTTCTCAAGTGCAGAGAGATTGTGATCCAAGTATCCATATATAAACACCTGCTCTTATAAAATATTGTGAGATTTGAGAAAGTTTTGGAAATAAAATCAAATTCATTCTTGCAATGAAACAGACTCAACATATGCACAAAGGAAATCCAAGGAATTTGGAGTACAAATAACTCCCAGCCTCCAAATTTCTCCTATGAATTTTGAAGGTTCTTGCCAACACCCAGAAGAGAAAAAGTGACTTGTAGTGTCCACAAGGTGAAAAAAGAGTGACTCCAAAATTTAAAAGATATCATGGGAGAGAGAAATGGTTCATAATAGTCAATGACTTAGTCCATCAAGCACAGTGTATACAACTCTCCATTCTTTGCACGTTGAATATAGCCACCAACAATGAAGAAACAAAAAAGGGAGAGGATTTTAGAGAAATAGATATTTCCAAAATTTCATATTTGTAAATCACCACCCTTTTTGTCTTATTATATATTTTTAGTGGTGCATATCATTCATACATGAACATACATAAACTTGAAGTCTAGTGTGGAAATCACAAACTTAGGATATAAAGGGTCATATCAAATTACAATGGTCCCATCTACAGAAGAAACTTGAATTTTCATTCATTTTCAAAAATTTGGTCAGGGCATTTCTGTAACATGACTAATAACTATTATCTGTGCTCAACTTGGGTGTACAATTCCTGTCATCCCCATGATTTTTAAAACAATTCTGTTTAATTGAGATGTATTAAACAAATATCTTGTTTTATCCAATGTGTACATTCCCTGGTCTTTGGTATATTCACGGTGGTGTGCATTCATCTCTTCAACCATTATAAAACCTTTTCAATAGCTCTGTAATAATTATAATAAAGAAAAATGGAGAGAATAAAGAAGAAATTATTCACCTCTAAATATATTTATTGGGAAGCGGCTGTTGCTCAATCAGTAGGGCTCCCATTTACCATATGGGAGGCCCCAGGTTCCATTCCCGGGGCCTCCTGGTGAAGGCAAGCCCACCCGCACGGCTTGGTTAGCTGACCCAGAGAGTACAAGCAGCAAGGGGGGATAAATGAATAAATAAATCAAATCTTTAAAAAAAAAAAAAATATATATATATATATATATATATATATATATATATATTGACACTGACATATATAGGTGTTTATCTGGCTGTCCTTGAAAAACTTTTTCTTTTTATTCATCAGTTTTATTGATATGTGATCCCATACTACATCATGTGGACAAAGTGAATAGTGAATGGCATTTTTAAAGCTGTTGAAAAGGTCTTTATTTTTAAATTATGAACTGAAAGATACATTAGATTGAAAGAAAATGTTAATTTTAAAAGGGAATTTAGGTAAATCGATCATTCTAAGGACACATTTTTCCATGATTTCATGATTGTTTACTGAATGTTTGGAAAGCTCAAGATTTTGTTCCAAGGAAACAATTTCCATTTTCCTGGACATCATTGGGCTGTTCTTGATTGCAGAAAGGTTGTGAGGCAGATATTCAGTTTTAAATTCCTGCTCTTATGACATATTGTAATTTTTTAAAAATATTGGAAAAAAAAATCAAACTCATTCTTACGAAGAAACAGAATCCACCTATACACAAATGAAAACCAAGGAACTCAGAGTACAAATAGCTCCCAGACTCCAAATTTCTCCTATGGCTTATGAAGGACCTTGCCAACTCCCTGAAGAGAAAAAGGGGCTTGTAGGAGCCACAAGGTGACAGTGACTCAAATATTCACAATATATCATGGGGGAGAAGAATGGTTCCTAAATGTCAAAGACCTAATCCATCAAGCAGAATGTACTTCCCTAATTTCTATGCACCCTAATTACAGCCTCCAACGATGAAGAAACACAAAAGGAACATCACTTTAGAGAAATGGGTAATTCCAAAGTTTCATATTTGTCTCTCATCACACTCTATCTCTTAATATATATTTTTAGTGATGCATATCGATCACACATGAACATACATAAACTTGAAGTCTATAGCCAAAATCATGACCCAAGAAAATAAAGGGAGAGAACACTTTACAATGGTCCCATCTTCAGTAGAAACTTGAATTGTGATTCAATTTAAAAAATTTGCCAGAGTATCATTGAAACACGACTAATAATTATTATCCATGGCTCAACTTGTGTGTACAATTCCTGAAATCCCCATGATTTTAAAAATAAATGTTTTCTTGAGACACATTAAACCAATATCTTTTACATCCAATGTGTAGCTTCCCTGTTCCTTGGTATATTCACAGTGGTGTGCATTCATCACTTCAATCATTATAAAATGTTTTCAATAACTCTATTATAATTATAATAAATAAAGAAATACCAGAAGAATAAAAAAGAAATTATTCACCTTTCAATCCATTTGTTTGCACTGGCATACATAGGTTTTTCTATGGTTGTCCTTGATCAACTTTATATATCAGT
Source organism: Tolypeutes matacus (assembly GCA_026826555.1). Lineage (NCBI taxonomy): Eukaryota > Metazoa > Chordata > Mammalia > Cingulata > Chlamyphoridae > Tolypeutes > Tolypeutes matacus. Next base: position 39,217 of record JAKSZT010054137.1, read on the forward strand.
TTTATTGCTATATGATCCCATATTACATCGTGTGGACAAAGTGAACAATGATTGTCTTTTTAAAAAGCTGTTGAAAAGGTCTTCATTGTAAAATTATAAACTAAAGGGGATATTAGATTTAAAGAAAAATATTAATTTTAATAGGAAGTGTAGGTAAATCAATGATACTTGGGAGTTCTTTTTCCATTAATTCACGATTTTCTATTGAATGTTAAGAAGGATCTGGAATTTGTTTCCAAGAAATTCATTCCTGATTTTCCAGACATGATTATGCTGTTCTTGAGTGCATAGATATTGTGATGCAGGTATCCATAAATAAATACCTGTTCCACAAAATATTGAATTTTTTTCAAAGTTCTTGGAAATAAAATCAAACTCATTCTTACAAAGAAACACAATTGACATATAGACAAATGAAAACCCAGGAACTCAGAGTAGAAATAGCTCCCAGCACCCAAATTTCTACTATCAACTATGAAGGACATTGCCAACACCCAGAATATAAAACAGGGAATTATAATGTCCAAAGCTGACAAAGATTGAATCAAATATTTACTAGATATTGTGGGGGAGAGGAATGGTTCATAAAAGTCAAGGACTTTATCCATCAAAGAGAGATTACCTCACTCCATTCTATGCACACATAATTATCTCCTCCAACAATGAAGAAGCACAAAAGGAGGACCACTTAAGAGAATTAGGTAATTCCAAGTCTTCATCTTTGTCTCTCACCACACTCTTTCCCTTAATATATATTCTCAGGTATGCATATCAATCATACATGAACATACATAAATTTGAAGTCTTGAGCAGAAATCACAACTTTAAAAGATAAAAGGGAATAACACCTTACAGTGGTCCTATCTTCAGCAGAATCTTGAATTTTGATTCATTTGTATAAGTTGGCCAGAGCATTTCTGAAACACGACTAATAGCTATTATCCATGGCTCAACTTTGATGTACAATTCCTGACATCTCAAGGATTTTTTGAAAAAATCTGTTGTATTGAGACATATTAAATCAATATCTTTTTTATCCATTGTGTATTTTCCATCATCCTTGGTATATTCTCAGTGGTGTGCATTCATCTCTTCAATCATTATTAAACATTTTCAGGAGCTCTCTAATAATTATTATAAATTAAAAAACCCAGAAAAATAAAGAAGAGATTATTCATTTCTCAATCCATTTGTTGACAGTGACATATATAGGTGTTTTTCTGGTTGTCCTTGAACAACTTTTTTTTATTATCTATCAGTATTATTGATATGTGATCCAATACTGCATCATGTGGACAAACTGAACAATGAATGATTTTTTAACGCTGTTGAAAATGTCTTTCTTTTAAAAGAATTAACTGAGATGGATATTACATTGAAAGAAAAAGTTAATTTTAAACGGGAGTGTAGGTAAATTTATAATTCAGAGGAGATCTTTTCCATGATTTCATGATTATTTACTGAATGTTTCAAAGTGCCCAGATTTTATTTAAGGGAAACCATTCCGAATTTTCTAGATATCATCATTGGGGTGTTCTTGAATGCAGAGAGATTGTGATGCAGGGATCCATATAAAAATACCTGCTCTTATGACATATTGTAAATTTAAAGAAAGTATTGGATATAAAATCAAACTCTTTCTTACAAAAGAACAGAATCCACGTATACACAAGTTAAAATCTAGGAATCAGAATACAAATAAATCCCAGCCTCCATATTTTCCCTATGGTTTATGAAGGATATTGTCAACACCCAAAATAAAAAAAGGGACTTGTACAATCGACAAGGAGATGGAGGGTGGCTCAAATATTTACATAATATCATGTGTGAGAGGAATGGTTCATAAAGGTCAAGGACCTAATCCGTCAAGCAGAATGTACTGCCCTCCATTCTATGCACACATCATTATTGCCACAATGAAGAAACACAAAAGGCAGACCACTTTAGAAAAATGGGTTGTTCCAAAACTTCATAATTTTCTCTCACCAACCCATTTCTCTTAATATATATTTTTAGTGAAGCATATCAGTAATACTAGAAGATTCAGAAACTTCAAATCTAGAGCAGAAATCACAACCTTACAATAAAATTTGGCAGAACACCTTAGAATACTCCCATTAAAACACCTCCAGCAGAAACTTGAATTGTGATTCATTTTTAAAAATTAGTCAGAGCATTTCTGAAACACGACCAATAATTATTATCCATGGCTCCACTTAGGTGTACAATTCCTGGCATCCCCACGATTTAAAAAAAAATCTGGTTAATTGAGATGTATTAAATCAAACTCTTTTTTATCTAATTTGTACACTCCCTGGTCCTTGGTATATTCACAGTGGTGTGCAATCATCTCTTCAATCATTATTAAACTTTTGAAAAACCCGAACAACAATGAAGAAATTATTCACCTCTCAATTTATTTGTTGACACTGACATACATAGGGGTATTTCTGGCTGTACTTGAATAAGATTTTTTGTTGATCTACCAGTTTCATTGATATGTGATCCCATAATAAATAATGTGGACAAAGTGAACAACAAATGGATTTTATAGGGCTGTTGAAAAAGTCTTTATTTTAAAATTATGAAATGAAACAGATATTAGATTGAGAGAATAACTTAATTTTAAAAGGGAGTGTCGGTAAGTCGATAATTCTGAGATCTTTTCCATGATTTCATGACTGTTTAATGAATGTTTAGAAGGCTCCAGATTCAGTTTCAAGGAAACCATTCTAGATTTTTGGAACATCATTGGGCTGTTCTCAAGTGCAGAGAGATTTTGAAACAGGTATCCATATGTAAATACCTGCCCTTATGTCATATTGTAATTTTTTAGAAAGTATGGGTAATAAAATCAAACTCATTCTTACAAAGAAACAGAATCCACATATGCAAAAATGAAAAAAGAGGAACTCAGAATACAAAGAGCTCCCAAACTCCAAATTTATCCTGTGGTTTATGAAGGGCCTTTCCAACACAAAGAAGAGTAAAAGGGCTTGTAGGGTCCACAAGATGACAAAGAGTGACTCAAATGATTACAAGATATCATGGGAGAGAGGAATAGATCATAAAAGTCTAGGACCTAATTCGTCAAGCAGAGTGTACCTTCCTCCTTTATATGCACACGTGATTGCAGCCTCCAAAATCAAGGAACAATTTAGGAAGACAACTTTAGGCAATTAGGTAATTCAAAATTTCATATTTGCCTCTCACCTCTCTCTTTCTCTTAATAAATACTTTTAGTGATGTGTATCAGTAATACATGAAAATACATAAACTTGAAATCTAGAGCAAAAATCACAACCTTTGAAAAAAAGGGGCATAACTCCTTACAGTGGTCCCATACCCACATCTCCAGCAGAAACTTGAACTGTGATTCATTTTGAAAAAATGGGCAGAGCATTTCTGAAAGAAAACTAGTAAGTCTTATTCATGGCTCAACTTGTGTTTACAATTCCTGACATCCCCACGATTTTTAAACAAATCTGTTTTATTGAGACATATTAACCCAATATCTTTTATATCCAATGTGTACATTCCCTGATCCCTGGTATATTCACAGTGGTGTGCATTCCTCTCTTCAATCATTATTGAACCTTTTTAATAGCTCTATAATAATTATAATAAAGAAATACCAGAAGAATAAATAAGCCATTATTCACCTCTCAATCCATTTGCTGACACTGACATACATAGGTGTTTTTCTGGCTGTCCAACAACAACTTTTTTTGTTTATCTATCAATTTGATTGATATGTAATGACATACTACATCATGTGTACAAAGGTAACAATGTATGGCTTATTTAAAGCTGTTGAAAATGTCTATTTTTAAATTATGAAGTGAAACAAGTATTAGATTGAAAGAAAGTGTTAATTTTAAAAGGGAGTGTAGGTAAATCAATAATTAAGAGGAGTTCTTTTTCCATGATTTCACGGTTGTTTACTGAATGTTTAGAAGGCTCAGGATTTTGTTTCAAGGAAACCATTCCTGATATTCTGGATACCATTGGACTGTTCTTGAGTGCAGAGCGATTGTGATGCTGTTATCCATATATAAATACCTGCTCTTATGTCATATTGTAATTTTTTTAGAAAGGATTGGAAAAAAATCAAACTCATTATTACAAAGAAACACAATCTACATATATATAAATGAAAACCCAGGAACTCAGAGTACAAAGAGCTCCCAGGTTCCAAATTTCTCCTATGGCTTATGAAAGACATTTCAAACACCCAGAAGAGAAAAAGGGACTTGTAGAGACCACAATGTGACAAAGAGTGACTCAATGTTCAGAAGATATCATAGGGGAGAGGAATGGTTCACAAAAGTCAAGGACATAATCCATCAAGCAGTGTGTACCACCCTCCATTCAATGCAGGCATAATTATAGCCTCCAACAATGAAGAAACACAAAAGGAACACGACTTAAGAGAAATAGGTTATTCCAAAGCTTCATATTTGTCTCTAAACACCCTCTTTCTCTTAGTATACATATTTAGTGATGCATATCAATCATACATTAACATATATAATCTTGAAGTCTATAGCAGAAATCACAGAATTAGAAAATTGAAAGTAATAACACCTTGCAGTGGTACCATACACACATCTCCAACAGAAACTTCAGTTGTTATTCATTTTTAAAATTTGGCCAGAGCATTTCTGAAACATGACTTATAACTCTTATCCATGGCTCAAATTAGGTGTACAATTTCTAACAACCCCTCAATTTTTAAAACAAATCTGTTCTTTTGAGACATATTAAACCTATACATTTTTTATCAAATGTGTACATTCCCTTGTCCTTGGTATATTCCCAGTGGTGTGCACTCCTCTCTTCAACCATTATTAAACATTTTTAATAGCTCTATAATAATTATAAGAAATAAAGAAAAAACAGATGAATATATAAGCCATTAATCAACTCTCAAATCATTTGTTGACACTGACATACATTGGTGTTTTTCTGGCTGTCCTATAACAAATTTTGTGTTTATCAGTTTTATTGTTAAGTGATCACATACTACACCATGTGGACAATGTTAACAATGAATGGGTTATTTAAAGCTGTTGAAAAGTTCTTTATTTTTAAATTATGAACTGAAATGGATATTATATTGAAAGAAAGTGTTCTATTTAAAAGGGAGTGTTGATACTTCGGTAATTCAGAGGAGATCTTTTTTCATGGATTCAAGATTGTTTACTGAATGTTTACAAGGCTCCAGAATTAGTTTCAAGGAAGCCATTCCTGATTTTCTGGACTTAATGGCACTGTTCTTGAGTGCAGAGAGACTGTGATACAGTTAGCCATACACAAATACATGCTCTTATGTCTTACTGTAATTTTTGAAAGTTTTGGAAAAAATCAATCTCATTCTTACAAAGAAACAGTATCCACATAAACAGAAATAAAAACCCAGGAACCCAGAGTACAAATATCTCCCAGATATGAAATTTCTCCTATGGCTTATGAAGGACCTCACCAACACACAGAAGAGAAAAAGTGTCTTATAGGTCCACAAGGTTGCAAAGAGTGACTGAAATGTTTACAATATATGATGGGGTAGAGTATGGTTCATAAATATCAAGGACCTAAACATCAAGCAGAGTGTACTGCCCACCATCATATGCAAAAGTAATTATTGCCTCCAACAATGAAGAAACACAATAGGACACCACTATATAGAAATAGGTAATTCCAAAACATCATATTTGTCTCTTACCACACTCTTTCTCTTAATATATATTTTTAGTGATGCATATCAAACATTCATGAACATACATAAACTTGAAGTACATAGCAGAAATCACAACCTTAGAATATAAAGGTGCATAACAACTTACAGTAGTAGCAAATCCAGCAGAAACTTGAATTGTGATTCATTTTTAAAAATTGACCAGAGCATTCATAAAACACCGCTAATAATTATTATCCATGGCTCCAATCTGGTGTACAATTCCTGACATCCCCAAGATTTTTAAAACAAATGTGTTTTATTGAGAAATATTAAACCAATATCATTTTTATCTAATGTGTACGTTACCTGTTCCTTCATATATTCACAAAAGGAAGTGTTCATCTCTTCAATCTTTATTAAACCTTTCAGTAGCTGCATACTAGTTACAATAAATAAAGAAAAACAGAAAAAGAAGAAGAAATTATTCCCCTCTCAATCCATATGTTGACACTGTCATACATAGGCGATTTTCTGGCTGTCCTTGAACAAATTTTTTTGTTTATGTATAAGATTATTGATATGTGATCCCATACTACATTATGTGGACAAAGTGAACAATGAATGGCTTTTTTTGAAGGTGTTGAAAATGTCTTTATTTTAAAATTAAGAAATGAAAAGGATATTAGATTTAAAGAAAATGTTAATTTTCAAACGGAGTGTAGGTAAATCAATAATTCAGAAGTTATCTTTTTCCATGATTTCACGATTGTTTACTGAATATTTAAAAGGCTCTGGGTTTTGTTTCCAGAAAGCATTTACTGATTTTGTGGACATCTTTTGGCTGTTATTGAGTGCAGAGAGATTTTGATGCTGTGATCCATATATAAATACCTACAGTTATGACATTTTGTAATTTTTTAGAAGGTATTGGAAATAAAATCAAATTCACTCTTACAAAGTAACAGAATCCACATATACACAAATGAAAACCCAGGAATTCAGAGTACAAAGATCTCCTGTTATCCAAATCTCTCCTATGACTTATGAAGGACCTTGCCAATATCCAGCAGAGAAAAAGGGACTTGTAAGTTCCAAAAGGTGACAAAGAGTGACTCAAATGTTTACAAGATATCATGGGGGAGAGAAATGTTTCATAAAAGTCATGGATCTGATCCATCAAGAAAAATGTACCACCCACCATTCTATGCAAACATGATTATAGGTTCAAACAGTGAAGAAACACAAAATGAAGACAACTTTAGAAAAATAGGTAATTCCAAAACTTCATATTGGTCTTTCAGCACCTTCTTTCTCTTATATATATATTTAGAGATGCATATCAATCATACATGAATATACATAAACTTGAAGTCTGGAGCAGAAATCACGACCTTAGAAAATAAAGGGGCATAACACCTTACAGAGGTCCTGTTTCCAGCAGAAACTTCAATTGTGATTCAATTTTAAAAATTGGCCAGAGCATTTATGAAACATGACAAATAACTTTTATTCATGGCTCAAATTGGCAGTACAATTCTTGACATCCCCATGATTTTTAAAACAAATCTTTTATTGAGACCTAGTAAACCAATATATTTTTTATCCAATGTGTACATTTCCTGGTCCTTGGTATATTCACACTGGTGTGCATTCATCTCTTCAATCATTATCATTTCAATCATTCTGTAATAATTGTAATAAATGAAGGAAAACCAGAAGAATAAAGGCAAAGTTTTTCACATCTTGATCTATTTGGTGACAATGACATACATATGTGTTTTCCTTGCTGTCCTTGACAAATTTTTCTGTTTCTCTAACAGTATTACTGATATGTGATCCCATACTATAACGTATGGACCAAGTGAGGAATGAAAGTCTTTTTTAAAGCTGTTGAAAAATCTTTATTTTAAAATTATGACCTGAAATGGATATTAGATTGAAAGAAAATGTTCATTTTAAAAGGGAGTGTAGGTGAATTGATAATTCTGAGAAGATCTTTTTCAATAATTTCATGACTGTTTACTGAATATTTAGAGGGCTCTGGATTTTGTTTCTAGGAAAACATTCCTGATTTTCTGGACATCATTGGGCTGTTCTCGAGTGCAGAGAGATTGTGATGCAGGTATCCATTTATACATACCTGACCTTATGATATATTGTAATTTTTTGGAAAGTATAAGAAATTAAAACACACTCATTCTTACAAAGAAACAGAATCCACATATACAAATGAAAACATAGGAACTCAGAGTGCAAATAGCTCCCAGCATCCAAATTTCTCCTATGACCCATGGAGGACATTGCCAAGAAACAGAAGAGAAAAAGGGTCTTGTAGGGTACACAAGGTGACAAAGAGTGACACAAAAGTTTAGCAGAAATCATGGAGGAGAGGAATGGTTCATAAAAGCCAAGGAACTAATACATCAAGCACAGTGTGCCACCCTCCATTCTATGCAGGTGTGATTACAGCCTCCAACAATAAATAAACACAAAGGAAGACAACTTTAGAGAAATAGGTAATTCCGAAGCTTCATAGTTCTCTGTCACCACCCTCTTTCCCTTAATATATATTTTTACTGATGCATATCAAACACAAATGAACATACCCATACATGAAGTCAAGAGCAGAAATCACAACCTTAGAAAATAAAGGGGTATAACACCTTCAGTGGTCCCATCTCCAGCAGAAACAAGAGTAGTGAATCATTTTTAAATATTGGCAAAAGCATTTCTGAAACACGACTAATAAATATGTTTCATGGCTCAATTTGGGTGTAAATTTCCTGACATACTCATGAATTTAAAATAATCTCTTCTATTGAGACATATTAAACCAATAACTTTTTCTCCAATGTGTACAATCCCTGGACCATAGTACATTCACACTGGTGTTCATTCATCTCTTCCATCATTATTAAACCTTTCCAATTGCTCTGTAATAATTATTCTAAATAAAGAAAAATTGAAGAATAAAGAAGAAATTATTCACCTTTGATCCATTTCTTGACATTGACATACATAGATGTTATTCTGGCTATCCTTGAAGACCTTTTTTTCTCTATTAGTTTCATAGATATGTGATCCCATAATACATCACGTGGACAAGTGAACAATGAATGGCTTTTATAAAGGTGTTGGAAAAATCTTTACTTTAAAATTATGAACTGAAACGGATATTAGATTGAAAGAAAGTGTTAATTTTAAAAGGGAGTTTAGGTAAATCGATAATTCTGAAGAGATCTTTGACCATGATTTCCCGATGGTTTACTGAATATTTAGAAAGCAACAGATTTGGTTTGAAGGAATCTATTCCTGATTTTCTGGACCTCATTGGTCTGTTCTTGAGTGCAGAGATATTGTGACGCAGGGATCCATATATAAATACCTGCTCTTATGGCATATTGTAAGTTTTTAGAAAGAAATGCAAATAAAATCAAACTCATTCTTACAAAGAAACAAAATCCACATATACACAAATGAAAATGCAGGAACTCAGAGTACAAATAGCTTCCAGCCTCAAAATTTCTCCTATGGCTTAAGAAGGACCTTGCTAACACCCAGAAGTGGGAAAGGGACTTCTGGGGTCCACAAGGTGACAAAGAGTGACTCAAATGTTTACAAGATATGGGAGAGAGGAATGGTTCATAAAAGTCAAGGACGTAATCCATCAAGCAGATTGTACCACCCTCTATTCTATGCATGCGTGATTATACCCACCAAGAAAGAAGAAACAACAACAAAAAAAGTAAACTTTAGAGAAATAGATAATTCAAAAGCTTCATTTTTGTCTCTCACCATCCTCTTTAGCTTAATATATATTTTCAATTGATGCATATCAGTCTTTTATGAGCATCCATAAACTTTAAATCTAGAGCAGAAACCACAACCTTAGAAATTAAAGTGGCATAACACCTTAGAATGGTCCCATCTCTAGCAGAATCTTGAATTGTGATTCATTTTTAAAAATTGGCCAGAGCATTATTTAAACACAAATAATTACTATTATCTATCGCTCAACTTGGGTGTATAATTCCTGATATCCACACTATTTTTAGAACAAATATCTTTGAGACATATTGAACCAATATCTCTTTTATCCAATGCATACATTCCCTGATCCTTTATATATTCACAGTGGTGTGCAGTAATCTCTTCAATCATTATTAAACCTTTTCAATAGCTCTATAATAATTATAATATATAAAGATAAACAAGAAGAATAAAGAATAAGTTACTCACTTCTCAATGCATTTGTTGACACTTACATACATAGGTGCTTTTCTGGCTGTCCATGAACAACTTTTTTTTATTTATCTATCAGGTTTATTGATATTTCATCCCATACTACATCATCAGGACAAAGTGAAAAATGAATGGCTTTTTTAAAGCTGTTGAAAAGGTCTTTATTTTAATATTTTTGACTGAAACGGATATTAGATTGAAAGAAAATGTTAATTTTAAAAGGGAGTGTAGGTAAATCGATAATTCTGAAATAATTTTCCATGATTTCACAATTGTTTAATGAATGCTTAGAAGGCTCCAGTTTTGGCACCAAGGAAACAATTCTTGGGACATATTGTAAATTTTTAGGAAGTATTGGAGATAAAATCAAACTCATTCTTACAAAGAAACTGAATCCACATATTCACAAATGAAAATACAGGAACTCAGAGTAAAAATAGCTCCCAACTCAACATTTCTCCTATGGCTTATGAAGGACCTTGCCAACACCCAGAAGAGAAAAAGGGACTTGTAGGGTGCACTAGGTCACAAAAAGTGACTCAAACATTTACAAGATATCATGGCAGAGAACAATGGTTCATTAAATACATGGACCTTATCAATCAAGCAGATTGTGTCACCCTCTATTTTATGCACACGTGATTATAATACCTAACAATGAAGAATAACAAAAGGAAGACCACTTTAGAGAAATAGATAATTCCAAAGCTTCATATTTGTCTCTTACCATCCTCTTCCTTTTAAGATATATTTTTAGTGATGCATGTCAGTCATACATGAACATACATAAACTTGAAGTCTAAAGGAGAAATCACAACCTTAGAAAATAAAGGGGCGTAACACCTTACAGTGGTCCCATCTCTGGCAGAAACTGAATTGTGATTCATTTTTGAAAATTTCCCAGTGCTTTTCTGATACATGACTAATAACTATTTTTCATGGCTCAACTTCTGTGCACAATTCCTGACGTCCCCACAATTTTTAAAACAAATCTTTTGTATTGTGACATATTAAATCAATATCTTTTTTTATCCAATTGACATTCCCTGGTCCTTGGTATATTCACAATGGTGCGTATTCATCACTTCAACCATTTTTAAACCTTTTAAATGCCTCTGTAATAATTACAATAAATTAAGAAAAAACAGAAGAATAAAGAATAAATTATTCACCTTTAATCCATTTGTTGACATTGACATACACACGTGTTTTTCTTGCTGTTCTTGAACAGTTTTTTTATCTACAAGTTTTATTTATATGTGATCTCATACTACATAATTTGGACAAAATGAACAATGAATAGCTTTTTAAAAGCTGTTGAAAAGGTCTTTATTTTAAAATTATGAACTGAAACTGATATTAGATTCAAAGAAACTTTTAATTTTTAAAGAGCATGTAGGTAAATTGGTAATTCACAGGAGATCTCTTGCCATGATTTCATGATTGTTTCCTGAATGTTTAGAAGGCTCCAGATTTTACTTCAAGGAAACCATTCCTGGTTTTCTGAATATCATTAGGCTGTTCTCAAATGCAGAGAGATTGTGATGCAGGTATCCATACATAAATACCTGCTCTAATAAAATATTGTAAATTTTTGGAAAATTTTGGAATTAAATCAAACTCATTCTTACAAGAAAACAGAATCCACATATACACAAATGAAAACCAGGAACTCAGAATATAAATAGCTCCCAGACTACAAATTTCTCCAACACCTTATGAAAGACCTTTCAAACACCCAGAATAGAAAAAGGGACTTGTAGGGTCCACCAGGTGCCAAAGAGTGACTCAAATGATTACAAGATATCATGGGGGAGAGGAATGGTTCATAAAAGTCAAGCACCTAATCTGTCAATCAGAGTGTACCTTCCTCCATTATATGCGCACGTGATTATAGCCTCCAACATTCAAGAAACACAATAGGAAGACAACTTTAGAGAAACAGGTAATTCAAAAGCTTCAAATTTGCCTCTCACCACTCTCTTTCTCTTAATAAATCTTTTTAGTGATGTGTATCACTTTAAGTCTAGATAAAAAATTACAGGCTTCCAAAATAAAGGGTTTACCTCCTTGCAGTGGTTCCATACCCACATCTCCAGCAGAAATTCGAATTGTGATTCATTTTGAAAAATTGGCCAGAGTATTTCAGAAAGATTACTAATAACTGTTATCCATGGCTCAACTTGTGTTTACTAATCCTGACATCCCCACGATTTTTAAAACAAACCTGTTTTCTTGAGACATATTAAACAAATATCATTTTAATCCAATATGTTCATTCCCTAGTCCTTATTATATTCACAGTGTTGTGTAGTCATCTGTTTTATCATTAGTAAGCTTTTTCAACTGCTCTTTAATAATTATAAGTAAAGAAATACCAAAAGGTTAAATAAGAAATTATTCACCTCTCAATCCATTTTTTGACAATGACATACATAGGTGTTTTACAGGCTGCCCTTAAAAAACTTTTTTTTTTATCTACAAGTTTTATTGACATGTGATCCCATACTACATCATGTGGACAAAGTGAACAAAGTATTTTTTTAAAGCTGTTGAAAAAGATTTTATTTTAAAATTATGAACTGAAACAGATATTAGATTGAAAGAAAATGTTAATTTTAAAAATGAGTGTAGGTAAATCGATAATTCACAATAGATCTTTTTCCATGATTGCACTTTGGTTTGATAAATATTTAGAAGGCTCCAGATTTTGTTTCATGGAAATCATTCCTGATTTGAGGGACATCATTTTGCTGTTCTGGAGTGCAGAGAGATTGTGATGTTGGTATCCATATATAAATATCTGCTCTTATGACATATAAAGTAGTGGAAATAAAATCAAACTCCCACAAGTGCTGGATCATACGGAAGATCTATTGTTAGTTTTCTGAGGAACCACCAAACTGTCCTCCACAGTGGCTGGACCATACCGCAGTCCCACCAGCAGTGGATGAGGGTTTCTATTCCTCCACATCCTCTCCAACATTTAGTGTCTCCTGTTTTTTTAATAGCTGCCATTCTGATGGGTGAAAGATGGTATCTCATTGTAGTTTTGATTTGCATTTCCCTGATAGCAAGCGATGTTCAGCATTTTTTCATGTGCTTTTTAACCATTTGTATATCTAACTTGGAGAAGTGTCTTTTCAGTTCACTTGCCCATTTTTTAAATGGGTTGTTTGTCCTTTTATTTTCGAGGTGTAGGATTTCTTTATATATGCAGGATATGATGTGGTGGGAGGTGTGGGAGGTGGGCAACATGGGAATCCCAGTGGGTTCCTTGTAATATTTTGGGTATCTAAGCACCTCTTAAAATTTATTTATATATATACATAAATAACATTTTTGTAAGCAAATGCACATATATGCATATACATTTATATATCATTTTGCAAATATTGGTATGTATTGTGAAAATTTTGATTTTTACCCACAATAAAAATAAATAAATAAATAATTTAAAAAAATTAAACTCATTCTTACAAAGAAAGAGAATCCACTTATACACAAATGAAATCCCACGAACTCAGATTGCAAATATCTCCCAGCCATCAAATTTCTCCTATGGCTTAAGAAGGACCATGTCAAATCCCAGAAGAGAAAAAGGGACTTGTAGGGACCACAATGTGATAGAGTGACTCAATGTTTAGAAGATATCATGAGATAGAGGAATGGTTCATAAAATTCAAGGAACTAATCCACCAAGCAGAGGGTAACACCCTCCATTCTATGCACACCTGATTATGGCCTCCAAGAATGAAGAAACACAATAGGAACACCAGAAGAGAAATAGGTAATTAAAAAGCTTCATATGTGTCCTAACCACCCTCTTTCTCTTAATTTATATTTTTAGTGATGCATATCACACATACATGAACATACATAATTTTGAATATAGAGCATAAATCACAGCCTTAGAAAATAGAAAGTTATAATACCTTACAGTGGTACCATACACACATCTCCTACAGAAATTTCAATTGTGATTCATTTATAAAATTTGGCCAGAGTATTTCTGAAACACGATTAACAACTATTATCCATGGCTCAACTTGGGTGTAAAATTCCTGATATCCTCTCAATTTTAAAAATAAATCTGTTTTTTTAATGACTTATTACACCTGTACATTTTTTATCCATGTGTATATTCCCAGGTCCTTGGTATATTCACAGTGGTGTGCATTCCTCTATATACTCATTATTAAACATTTTCAATTGCTCTATAAAATTATAAGAAATAAAGAAAAACCAGAAGAATAAATAAGCCATTATTCACCTCTCAAATCTTTTGTTGACACTGACATACATAGGTGTTTTTCTGGCTGTCTTAGAACAACTTTTTTAGTTTATCTATCAGTTTCATTGATATGTGATCTCATACTACATCCTGTGTACAACATTAACAATGAATGGCTTATTTAAAGCTGTTGAAAATGTCTTTATTTTTAAGTTATGAACTAAAATGGATATTAGATTGAAAGAACGTGTTAAATTTAAAGAGAGATTGTAGGTATTTCATTTATTCAGAGGAGATCTTTTTCCATGGTTTCAGGATTGTTTACTGAATGTTTCCAAGGCTCCAGAATTAGTTTCAAGGAAACCATTCCTGATTTTCTGCACATCACTGCACTCTTCTTGAGTGCAGAGAGACTGTGATGCAGTTATCCATATATAAGTACCTGTTCTTATATCTTACTGTAATTTTTTAGAAAGTTTTGGAAATAAAATCAATGTCATTATTACAAAGAAACACTATCCACATATACACAAATAAAACCCAGAACTCAGAGAACAAATAGCACCCATCCTCCAAATTTCTCCTATGGCTTATGAAGGACCTTGCCTACATCCAGAAGAGTAAAAGGGTCTTGTGGGGTCCACAAGGTGACAAAGATTGACTGAAATGTTTACAAGATAGGATGGGTGAGAGTATGGTTCATAAATGTCAAGGATCTAATCATCAAGCAGAGTGTACTGCCCACTATCCTATGCACACCAAATTATTGCTTCCTACAATGAAGTACCACAAAAAGAACACCACTTTAGAGAAATAGGTAATTCCAGAGCATCATATTTGTCTCTCACCACACTTTTTCTCTTAATATTTATTTTTGTGATGCATATCAAACATTCATGAACATACCTAAACTTGAAGACTATAGCAGAAATCAAGACCTTAGAAAATAAAGGGGCATAACTGCTTACAGTAGTATCAAATCCAGAAGAAACTTGAATTGTGATTACTTTTGAAAAAATGGCCAGAACATTTCTGAAACACAGCTAATCATTATTATCCATGGCTCCAATTGGATGTACAATTTCTGACATCCCCACCATTTTTAAAACAAATCTCTTTTATTGGACATATTAAACCAATATCTTTTTTGTCCAATGTGTACATGCCTTCATCCTTAGTATATTCACAGAGGTGTGCATTCATCTCTTCAATCAATATTAAACCTTTTCAAAGCTCTATAATAATTATAATAAATATAGAAAAACCAGAAGAATAAAGAATCCGTTTGTTAACACTGACATATATAGGTGTTTTTCTGGCTGTTCTTGAACAACATTTTTGTTTATCTATTAGTTTTCTTGATATTTGTTTCCATACTACATCACATGGGCAAAGTGAGCAATGAATGGCTGTTTAAAGCTGTTTAAAATGTCTTTATTTTAAAATCATGAACTGACACGGATATTAGATTGATGGAAATTTTTAATTTAAAAGAGTATGTAGGTAAATTGTTAATTCTGAGGAGACATTTTTCCATGATTTCACAATTTTTACTGAATGTTTAGAAGGCTCCATATTTTGTTTCAAGGAAAACATTCCTTACTTTTTGGACATCATTGGGCTGTTCTTGAGTGCAGAGATTTTGTGATGCAGGTATCCACATATAAATACCTGCTCTTATGACATATTGTAATTTTTTAGAATTTTTGGATATAAAATCAAACTCATCCTAACAAAGAAAGAGAATCCACATATACGCAAATGAAAACCCAGGAACATAGAGTAAAAATAGCTCCCAAACTGCAAATTTCTTCAGTGTCTTATGAAAGACCTTGCCAACACCCAGAAGAGAAAAAGGGATTTGTATGGTTCCGAAGGTGACAATGAGTGACTCAAATGTTTACAAGATATCATTGGTAGGAGGAATGGTTCATAAAAGTCAAGGACCTAATCCATCAAGCAGAGTGCACGGCCCTCAATTTTATGCACGTGTAATTATAGCCTCCAACAATGAAGAAACACAAAAGGAAGACCACTTTAGAAAAATAGGTAAATCCAAAACTTCATATTTGTCTCTCAGAATCCTCTTTACCTTAATATATATTTTTAGTGATGCATATCAATTATACATGAACATACACCAACATGAAGACCATAGCAAAAATCATGATCTAAGAAAATAAAGGGGCATAACAGCTAACAATTGTCCTATCTCCAGCAGAAACTTGTAATTTGATTCCTTTTTAATAATTGGCCAGACCATTTCTGAAAAATGCTTAATAATGCTTATCTAGGGCTCACCTTAGGTGTACAATTCCTGATATCCCTATGATTTTTAAAAACAAATCTGTTTATTGAGACATATTAAACCAATATCTTTTTTTCCCACGTGTACCTTCCCTGGTCCTTGGCATATTCACAGTGGGGTGTATACCTCTCTTCAATCATTATTAAACCTTTTCTAAAGCTCTATAATAATTATAATAAATAAAGAAATAACAGAATAATAAAAAAGAAATTAATAACTTCTCAATCCATTAGTTGACACTGAAATCCATAATGCTTTTCTGGCTGTCCTTCAATGGATTTTTTATTATCTGTCAGGTCTATTGATATGTGATCCCAATCTACATCATGTGGACAAAGTGAACAATGAATGGGTTTTTTTAAGCTGTTGAAAAGTCTTTATTTTAAAATTATGAATTGAAACGGATATTAGATTGCAAGAAAATGTTAATTTTTAAAGGGAGTGTAGGTAAACTGATAATTCAGAGATCTTTTTCCATGATTTCACAATGGTTTGCTGAATGTTTAGAAGGCTCCCGATTTTGTTTCAAGAAAACCATTGCTTAGTTTCTAGACATAATTGGGCAGTTTTTGAGTGCAAAGAGATTGTGAAGAGGGTATCCATACATAAATACCTGCTATTATGACATAGTGTAAATTTTTAGAAAGAATTGGAAATAAAATTAAACTCATTCTTACAAAGAAACAGAATCCACATACACATAAATGAACACCCAGGAATTCAGATACAAAAATACTCCCCACCTCCAAATTTCTCCTATGGCTTATGAAGGACCTTGCAACACCCAAAAGAGAAAAAGGTACTTGTAGGGTCCAGAAGTTGATAAAGAGTGACTCAAATGTTTACACGATATCTTGGGGGAGAATAATGGTTCATACTAGTCAATAACCTAATCCACCAAGCAGTGGGTATGGCCCTACATTATATGCACGCGTGATTATAGTCTCCAACAAAGAAGAAACCCCAAATGAAGACCACTTTATGGAAATAGGTAATTTCAAAGCTTCATATTGTCTCTCTCCACCCTCTTTCTTTTAAAATATATTTTAGTGATGTGTATCAATCATACATGAACATACATAAACTTGAAATCTAGAGCCCAAATCCCGACCTTAGAAAATAAATGGACATAACCACTTACAGTTTTCCCATACACATATCTACAGCAGAAATTTAAAATGTGGTTCATTTTTTTTAAATTCACCAGACCCTTTTAGAAACACGACTAATATCTATTATATATGGCTGAACATCGGTGTACAATTCTTAACATCCACAAGATTTTGAAATATATCTGTTTTATTGAGACATATTAAACCATTTTTTTAAATCCAATGTGTACATTTCTTGGTCCTTTGTATATTCACAGTGGGGTGCATTCATCTATTCAACCATTATTAAACCTTTCTATAGCTCTATAATAATTATAATAAGTAAAGAAAAAACAGAAGAATAAAGAAGAAATTAATCACTTCTCAATCCATTTTTTGACACTTACATACATAGGTGTTTTTCTGGCTGTCCTTGAATAACTTGTTTTGTCTATATATAAATTTTATTGATATATAATTCCACACTTCATCATGTGAACCAGTGCTCAATGAATGTTTTTTAAAGCTGTTAAAAGGTCTTTTATTTTAAAATTATGAGGCAAAATGATATTAGATAGAAAGAAAGTATTAATTTGTAAAGGGAGTGTACATTAATTGATAATTTAGAGGAGATCTTTTTCCATAATTTCCCTATTGTTTACTGAATGAATAGAAGGCTCTAGATTTATTTCAAGGAAACCATTCCTGATTTTATGGACATAATTGGGCTGTTCTGGAGTGCAGATAGATTGAGTTGTCGATATCCATATATAAATACCTGTACATATGACATATTGTAAGATTTTAGAAAGTATTGGAAATGAAATCAAATTAATTTTTAAAAAGAAACAGCATCTTCTATCAAAACCCAGGAACTCAGAGTACAAATAGCTTCCAGATTCCAAATTCCTCCTTTGCAATATGAAAGATTTTGCCAACACCAAGAAGTGAAAAAGGGACTTGGAAGGTCCACAAGGTGACAAAGAGTGACTCAAATATATACAAGATATCATCGGGGAGAGGAATGGTTCATCAAGGTCAAGGACCTAATCCATCAAGCAGAATGTACCACACTCCATTGTATACAGTTGTTATTATAGCCTCCAACAAAGAAGAAACACAAAAGCAAGATCACATTAGAGAAATAGGTAATTACAAAGCTTCATATTTGTCTCTCACCATGCTCTCTATTAATATATAATTTTAGTGATGCATATCAATCACACATGAATATACATAAACTTGAAGTCTAGAGCCAAAATAATGACCTAAGAAAATAAAGGGGCAGAACAATTTACAGTGGTCCCATCTCCAGTAGAAACTTGAATTGTGACTCAATTTTAAGAATTTTCCAGGTCATCATTGGAACACGACTAATAACTATTATCCATGGCTCAACTGCGGTGTACAATTCCTCACATCCCCATGATTTTTAAAACAAATCTGTTTTGTTGAGACATATTAAAACAATATCTTTTACATCCAATGTGTACATAACTTGTTCCTTGGTATATTCACAGTAGTGTGCATTCATCTCTTCTATCATTATTAAATGTTTTCACTAGCTCTATTATAATTATAATAATTAAAGGAAAGGCAGAAGAATAAAGAAATTATTCATCTCTCAATCCATTTGTTGACACTGACATATATAGAAGATTTTCTGGCTTTCCTTAAACAACTTATTTTTTTATCTATCAGTTTTATTGATATGTGATCCCATATTACATCATGTGGACAAAGTGAAGAATGAACGGCTTTTTTAAAAGCTGTTGAAAAGGTCTTCATTGTAAAATTATGAACTGAAGCTGATATTAGATTGAACGAAAAATATTAATTTTAATATGAAGTGTAGGTAAATCAAAGACACTGAGGGGATATTTATCAATTATTTCAAAATTTTCTACTCAATGTTTAGAAGGTTCTGGATTTTGTTTCAAAGAATACAATCCTGATTTTCTGGACATGATTGTGCTGTTCTTGAGTGCATAGAGATTGTGAAGCAGATATCCATATATAAACACCTGCTCTAAAAAATACTGTTAATTTTTTCAAAATTAATGGAAATAAACTCAAACTCATTTTTACAAAGAAACAGAATCGACATATAGACTAATGAAAACCCAGGAACTCAGAGTACAAATGGCTTCCAGCTCCCAAATTTCTACTATCACCTATGAAGGACCTTGCCAATATCCAGAATAGAGAAAAGGAATTATAGTGTCCAAAGGTGACAAAGATTGAATCAAATGTTTACAGGATATCATGGGGGAGAGGAATGGATAATAAAAGTCAAGACTTAATCCATCAAGAAAAGAGTACCTCCCTCCATTCTATGCACACATGCTTATCCCCTCCAAAAATAAAGAAACACAAAAGGAGGACCACTTTAGAGAAGTAGGTAATTCCAAGGTTTCATATTTGTCTCTCACCACACTCTTTCCCTTAATACATATTTTCAGTTATGCATATCAGTTATACATGAACATAAATAAACATGAATTCTAGAGCAGAAATCACAACTTTAAAAAATAAAGTGGAATTAAACCTTACAGTGGTCCCATCTCCTGCAGAAACGTGAATTTTGATTCACTTTTAAAAATTGGCAAGAACATTTCTGAAACATGACTAATAACCATTATCCATGGTTCAACTTGGGTGTACAATTCCTAACATCCCCATGATTTTTAAAACAAATCTGTTTTATTGACACATATCAAACCAAAATCTTTTTTATCCAATGTGTACGTTCCCTGGTTTTGGTATATTCACAGTGCTGTGCATTCATAGCTTCAATCATTATTAAACCTTTTCAAGAGCTCTATGGTTTTTTATAATTAATAAAGAAATACAAGATGAATAAAGAAGAAATTACTCACCTCTCAAACAAACCATTTGTTGACAATGATTTACATAGGTGTTTTGTGGCTGTCCTTAAGCAACTTTTCTTGTTTATCTCTCAGTTTTACTGATATGTGATCCCGTATTGCATCATTGGGACAAAGTGAACAATGAATGGCTGTTTAAAAGCTGTTATAAAGGACTTTATTTTAAAATTATTAAATGAAATGGATATTATATTGAAAGAAAATGTTAATTTTTAAAGGGACTGTAGGTAAATCGATAATTCAGAGGAGATCTTTCTCCATGATTTCACGATTGTTTAATGAATTTTTAGAAAGCTCCAGATATTCTTTCAAGGAAACCATTCCTGATTTTATGGACATAATTGGGCTCTTCTCAATTGCAGAATCATTGTGATGCAGGTACCCACATATAAATACCTGCTCTTATGACATATTGTAATTTTTAAGAAAGTATTGGAAATAAAATCAAAGTAATTGTTACAAAGAAACAATCCACATATAGATAAATGAAAATCCAGGAAGTCAGAGTACAAATAGCTCCCAGCCTCCCATTTTCTCCTATGGCTTATGCAGTATCTTGCCAAAAGCCTGAAGAGATAAAGGGACTTTTAGTGTCCACCAGGTGACAAAGAGTGACTCAAATGTTTAAAAGATATCATGGGGGAGAGGATGGGTCATAAAAGTCAGGGACCTAATCCATCAACCAGTGTGTACCACACTCCATTATATGCATGCATGATGATATGCTCCACCAATGAAAAAACAGCAAAGGAAGACTACTTTAGAAAAATAAGTATTTCAAAAGATTCATATTTGTCTCTCACCACCCTCTTTCTCTTATTATATATTTTAGTGAAGCATATCAGTCATACTTGATTATGTATGTTCATACATAATCTTGAATCTAGAGCAGAAATCACAACCTTAGAAAATAAAGGGGCAAAACACCTACAATGATCCCATCTCCAGTGGAAACTTGAATTGTGATTCATTTTTTAAAATTGGCCAGAGCATTTCTGAAACATGGATAACTGTTATCCATGGCTCAACTTGGTTGTCCAATTCCTGACATCCCCACGATTTTTAAAACAAATCCATTTTATTGAGAAATATTAAACCAATATATATTTTTCTTCAATGTGCACATCTCCTGGTCCTTGATATATTCACAGTGGTGTGCTTTCATCTCTTCAACCATTATTAAACCTTTCGAAAGCTCTATACTAATTATAATAAATAAAGAAAAAACAGAAGAGTAAATAAGAAATTATTCCCTTCTCAATCCATTTATTGTCTCTGACATACATAGCTGTTTTTCTGGCTGTCACTGAAATTTTTTTGTTTATCTCTCTGTTTTATTGATATGTGATTCCATACTACATCGTGTGGACAGAGTGTACAATGAATGTCTCTTTTTTTAAAGTTGTTGAAAAGGTCTTTATTTTTAAAGTATGAACTGAAATGAACATTACATTGAAAGAAAATGTTAATTTTAAAAAGGAGTGTAAGTAAATAAAAAATACAGACGACATCTTTTTCCATGATTTCACAATTGTTTCCTGAATGTTTAGAATGCACCAGATTTTGTTTCAAGGAAACCATTGCTGATTTTCTGGAAATCATTTGGTTGTTCTCATGTTCAGAGTGATTGTGATACCTGTATATATATATATACATACCTGCTCTTATGACATATTGTAATTTTTTAGAAAATATTGGAAATAAAATCAAACTCACATTTAAAAAGATACAGAATCCACAAATACACAAATGAAAACCCAGCAACTCAGAGTACAAATAACGCTCATCCTCCAAATTTAACCTATCGATTCTGAAGGTTCTTGTAAACACCCAGAAGAGAAAAGGGGTCTTGTAGAGTCCACAAGGTGACAAAGAGTGAGTCATATGTTTACAAGATACCATGAGGAGAGGAAAGGTTCATAAAAGTCAGTGACCTAATCCATCAAGCAGGGTATACCAGCCACCATTCTATGTATTCGTGATTATAGCCTCCAACAATGATGAAACAATAAAGGAAGACAACTTTAGAGAAATAGATAATTCCAAAACTTCATATTTGTCTCTCCAAACACTTTTTTAAATATATGTTTTTAGTGATGCATATCAGTTATACATGAACATTCATAAACTTGAAATCTAGAGCAGAAATCACAACCTTTGAAAATAAAGGGCCATAAAAACTACTATGGTCCCAACACCAGCAGAAACTTGAATTGTCATTTATTTTCAGAAATTGGCCAGAGCATTTCTGAAACATGATTAATATCTATTATCCATGGATCAACTTGGGTGTACAATTCCTGACATCTCCGTGATTTTTAAAACAAATCTGTTTTATTGAGACATATTAAAACAAAATCTTCTTTATCCAATGGGTACAATCCCAGGTCTGTGGTGTATTCACACTGGTGTGCATTCATGTCTTCTATCATTATTTAATATTTCAACAGCTCTATAATAATTATAATAAATAAAGTAAAACAAGAAGAATAAAGAAGAAATTATTAACCTCTTAGTCCATTTTTTGACACTGACATACATAGCATACATAGGTGCTTTTCTGGCTCTCCTTGAACAACTTTTTTTGTTTTTTCCCTGTTTTATTGATGTATGATCCTATACTACATCATGTGGTCAAAGTGAACAATGAATGGCTTTTTTAAAGCTGTTGAAAATGTCTTTACTTTAAAATTATGAATTAATTGTGATATTAGATTGAAAGAAAATGTCAAGTTAAAATGGAGTGTAGGCAAATTGATAATTCTGAGGAGATCTTTTTCCATGATTTCATGATTGTTTACAGAATGTGTCAAAGCCTCCAGATTTTGTTTCAAGGAAACCATTCCTGAATTTCTGGACATCCTTGAGCTGTTCTCAAGAGCAGAGATTTTGTGATGCATGTATGCATACATAAATATCTGCTCTTATGACATATTGTAATTTTTTAGAAAGTATTGGAAATAAAATCAAACTCATTCTTACAAAGAAACAGAATCCACATATAGACAAATGAAAACCCAGGAACTTAGAGTACTAATACCTCCCAGCCTCCAAATTTCTCCTTTGTCTTTGAAGGAATTGTCAACACCTAGAAGAGAAAAAGAGATTTGTATGGTCCACAAGGTGACAAAGAGTGACTCAAATGTTTACAAGATATCATTGGGGAGTGAAATGGCTCATAAATATCATGGACCTAAACCATCAAGCAGAGTGTACTGCACTCTATTTTATGAACAACTGATTATAGCCTCCAACAATGAAGAAACACAAGGAAGACCACTTTAGAGAAATAGGTAATTCCAAAGCTTCATGTTTGTCTCACACCACCCTCTTTCTTTTAATATATAGTTTTAGTAATGCATATCATTCATTCATGAACATAAATAAACTTGAAGTCTAGAGCAGAAACCACAACCTTAGAAAATAAAGGGGCATAACTCCTTACCATGCATCCATCTCCTGCAGTATTTGAATTTTGATTCATTTTTTAAAAATTGGCCAGAGAATTTCTGAAACCAAAGTAATAACTATGATCCATAGCTCAATTTGGGTGTACAATTTCTGATATCCCCGTGATTTATAAAACAAATCTGTTTTATTGAGACATATTAAACCGATATCTTTTTTTCCCAATGTGAACATTCCCTGGTCCTTGGTATATCCACAGTAGTGAACATTCATCTCTTCAAACATTATTAAACCTTTTCAAAAGCTTTATAATAATTATAATAAATAAATAAATACCAGAAGAATAAAGAAGAAATTTTTCACTTCTCTATCCATTTGTTGACACTGCCATACATAGGTGTTTTTCTGGCTGTCCTTGAACAAGATTTTTTGTATCTTTCAGTTTTGTTGATATGTGATCACATACCACATCATGAGAAAAACTGAACAATGAATGGCTCTTTTAAAGTTGTTGACAAGGTTTTTACTTTAAAATTATGAACTGAAACGTGTATTAGATTGAATGAAAAGATTAATTTTAAAAGGTAGTGGGGTTTAAACAATAATCCAGAGTAGTTATTTTCCAAGATTTCACGATGGTTTACATTATGTTTAGAAGGCACTGGGTATTGTTTCAAGGAAACCATTCCTGATTTTCTGGACATCATTGTGCTTTTCTAGAGTTCAGAGGGTTTGTGATGCAAGTATCCATGTATAAATACATGCTCTTTTGATATATTTTATTTTTTAGAAAGTATTGGAAATAAAATCAAATTCATTCTTACAAAGAAACAGAATCCACATATACACAAATGAAAACACAGAAACTCAGACTACAAATCACTCACAGACTCCAAATTTCTCCTATGGTATATGAAGTACCCTGCCAACACCCTGAAGGTAAAATGGGACTTGTAGTGTCCACAAGGCAACAAAGAGAGACTCAAATGTTTAAAGATTTCGTGGGTGAGAAGAATGGTTCATAAAAGCTAGGAACCTAATTCATCAAGCACAGCATATTGCCCTCCTTTCTTTGCATGCGTGATTATAACTTCCAACAATTAAGAAAAACAAAAGGAGGATGAATTTAGAGAAATAGGTATTTCCAAAGTTTCATGCTTGTCTCTCACCATCCCCCTACTCTTAATATATATTTTTAATGGTACATAAAATCATACACGAACATATATATACTTAAAATCTAGAGCAGAAATCACAACCTTTAAAAAAAAGGGGGCATATCACCTTCGAGTGGACCCATCTTCAATAGAAATTTAGATTGTGATTCATTTTTAAAAATTTTCCAGAGCATTTCTGAAACAAGAATAATATCTATTATCCATAGATCAACTTGGGTGTACAATTCCTGACATCTCCACAATTTTAAAACAAATTTGCTTTATTGAGACATATTAAACCAATATTTTTTTATCCAAATTGTGCATTCCCTGGGTCTTGGTGTATTCACAGTGGTGTGCATAAATCTATTCAATTATTAATAAACCTTTTGAAAAGCTCTATAATATTTATAATATATAAAGAAATACCAGAAGAATAAAAAAGAAATAATTCACCTCTCAATACATTTCCTGACACTGAAATACATAGGTGTTTTTCTGGCGGTCATTGAACAACTGTTTTTGTCTACATATTAGTTTTATTGATAGGTGATGATGTGGACAAGTTGAACAATGAATGGCCTTTTTAAAGCTGTTGGAAAGTTCTTTATTTAAAATCATGAAGAGAAATGGATATTAGATTGAAGGGAAAAGTTAATTTTAAAATGGAGCATACGTTAAATGATAATTGAGAGTAGATCTTTTTCCATGATTTCACGACTTTTTACTGAATGTTTAGAAGGCTCAGGATTGTGTTTCAAAGTAACCATTACTGATTTTCTGGACATGATTGGACTTTTCTCGAGTGCAGAGATATTGTGATGCAGGTATCCACATATAAATACCTGGTTTTATGGCATATTGTAATTTTTTAGAAAGTATTGGAAATAAAATCAAATTCATTCTAACAAAGAAACAAAATCCACATATACACAAATGAAAATCCAGGAACTCAGACGACAAATAGCTCCCAGACTCCAAATTTCTCCTTTATATTATGAAGGACCTTGCCAACACCCAGAAGAGAAAAGGGGATCTGTGGTTCCACAAGGTGACAAAGAGTGACTCAAAAGTTTCAAGATATGTTGGGGGAGAGGAATGGTTCATAAAAACCAAGGAATTAATCCATCAAGTACAGTGTCCTGTCATCCATTCTATGCACATGTGATTATAGCCTCCAACAATGAAGAAACACAAAAGGAAGACCACTATAGAGAAATAGGTAATTCCAAAGCTTCATATTTGTCTCTCACCATCCTATTTCTCTTAATATATATATATTTAGTGATGCAATTCTCTCATACATGAACATACATAAAATTGAATTCTAGAGCAGAATCACAACCTTAGATAATAATAGAGCATAACACCTTACAGTGGTCCCATCTCCAGCAGAAACTTTAATTGTGATTCATATTTAAAAATTGACCAAAGCATTTCTGAAACACGATTAATAACTATTTTCCATGGCACAACTTGTGTTTACAATTCCTGACATCTGAACAATTTTAAACCAAATCTGTTTTACTGAGACATATTAAACTAATATATATTTTATCCAGTGTGTTCATTCCCTGGTCCTTGGTACATTCATAGTGGTGTGTATTCATCTCTTCAATCATTATTAAACCTTTTCAATAACTGTATAATAATTATTATAAATAAAGAAACCAAGAAGAATAAAGAAGAAATTATTCACATCTCAAACCATTTGTTGATACTAACTTACATAAGTGTTTTTCTGGCTCTCCTTGAAAACCTTTTCATTCTTCTCAGTTTTCTTGATATGTGATCCCATACTACCTCATGTGGGCAAAGTGAACACTGAATGGCTTTTTTAAACCTGTTGAAAATGTCTTCATTTTAAAATTATGAAATGAAGTGGATATTAGATTGAAAGAAACTGTTAATTTTAAAATTGAATGTATGTGAATCGATAATTCAGAGAAGATCTTTTTCCATGACTTCATGATTCTTTAATCAATGTTTAGAAGTCTCCAGATTTTGTTTCAATGAAATAATTCCTTATTTTTTGTATATTATTGGGCTGTTCTCAAGTGCAGAGAGATTGTGATGCAGGTATCGACACATAGATACCTTCTCTTATGAAATATTGTAATTTTTTAGAAATTATTGAAAATAAAATCATACTCATTCTGACAAAGAAACAGAAACCAAACATAAGCAAATGAATACCTAGGAACTCAGAGTAGAAAGAGCTCCAAGCCTCCAATTTTCTCCTTTGGCTTATGAAGGATCTTGCCAATAACCAGAAGAGAAAAAGGGACTTGTAGGTTCCACAAGGTGAGAAAGAGTATCTCAAATGTTTACAAGATTTCATGGGGGAGAGGAATGGTTCATAAATGTCAGGATCCTAATCCATCAAGTAGTGTGTACCACCCACCATTCTATGCACACTTGATTATACACCCCAACAATGAAGAAACAGGAATGGAAGACCATTTTACAACAATAGGTAATTCCAAAGCTTCATATTTGTTTCTCACCACCTTCTTTCTCTTAATTTATATTTTTAGTGATGCATAACAGTCACACATAAATGTGAAGTCTAGAGCAGAAATCACTACTTTACAAAATAAATGAGCATAACACTTTAAAGAAGTCCCATCTCCAGGAGAAATTGAATTGTGATTCATTTTTAAAAGTTGGCCAGAACATTTTGAAACATGACTAATAAGTATTATCCATGGCTCCAATTGTGTGTACTATTCCTCACATCAACACGTTTTTTAAAACAAATCTGTTTTATTGAGACTAATTAAACCAATAACTTTTTTATCCTATGTGTACATTTCCAGGTCCTTGGTATATTCACAGTGGTGTGCATTCATCTCTTCAATCATTATTAAACATTTTCAGTAACTCCATGAAAATTAAAATAAATAAATAAAAATCAGAAGAATAAAGAAAAAAGTATTCACCTCTCAATCCACTTTTTGACACTGAAACATATAAGTTTTTTTCTGACTGTCCTTGAACAATTTTTTGTTTATCTATAAGTTTTATTGATATGTGATCCCATACTACCTCATATAGACAAAATGAACAATGAATGGATTTTTTTAAAGGTGTTGAAAATGATGTTATTTTAAAATTATGAACTGAAATGGATTTTAGACTGAAAGAAAATGTTAATTTTAAAAGGGAGTGTAGGTAATTTGATAATTTAGAGATCGTTTTCCCTGATTTCAAGATTGTTTACTGAATGTTTAGAAGGTTCTGGATTTTGACATAAGGAAACCATTCGTGATTTTTTGGATATTATTGGGTTGTTCTTGAGTGTAGAGAGACATTGATGCAGGTATCCTTATATAAATAACTGTTCTTATGACATATTTTAATTTTTTATAAAGTACTGGAAATAAAATCAAAGGCATTCTAAAAAGAAACAGAATAAACATATACACAAATGTAAACCAAGAAACTCAAGACTACAAACTGTAGCCAGCCTCCAAATTTCTCCTGTGTATTGTGAAGGATCTTGCCAATGCCCAGAAGAGAAAAAGGGATTTGTATGGTTCAGAAGGTGACAAAGAGCTACTCAAATCTTTAAAAGATTAAATGGGGGAAAGTAATGGTTCATGAAAGCCAAGCACTTATCCATCAAGAACATTGTACCGCCCTTCATTCTATGCACGTATGATTATAGCTGCCAACAATGAAGAAACACAAAAGGAAGATGACTCTAGAGAAATAAGAAATTCCAAATCTTCTTACTTGTCTCTCACCATCCTCTTTCTCTTAATACATATTTGTAGTGATGTATATCAATCATACATGAACATACATAAATTTTAACCAAGAGCAGAAATCACAATTTTAGACAATAAAGGGTCATAACACCTTACAGTGGTCCCATCTCCAACAGAAAATTAAATTGTGTTTAATTTTTTAAAATTGGCCAGAACATTTCTGAAACAATACTAATAACTGTTATCCATGGGTCATCTTGAGTGTACAATTTCTGACATCTGCATGAGTTTTAAAACAAATCTGTTTGATTGAGATATATTAAACTAATACCATTTTTATCCAATGTGTACATTCCCTGGTCTTTGGTATATTCACAGTGGGTGTTCATTCATCTCTTCAATCATTATAAAAATTTTCAATAGCTCTATCATAATTATAATAAAGAAATACCAAAATATAAAGAAGAAATTATTCACCACTCAATCCTTTTGTTGACACTACATACATAGGTATTTTTTTGACTATCCTTGAACAACATTTTTTATTATCTATCAGTTTTATTGATATGTGATCCCATACTACATCAAGTGGAAAAAGTGAACAATGAATGGTTTTTTAAAGCTTTTGAAAGGTCTTTATTGTAAAATTATGAAATGAAACAAATATTAGTTTGAAAGAATATGTAAATTTTCAAAATGAGTATAGGTAATTCGATAATTATGATGAGATCTTTTTCCATTTTTTTGCAATTGTTTACTGAATCATTTGAAGTCTCTGGATTGTTTTCCCATGATACCATTCTTGATTTTCTGGGCATCATTGGGCTGTTCTCAAGTGCAGAGAGATTGTGATGCAGGTATCAGTATGTAAATACCTATTCTTATTATATATTGCAATTTCTTAGAAAGTATTGGAAATAAAATCAAACTCATTCTAACAAGGAAACAAGATAAATATACACAAATGAAAACTCAGGAACTAAAAGTACAAAATGCTCCCAGCCTACAAATTTCTCCTATGGATTTTGAAGGATATTGCTAACACCCAGAAGAGAAAAAGGGACTTGTAGTGTCCACAAGGTGACAAAGAGTGACGTTTTCCAGATATCATGGTGGAGAGGATTGGTTCATAAAATCAAGGGACTAATCCATCAAGCAGAATGTACCACCCTCTGTTCTAGGCACACGTGATTATAGCCTCCAGAAAAGAAGAAACACAAAAGGAAGACCACTTCAGAAAAATAAGTAATTCAAAATCTTCATATTTGTCTATATTCACCCTATTTCACTTAAAATATATGTCTAGTGATACATATCATTCTTACATGAACATACATAATCATCAAGTCTAGATCAGAAATAGCAACCTTAGAAAATAAAGGGGTATAACAAATTACAATGGTCCCATCTCCAGCAGAAACTTGACTTTTGAATTATTTTCAAAAAATTGGCCAAAGGATTTCTGAAACATGGCTAATAACTATTATCCATGGCTCAAATTGGGGGTACAATTCCTGACATCCCAATGATTTTTAAAACAAACTGTTTTATTGAGACATATTAAACAAATATCTTTTTAATCCAATGTATTCATTCCCTGGTCCTTAGTATATTCACACTGGTGTCCATTCATCACATCAATCATTATTAAACCTTTTAAAAAGCTCTATAATAATTATAATAAATAAAGAAATATCAGAAGAATAAAGAAGAAATTATTCACCTCTCAATCCATTTGTTGACACTGACATACATAAGTGTTTTTCTGTCTGTCCTTGAACAACTTTTTTTGTTGATCTATCAGTTTTATTGTTCTCTGATCCCTTACTAAATCATGTGGACAAAATGAACAATGAATGGCTTTTTTAAAGCTGTTGAAAATGTCTTTATTTTAAAGTTGTGAACTAAATACGTATATTAGATTGAAAGAAAATGTTAATTTTAAAGTTATTGTAGGTAAATCGTTAATTCTGAGGAGAACTCTTCCTTTGAATTCTCGATTGTTCATTCAATGTTTAGAAGACTCCGGATTTTATTTCAAAGAAACCATTCCTGATTTTCTGGACGTCGTTGTGCAGCTCTCGTGTGCAGAGAGGTTGTGATGCAGGTATCCATATATAAATACCCTCTCTTATGACAAATATTAATTTTTAGAAAGTATTGGAAATAAAATAATCTCATTCTTACTAAGAAACAGAATCCACATATACATAAATGAAAGCCAGGGAAATCGGAATACAAATTGCTCCCAGCCTCCAAATTTCTCCTATGGTTTATGAGGGACTATTTAAACACCCAGAAGAGAAAAAGGGAAAAGGTGACAAGGAGTGAAACAAAAGTTTACAAGATATCATGGGGGAGATGAATGGTTCATAAATGTTAAGGACTCAATACATCAAGCAGAGTGTACAGAACTCCATTCTATGCACTTGTGATTATACTATCCAACAATGAAGAAACACTTAAGGAAGGCCACTTTAGAGAAAGAGGTAATTCCAAAGCTTCATCTTAGTCTCTTACCACCCTCTTTCTCTTAATATATATTTTAGCATTGCTTTTCAATCATACATGAACATACATAAAATTAATATCCAGAGCAAAAATCATGACCATACAAAATATAGGGGGGTTATACCTTACAGTGTTCCTATCTCCAGCAGAACCTTGAATTGTTATTCATTTTTACAAATTGGCCAGAGCATTTTTGAAAAATGACTAATAACTATTATCCATGGCTCAACTTGAGTGTACAATTCCTGACATCCCAAAGATTTTTAAAACAAATCTGTTTTATTGAGACATATTAAATCAATATCTTTTTAATCAAATATGTACATTCCCTGGTCCTTGGTATATTCACAGTGCTGTGCATTCATATCTTCAATCATTATTAAACCTTTACAATACATCTATATTAATTATAATAAAGAAAGTAAAATCAGAAGAATGAAGAAGAAATTATTCACCTGTCAAACTTTTTGCTGACATTGACATACATAGATGACTTTCTGGTTGTCCTTTGACAACATTTTTTGTTTATCTATAGTTTTATTGAAATGTGATCCCATACTACATCACGGGGACAATGTGAACATTGAATGGCTTTTTTAAAGCTGTTTAAAAAGCCTTTTTAAAAATAATATGAATTGAAACACAGATTGAAAGTAAATCTTAAATTTAAAAGGGATGGAAGGTAAATTTATAATTCGGAGGTGGTCTTTTTCAATGATTTCAAGATTGTTTACTGAAATGTTTAGAATGCTTTTTATTTTGTTCAAGTTAACCATTCTTGACTGTGTGGACATCATTGAGTTGTTCTAATGTGCAAAGATATTGTGATACAGTTATCCATATATAAATACCTTTTGAAATAATGTAATTTTTAATAAAATATTTGGGGAAAATTGAACACATTCTTACAAAGAAGTAAAATATGCATATACACAAATAAAAACCCAGGAACACAAAGCGCAAAGAGCTCCCACCTTCCAAATTTCTCCTGTGGATTATGAAGGACCTTGTTAAAACCCAGAAGGGGAAAAGGGAATATTAGGTTTGACAAGGTAACAAAGGGTGTCTCAAATGTTTACAAGATATCATGGGGGAGAGGAATGGTTCATAAAAGTCAAGGAACTAATCCATCAAGCAGAATGTACTGGCTGCCATTCTATGCATGGTTGATTATAGCCTCCAAAATGAAGAAATACAAAAGGAAAACCAATTTAGAGAAAAGGTAATTCCAAAGCTTCACCTGTGTCTCTCTCCATCCTCTTTCTCTTAATGTATATTTTTAGTGATGCATATCAATCATACATAAAGATACATAAACTTGAAATCTAAAGCAGTAATCATGAACTTAGAAAATAAAAGGGCATAACACCTTACATGATCACATTTCCAGTAGAAACTTGAATTGTGATTCACTTTTAAAAATCAGCACAAGCATTTCTGAAACATGACTAATAACTTATCCATGGCTCAACTTGGATGTACAATTCCTGACATACCCACGATTTTTTAAACAAATCTGTATTATTGAGAAATAATAAACCAATATCCCTTTTATACATTCAGCACATTCCCTGGTCCCTGGTATATTTACAGGGGTGTGCATTCATCTCTTCAATCATTATTAAACATTTTCAATAGCTTTACAATAATAATAATATTTAAAGAGAAAGAAGAAGAAGAAGGAAGAAATTATTCTCCTTTCAATCAATTTGGTAACACTAATATACATAGGTGTTTTTCTGGCTGTCCTTGAACAATTTTTTGTTTATGTTTAAAAGTTTTATTGGTATGTGATCCCATACTACATCAGGTAGACATAGTGAACAATGAATGGATTTTAAAGCTGTTAAAAAGGTCTTTATTTTAAAATTATGAAATGAAACTGATATTAGATTAAAAGAAAATGTTAATTGTAAAAGGGAGTGTAGCTAAATTGACAATTCTAAGGAGTTCATTTTCCGTGATTTCACAATTGTTTATTGAATGTTTAGAAGTCTCCAAGTTCTCTTTCAAGGAAACCATTCCTGATATTCTGGACATAATTGGGTTTTCTTAAGTGCAGAGATATTGTGATGCTGGGATCCATATATAAATACCTGCTTTTATGACATATTGTAATTTTTAGAAAATATTGTAAATAAAATCAAACACAAACTTAAAAAGAAACAGAATCCACATATATACAAATGAAAATCCAGAAACTCTGAGTACACAGAGCTCCCAGCCTCCAAATTACTGCAATGGTTTATGAAAGACCTTGACAAGACCCAGAAGAGAAAAATGGACTTGTAGTGTACACAAGGTGACAAAGAGGTACTCAAAAGTTTAAAAGATATCATGAGGGAGAGGAATGGTTCTTAAAAGTCAAGGACCTAATCCATCAAGCAGAGTGTACTGGCCGCCATTCTATGCACGGTTGATTATAGCCTCCAAAATGAAGAAATACAAAAGGAAGACCAATTTAGAGAAAAGGTAAGTCCAAATCTTCACCTTTGTCTCTCACCATCCTCTTTCTCTTAGTATATATTTTTAGTCATGCATAACAGTCATACATGAACATACATAAAATTGATCTCTAGAGCAGAATTCATGACCTTAGAAAAAAAGGGGGCATACCATCTAACAGTTGCCCCATATGGAGCAGCAGCTTTTTAAAAATTGAGTAGAGAATTTCTGAAACACGACTAATAACTTTTGTCCATGGCTCAACATCTGTGTACAATTTCTGACATCCCCACGAATTTTAAACCAAATCTGTTTTATTGAGATATATTAAATCAATATCATTTTTAACCAAAGTATACATTCCCTGGTCCTTGGTATGATTGCAGCAGTGTGCATACATCCCTTCAGTCATTATTAATCCTTTTCAATAGCTAAATAATAATTATTATAAATCAAGAGAAACCAGAAGAATAAAGAAGAAATTATTTATATCTAAATACTTTTCTTGTTACTGACCTACAAAGGTGTTTTTCTGGATGTTCTTGACTAACTTTTTTGGTTTATCTATCAGTTTTAGTGATATGTGATCCCATACTACATCATGTGGACAAAGTGAACAATGAAGGGATTTTTTTAAGCTGTTGAAATGGTCTTTATTTTAAAATTATGAACTGAAATGGATTTTAGATTGAAAGAAAATATTAATTTATAAGGGAGTGTAGGTAAATGGATAATTCAGGAGAGATTTTTTCCCATGATTTCACAATTGTTTACTGAATGTTTAGAAGGATTTGGATTTGTTTCAATGAATCCATTAGAGATTTTCTGGACATCATTGGGCTGTTCTCGAGTCTAGAGAGTTTGTGAATCAGGTATCCATATATAAATACCTGTTCTTATGACATTTTGTAATTTTTTAGAAATATTGGAAATAAAATCAAACTCATTCTTACAAAGAAACAGAATCCAGATATACACAAATGAAAACACAGGAACTCAGAATAAAAATAACTCTCAGCCTCAAATTTCTCCTATATCTTATGGAGGACCTTGGAAATACCTAGAAGAGAAAAAGGGAATTTTAGGGCCCACAAGGTGACAAAGAGTGACTCAATTGTTTTCACAATATCATGGCAGAGAGGAATGGTTCATTAAAATCTAGGATTTTATTGATCAAGCAGATTGTATCGCCCTCCATTATATGCACGCATGATTTTAGCCTCCAAAAATAAAGAACCCCAAAAGGAAGACCACTTTGGAGAAATAGGTAATTTCAAAGCTTCATATTTGTCTCTAACTACCCTCTTTTATTTAATATATATTTTAAGTGATGTGTAGCATTTATACATGAACATACATAAAATTTAACTCTAGAGCAGAAATCACAACCTTAGAAAATAAAGTGACATAACACCTTACTTGGTCACATCACCAGCAGAAACTTGAATTGGAATTCATTTTTTAAAATTGGCCAGAGCATTTCTGAAACATGAAACATAAGTATTGTTCATGGCTCAACTTGGGTGTACAATTCCTGACATCCCCACGATTTTTAAAACAAATCTGTTTTATTGAGATATATTTTAAAAATATCAATTTTATCCAAAGTGTATATTCCCTGATCGTTGGTATATTCACAGTGGTCTGTATTCAACTCTTCAATCATTATTAAGCCCTTTCAATTGCTCTATAATAGTTATAATAAATAAAGAAATATAAGAAGAATGAAGAAGAAATTATTCATCTCTCAATCCATTTGTTGACACTGACATACATAGGTGTTTTTCTGGCTGTCTGTGAAAAATATTTTTGTTTATCAGATTTATTGATATGTGAACACATATTATATCATGTGGACAAAGTGAACAATGAGTGGCATTTTTAAACCCTGTTGAAAAGATCATTATTTTAAAATTATGAACTGAAATGGATAAAGGATTGAAATATAATGTTAATTTTAAAACGGAGTGTATGTAAATCAATAATTCTGAGGCAATCTTTTTCCAGGATTTCATGATAGTTTACTGAATATTTAGAAGTCCCCAAATTTTTTACATGGAAAACATTCTTTATTTTTTGGACATCATTTGGCTGTCCTCGTATGCTGACAGATTGTGATGCAGGTACTCATATATAAATACCTGCACTTTTTCACTTTTTGTAATTTTTTAAAATGTTGGAAATAAAATCAAACTGATTCTTACAAGGAAACCTAATCCAAATATGCACAAATGAAAACACAGGAACTCAAATTACAAGGAGCTCCAAGTTCCAAATTTCTCCTATGGCTTATGAAGGACCTTGCCAGCACCCAAAAAAGAAAAGGGACTTGTGGGGTCCACAAATTGACAAAGAGTGACTCAAATGTATACACGATATCATGTGGGAGAGTCTTGGTTCAATAAAGTCTAGGAAGTAATCCATCAATCAGAGTGTAAAGCCCTCCAGTCTTTGCATGCATGATTATAGCCACCAAAAATGCAGAAACACAAAAGTAAGACCCCTTTAGAGAAATAAGGTAATTCCAAGCTTCATATTGTCTCTCACCACCCTCTGTCAATTAATATGTATTTTTAGGGATGCATATCAGTCATACATGAATATATATGAACTTGAAATCTAGAGCAGAAGTCACAACCTTAGAAAATAGAGGGGTATAACACCTTATACTTGTCCCATCTCCAGCAGAAACTTGAGTTGTAATTGATAATGAAAAATTGGCCAGTGCATTTCGGAAAGGCAACTAATAACTATTATCCATGGCTCAATTTGTGTTTACAATTCCTGACATCCCCACGATTTTTAAATCAAATCTGTTTATTGAGAAATATTAAACCAATATCATTTTTATCCAATATGTACATTCCTGGTCCTTAGTATTTTCAGAGTGGTGTGTAGTCATCACTTCCTTCATTATTAATACTTTTCAATAGCTCTATAATAATTATAATAAATAAAGAAATACCAAAAGAATAAATAAGAAATTATTCATCTCTCAATCCATTTGACACTGACATACATAAGTGTTTTATTCGCTGTCCTTGAACAGTTTTTTTGTTTATCTATCAGTTTTATTGTTATGTGATCCCATATGTCAGCATGCGAACAAAGTGAGAAATGAATGTCTTTTTAAAAGCTGTTGAAATGTTCTTTCTTTTAAAATCATGAACTGAAATGGATATTAGATTGAAAGAAAATGTCAATTTTAAATGGGAGTGTACGTCTTTCCATAATTCAGATGAGATCTTTCTTCCAAGATTTCACAATTGTTTCCTGAATGTTTAGTAGGCTCCAGATTTTGTTTCAAGGAAACCATTCCTGATTTTCTGGACATCATTGGGCTGTTCTCGAGTGCAGAGTAATTATGATTCAGTTATCCATATAAAAATAACTGTTCTTATGATATATTGTAATTTTTTAGAAAGTTTTGGAAATAAAATCAAACTCATTCTTACAAAGAAACACTACATATACACAAATGAAAACCCCAGGACTCAAATTACACATAGCTCCCAAACTGCAAATATCCTCTATGGCTTATGAAGGATTTTACCAAAACCCAGAAGAGAAAAAGGGACTTGTAGTGTCCACAAGGTGACAAAGAGTGACTCAAAAGATTACCAGATATAATGGGGAAGAGGAATGGTTCATAAAAGTCAAGGACCTAGTCTATGAAGCACAGTTTTCTGCCCTCCATTCTATGCTCTCATGATTATAGCCTCCAAGAATGAAGAAATACAAAAGCAAGACCACTTTATGGAAATAGGTAATTCCAGGGCTTCATACTTGTCTCTCAACACCCTCTTTCTCTTAATATATATTTTTAGTGATGCATATCAATCAAAAATGAACATTATTTAACTTGATGTCTAGATCAGAAATCAGGACCTTTGAAAATAAAGGGGCATAACACCTTAGAATGGTCCTATACACACATCTCCAGCAGAAATTTGAATTGTGATTTATATTTAAAAATTGACCAGAGCATTTCTGACACACAGCTAATAATTATTATCCATGGATCAACCTTGGGTGTACAATTCCTGGCATCCCCATGATTTTAAAAACAAATCAGTTTTATTGAGACATATTAAACCAATATATTTTTATCCAATGTGTACATTCCCTGATCCCTGGAATATTCACAGTGGTGTGCATTCATCTCTTCAATCATTATTAAACCTTTTCAGTAGCACTATAATAATTATAATAAAGAAAAACCAGAAGACTAAAGAAGAAATGATTCACCAGTCAATCCATTTGTAGACTCTGACATTCTTAGGTGTTTTTCTGGTTGTCCTTAAACAACTTCTTTAGTTTTTCTATCAGTTTTATTGATATGTCATCCCATATTACATCACCTGAAAAAGGGAACAATGAATGGCTTTTTTGAAGCTGATGAAAAGGTCATTATTTTAAAAGTATAAACTGAAATAGATACTAGATTCAAAGAAAATCTTAATGTTTAAATGGACTGTAGGTAAAGAGATAAATCAGATGAGATCTTTTTCCATGATTTCATGATTGTTTACTGAATATTTGAAAGGCTCAATATTTTGTTTAAATGAAACTTTTCCTGATTTTCTGGACATCATTGGGGTGTTCTCGAGTGCAGAGAGATTGTGATCCATGTATCCATATATAAATAACTGCTCTTATAACATATTGTAAGATTTTAGACAGACTTGGAAATAAAATCCTACTCATTCTTACAAAGAAACAGAATCTGCATATGAACAAAAGAAAACCCAGTAACTCAGATTACAAATAGATCCCAGGCTCCAATTTTCCCCTATGGATTTTTAAGGACATTGCCATCACCCAGAAGAGAAAAAGGGATTTGTAGTGACCACAAGGTGGCAAAGAGTGACTCAGATTTTTACAAGATATCATGTGGAAGAGGAATGATCTATGAAAGCCAAGGAACTTATCCATCATGAACAGTATACCACCTTCTATTCTATGCAAACGTGGTTATAGCCTCCAACAATGAGGAAACACAAAAGGAATACCACTTTACAGAAAGAGTAATTCCAAAACTTCATACTTGTCTCTCACCACCCTCTTTCTCATAATACATATTTTCAGTGATGCATATCAATCATACATGAACATATGTAAACTTGAAGTCTATAGAAGAAATCACAACCTTAGAAAATAAAGGGTCATAACACCTAACAGTGGTTCCATCTCCAGCAGAAACTTGAATTGTGATTCATTTTTAGAAATTGGCCAGAACATTTCTGAAACATGACTAATAACAGTTATCCATGGGTCAAATTGGATGTACAATTCCTGACATCTCCACGAATTTTAAAACCAATCTGTTTTAATGAGATATATTAAACCAATATCATTTTTATCAAATGTGTACATTCCCTGGTCCTTGGTATGTTCACAGTAGTGCAAATTCATCTCTTCTGTCATATTAAACCTTTTCAATAGCTCAGTTATAATTATAATTATAGAAATACCAGAACAATAAAGAAGAAATTATTCACCTCTCAATGCATTTGATGACACTGACATATAAAGGTGATTTTTCTGACTGTCCTTGAACAAAATTTTTTGCTTATCTATCATTTTTATTGATATGTGTTCCCATACTACATCATGTTGACAAAGTGTACTATGAATGGCTCATTTAATGCTGTAGAAAAGATCTTTATTTCAAAATTATGAAGTGAAATGGATATTAGATGGACAGAAAATGTTAAAGTGGGAGGTGTGGGAGGTGGGCAACATGGGAATCCCAGTGGGTTCCGTGTAGTGTTTTGGGTAATCTAAGCACCTCTTAAAATATATGCATATATATATATATAAATAACATTTTTGTAAGCAAATACACATATATGCATATATATTTATATATCATTTTACAAATGTTTGTATGTATTGTGAGAATTTTGATTTTTACCCATAATAAAAAAAAAAATCACCCTGAAAAAAAAATAAATAAAAAATAAAATAAAATAAAAGGAGGTGTAGGTAAATATATAATTCTGAGGAGATCTTTTTCCATGGTTTCACGATTGTTTACTGAAAGTTTAGAGGGCTCCAGATTTTGTTTCAGGGAAACCATTCCTGATTTTCTGGACATCATAGGGCTGTTCTCCAGGACAGATGGATTGCGATGCCAGTATCCATATATAAATACCTGCTCTTATGACATAGTGAAATTTTTTAGAAAGTATTGGAAATAAAACCAAACTCATTCTTACAAAGAAATTGAATCTTCATATACACAAATGAAAACACAGGAACTCAGAGTACAATTAGTCCCCAGCCTCCAAATTTTTCCTATGCCTTATGAAGGACCTTGCCAACAACAAGAAAAGAAAAAGGGACTTGTAAGTCCACAATGTAACAAAAAGTGACTCAAATGTTTACAATATATAATGGGGGATAAAAATGGTTCATAAAGTATAGGACCTCATCCATCAAGCAGAGTGTACCTCCCTCTATTCTATGCATGTGTGATTATAGCCACCAAGAAAGAAGAAACACAAAAGAAAGGCCACTTTTGAAAAATAGTTAATACCAAATCTTCATACTTGTCTCTCACCACCCACTTTTTATTTGTATATTTTTTTCATGATGCATGTCAGTCATACATGAGCATACATAAAGTTGAAGTCTAGAGCAGAAATCACAACCTTAGAAAATAATGGGGCATACCAAAGTTAGAGTGGTCCAGTCTCCAGCAGAAACTTGAATTTTGAATCAGTTTTAACAACTGGCCAGTACATTTCTGAAACATGACTAATAACTATAATCCATGGCTGAACTTGTGTGTACAATTCTTGATATTCCCATGATTTTAAAACAAATCAGTTTTATTGAGACATATTAAACCAATATCTTTTTCATCCAATGAGTACA
Organism: Tolypeutes matacus; assembly: GCA_026826555.1. Lineage (NCBI taxonomy): Eukaryota > Metazoa > Chordata > Mammalia > Cingulata > Chlamyphoridae > Tolypeutes > Tolypeutes matacus. The sequence continues at coordinate 79,776 of JAKSZT010054137.1, forward strand.
TTTTCTGGCTCTTGGTATATTCACAGTGGTTTTCATTCACCTTGTCAATCATTATTAAACCTTTTCAATACCTCTATATTAATTATAATAAATAAAGGAAAACCAGAATATTAAAGAAGAAATTATTCACCTCTCAATCCATTTGTTGATTCTGATATATATAGCGGTTTTTCAGGCTGTCCTTGAACAAAGTTTTTCGTTCATATTTCAGTTTTATTGATATGTGATCCCACATTACATCATGTGGACAAGGTGAACAATGAATGGCTTTTTTAAAGCTGTTGAAAAGGTCTTTATTTTAAAATTATGAACTGAAACCGATATTAGATTGAAAGAAAATTTACATTTTAAAAGGGATTTTAGGTAAATTGATAATTCAGAGGAAGTCTTTTTCAATGGTATCACAATTGTTTACTGAATACCTGCTCCCATAACTTTTGTAATGTTTTAGAAAGTATTTGAATTAAAATCAAACTCATTCTTACAATGTAACATAATCAACATATAGATAAATGAAAACTCAGGAATGCAGAGTACAAATAGTTCCCAGGCTCCAAATTTCTCCTACATCTTTTGAAGGACCTTGCCAAGACCTAGAAATGAAAAAGGGACTTGTAGGGTTCACAAGGTGACAAAGATTGACTCAAAAGTTACAAGATATCATAGGGGAGAAGAAAGTTTCATAAAGGAAAGGACCTAATTCATCCAGCAGAGATTACCAACCTCTTCCTCTTAATATATATATTTTGTGAGGCATATCAGTCATACATGAACATACATAAATTTGAAGTCTCAAGCAGAAATCAAAACCTTAAAAAATAATTGGGCATAACACATTACAGTGGTCCAACCTCCAGCAGAAACTTGAATTGTGATTCATTTTTAAAAATTGGTCAGATCATTTCGGAAACATGACTAATAATTATTATCCCTGTCTCCACTTGGGCGTACAATTCCTGACATTCCCATGATTTTTAAACAAATCTCTTTTATTGAGACATATTAAATAAATATGTTTTTTATCCAATGTGTACATTCCCTGGTCCTTGCTATATTCACATTGGTGTAAATTCTTCTGTTCAATCATTATTAAACCTTTTCAAAAGCTCTATAATAATTATAATAAATAAAGAAAAATGAGAAGAATAAAGTAGAAATTATTCACCTCTAAATCCATTTGCTGACCATGACATACATAGCTGTTTTTCTCACAGTATTTGAACAAAGTTTTGGTGTGTCTATCAGTTTTATTGATATGTGATCCCATACTACATCATGTGGACAAAGTGAACAAAGAAGGACTTTCTTAAAGCTCTTGTAAATGTCTTTATTTTAAAATTATGGCCTGAAACAGATATTAAATTGAAATAAAATGTTAATTTTAAAAGGGTCTGTAGCTAATTCGATAATACTGAGGAGATCTTTTTCAATGATTTCACGATTGTTTACTAAATGTTTAGAAGGCAACAGATTTTGTATCAAGGAAAACTTTCTTGACATTCTGGGCATAATTTGGCTGTTCTCAAGTGCAGAGAGATTGTGATGTAGGTATAAATATATAAATACCTGCTTTAATGACATATTGTAATTTTTAAGAAAGTAAAGTAAATAAAATCAAACTCATTCTTACAAAGAAACAGAATCCACATATACACAAATGAAAACCAAGGTACTCAGAGAACAAATAGCCCCCAGGTTCCCAATTTCTCCTATGGCTTATGAAGGACATTGCCAACACCCTGAAGTGAAAAAGGAACTTTTAGTTTCCACAAGGTGACAAAGAGTGTCTCAAATGTTTTCAAGATATCATGGGAGAGATGGTGGTTAATAAAAGTCAAAGACTTAATCCATCATGCAGAATTTACCACCCTAAATTCTTTGCAGGCATGACTATAGCCTCCAAAAATGAAGAAACAGAAAGAAAGGAGACCACATTAGAGAAAAAGGTAATTCAAATGCTTCATATTTGTATCTCACCACATTCTTTCTCTTAATATATATATTTTAGTAATGCATACCAATCATACATGAACATATATAAACTTGAAGACTAGAGACCTAATCCTGATCTTAGAAAATAAAGGGGCAGAACACTTTACAATGGTCCCATTTCCAGCAGAATTTGGAAATGTTATTGATTTTCAAAAATTTGCCAAAGCATCTTTGAAGCACGACTAATGACTATTATCCATGGCTAAACTTGTGGGTACAATTCCTGACATCCCAATGATTTTTAAAACAAATCTGTATTATTGAGACATATTAAAATAATAACTTTTTTCCCAATGTGTACATTTCCTGGACCTCGGTATATTCAAAGTGGTGTGCAATCATCTCTTCAGTCATTATTAAACCTTTCCAAATCTTTATATTAAATATAATAAATAAAGAAAAACCTGAAACATAAAAAAGAAATTACTTACCTCTCAATCCTTTTGGTGACACTTTCATACTTAGGTGTTTTTCTGGCTGTCCTTGAACAACTTTTTCTGATTATCTATCAGTTTTGATGATAAATGATCCCATACTACATCATGTGGTTTTTGTAAAGCTGTTGAAAAGGTTTTTATTTTAAAATTACACACTGAAACGGATATTAGATAGAAAGAAAAGGTTAATTTTTCAAAGGAGTGTAGGTAAATTGATAATTCTGAGGAGATATTTTTCCATGATTTCATGATGGTTTACTAAAGGTTTGGAAGGCTCTGGACTTTCTTTCAAGGAAACCATTCCTGATATTCTGGGCATCATTGGTCTGTTCTCAAATGCAGAGAGATTGCGATACTGGTATCAATATATAAGTAGCTTCTCTTATGATATATTGTAATTTTTTAGAATGTGTTGGAACTAAAATCAAACTCATTCTTACAAAGAAACTGAATCCACATGTAGACAAATGAAACCCTGGAACTCAGAGTACAAATAGCTGCAAGCCTCAAAATTTCTCCCACATCTAAGGAGGTCATTGCCAACACTACAAAGAGAAAAAGGGACTTACAGGGACCACACGGTGACAAAGTGTGACTCAAAAGTTCACAATATATCATTGGGGAGAGGAAGGGTTCACAAAATTCAAGGACCTAATCCATCTAGCTGAGTGTAATGGCCTCCATTCTATGCATGTTTTATTATACCCTCCCACAATGAAGAAACACAAAAGGAATACCATTATAAGGAAATAGGTAATTCCAAACCATCATACTTGCCTCTCACCGCCCTCTGTATCTTAATATATCTTTTTAGTGATGCACATCAATCATGAATGAACATGCATAAACAAAGTCTAGATCAGAAATCACGACCTTATAAAATAGAGGGGCATAAAACTTTACAGTGGTCACATGCACACATCTCCAGCAGAAACTTGAATTGTGAATCATTTTTAAAAATTGGCAAAGCATTTCTGAATCCCTACTAATAACTAATATCCATGGCTCAACTTTGGTGTACAATTCCTGCCATCCCCACGGATTTTAAAAGAAATCTGTTTTATTGAGACATATTAAAGCAATATCTGTTTTATCCAATGAGTACATTCCCTGGACCTTGGTATATTCAAAGTGTGCATTCTTCTCTTCAATCATTATTAAAACTTTTTCATAGCTATATATTAATTATACTAAATAAAGAAAAACCAGAATAATAAAGAAAATATTATTCACCTCTCAATCCATTTGTTGGCATTGATATACATAGATGTTTTTCTGGCTGTCCTTGAACAACTTTTTTTTCTTTATCCATCAGTTTTATTGATATGTGATCCTATATGAAATCATGTGGAAAAGTGAACAATGACCGGTATTGTTAAAGATGTTGAAATGGTCTTTCTTTTAAAATTATGTACTGAAACTGATAGAAAATGTTAATTTCAAAAAGGAGTGTAGGTAAATCGATAATTCAGAAATCTTTTTCCACGATTTCAGGATTGTTTACTGAATGATTGGAAGGCTTCGGGTTTTGTTTCAAGGAAACCATTCCTCATTTTCTGGACATAATTGGGATGTTCTCAAGTGTAGAGAGATTGTGATGCAGGGATACAAATATAAATACCTTGTCTTATCATATATTGTAATCTTTTAGAAAATATTGGAAATAAAATCAAACTCTTCCAAATCCACATATACACAAATGAAAACCCAGTAACTCAGAGTACAAATAACTCACAGCCTCTAAATTTCTCTAATGGCTTATGAAGGAACTTGCCAACACCCTGGAGTGAAAAAGGGACATGTGGGGTCCACAATATGACTAAGTGCGATTCAAATGTTTACAATATATCATGAGGGAGATGAATGTTTCATAAAATTCAAGGAACCATTCGATCAAGCAGAGAGTAACACCCTCCATTCTATGCACACATGATTATAGATTCCAGCAACGAAGAAACACAAAAGGAACACATTTTTGAGAAATAGGTAATTCCAAAACTTCATATTTGTCTCTCACCACCCTCTTTCTCTTAATATATATTTATAGTGATGAACAACAGTCATACATGAACATGCATAAATTTGAAGTCTAGAGCAGAAATCACAACCTTACAAAATACAGGGGCATAACAACTTAGAGTGGTTCCATCTCCATTAGAAATTGAATTGTGATTCATTTATTAAAATTGGCCAGAAATTTTTGAAACATGACTAATAACTATTATCCATGGCTCCAATTGGGAGTACAATTCGTGACATCCACACGATTTTTAAAACAAATCTGTTTTATTGAGACATTAATCCAATATGTTTTTAATACAATGTGTACATTTCCGTGTTCTTGGTATAGTCACAGTGATGTGCATTCATCTCTTCATTCATTATTAAATGTTTTCTATAGCTCTATAAAAATTATAATAAATAAAGAAATACCAGAAGAATAAAGGAGAAATTATTTACATCTCAATCCATTTGTTGACACTGACATACATAGGTCTTTTTCTGGTTGTACTTGAATAACTTTATATGTTTACATATCTGTTTTATTGATATGTGATCCCACACTATCTCATATGGGAAAAAGTGAACAGTGAGTGGCTTTTTTAAAGATGTTGAAATGGTCTGTATTTAAAAATATGAATTGAAACGGATATTAGCATGAAAAAAATGTTAATTTTAAAATGTAGTATAGGAAAATGGACAATTATGAACAGATCATTTCCCATGATTTCACGATTGTTTACTGAATGTTTAGAAAACACCAGATTTTGTTTCAAGGAAAACATTCCTGATTTTCTGGATGTCATTGGACTGCTCTCAAGTGCAGAGAGATAGTGATGCAGGTATCCATATATAAATACCTGCTCTTATGATATATTGTAATTGTTTAGATATTATTGGAAACAAAATCAAACCCATTCTTACAAAGAAACAGAACCCATATATACAAAAATGAATATCAAGGAACTCAGAGTGTAAATAGCTCCCAGCATCCAAATTTCTCCTATGGCTAATGAAGGACCTTGCCAAAACCCAGAAGAAAAAAAGGGACTTGTAATACCCATAAGGTCACAATAAGTAACCGTAATGTTTGCAAGATATCATGCAGGACAAGAATGGTTCATAAAAGTCAAGGACATAATAACACAAGCAGAGTGTACAGCCCTCCGTTCTATGCACTTGTGATTATAGCCTCCAAAATTAAAGAACACAAAAGTAAGACCACTTTAGAGGAATAGGTAATTCCAAAGATTGATATTTGTCTCTCACCACTCTATTTCTCTTAATATATACTTTTAGTGATGCATATCAGTCCTACATGAGCATACATAACCTTGAAATCTACAGCAGAAATCACAACCTTATAAAATAAAAAGGCCTAACAGCTTATAGTCGTCCCATACACACATTTCCAGCAGAAATTTAATTATGATTCAATTTTAATAATTGGCCAGAGAATATCTGAAACACTGCTAATAACTATTACCCATGTTTCACTTTGGGTGTACAATTCCTGACATCACCATGATTTTTAAATCTAATATGTTTTATTGAGATATACTAAACCAATATCCTTTTTATCCAATCTGTACTTTTGCTGGTCCTTGGTATATTCATAGTGGATGCATTCATCTCTTCAATCATTAATAAATCTTTTAAGAGCTCTATAATAATTATAATTAATAAAGAAATATCAGAAGAATAAAGAAGAAATTATTCACCTCCCAATCCATTTATTGACACTGACCTACATATGTGTTTTTGTGGCTGTCCTTGAATAACTTTTTTGTTTATCTATCAGTTTTATTGATATGTAATCCCATACTGCATCATGTGGAAAAAGTGAACAACGAATTGCATTTTGCTCTTGAAAAGGTCTTTATTTTAAAATTATGAACTGAAACTGATATTAGATTCAAAAAAATGTTAATTTTAAAAGGGAGTGTAGGTAAATTGATAGATCAGAGATCTTTTTCCATGATTTCTTGATTATTTACTGAATATTTGGAAGGCTCAGATTTTGTTTCAAGGAAACCTTTCCTGATATTCTGGACATCATTGAGTTGTTCTCATGTTCAGAGAGATTGTGATGCAGGTATCCATATATAAATAACAGCTCTTATGACATATTGCAATTTTTAATAATATACTGGAAATAAAATCAAAGGCATTCTAAAAGGAAACAGAATAAACATATACACAAATGAAAACCAAGAAACTCAAGTGTATAAACTGTAGTCAGACTCCAAATTTGGCCTATGCCTTATGAAGGATCTTGCCAATACCCAGAAGAGAGAAAGGGACTTTTAGAGTCCACAAGGTGACAAAGAGTGACTCAAATCATGGGGAAGAGGAATGGTCCATGAAAGCCTAGCACTTATCCTTCAAGTACAGTGTAATGCCCTCCATTCTATGCCCACGTAAATATAGCCACCAGCAATGAAGAAACACAAAAAGAAGGCAACTCTAGAGAAATATGGAATTCCAAACCTTCATACTTGTCTCTCACCACCCAGTTTCTCTTAATACATAGTTTAGTGATGCATATCTATCATACATGAACATACATAAACTTGAAGCCAAGAGCAGAAATCACAACCTTAGAGAATAAAGGGACATAGCACCTTACTGTGGTCCCATCTCCAGCAGAAATTTGAATTGTGATTCATTTTTAAAAATTGGCAAGAACATTTCTAAATCACAACTAATAACAGTTATCCATGTCTCCACTTGTTTTTACAATTGTTAATATCCCTATGAATTTTAAAATAAATTGGTTATATTGAGATATATTAAATCAATATCTTTTTTTATTCAATGTGTACATTCCCTAGTTCTTGGTATATTCACAGTGGTGTGGGTTCATCTCTTCAAACATTATTAACCTTTTCAATAGCTCCATAATAACTATAATAAATAATTACCAGAAGAATAAAAGTCAAAAACCTAATCCAACAAGCAGAGTGTACTGCCTTCCATTCTATTCACACGTGATTATAGTCTCCAACAATGAAGAAACACAATAGGAACACAACTTTAGAGAAATAGGTAAATCCAAACCTTCATATATGTCTGACACCACCCTCATTATCTTAATATATATTTTTACTGATGCATATCAATCATACATGAACATCTGTAAAATTGAAGTCTACAGCAGAAATCATGACCTTAGAAAATAAAGGTTATAACAACTTTCAGTGGATCCATACACACATCTTAAGCAGAAACCTGAATTGTGATTCATTTTTTAAAATTTCCTAGAGCCATTCTGAATCTGGACTAATAACTCTTATCCATAGCACTACTTTGGTGTACAATTGCTGACATCCCCACGATTCTTAAAACAAATCTGTTTTATTGAGAAGTATTAAACCAATATTTTTTTTAATCCAATGTGTACTTTACCTGGTCCTTGGTAAATTCACAGTGGTATGCATTCATCTCTTCAATCATTATTAATCTTTTTCAATAGCTCTATAATAATTATAATAAATAAAGAAAAATAAGAGGTATAAACAAGAAATTATTCACCTCTCAATCCATTTGTTGACATTGATATACATACGTGCTTTTCTGCCTGCCCTTATTTTAAAATTATGGACTGAACTGGATATTAGATTGAAAGAAAAAGATTATTTTAAAAGGGAGTGAAGGTAAATTGATAATTCTGAGGAGATCTTGTTCCATGATTTCACAATAGCTTACTGACTTTTTGAAGGCTCTGGATTTAGTTTCAAGTAAACTATTCATGATTTTTTGAAGATCATTGGGCTGTTATTCAATGTAGACTGATTGTGATGCAAATATCCATATATAAATACTTGCTCTTATGACATATTGTAATTTTTAAGAATATATTGGAAATAAAAACATACTCATTCTTACAAAGAAACAGAATCCACATATACACAAATGAAACACTGGGACTCAGTGTTCAAATAGCTCCCAGTCTCCAAATATCTCCTCAGGATTATGAAGGACCTTATCAACACCCAGAAGAGAAAAATCAATTTGTAGGATCCACACGGTGACAAATTGTGATGCAAATGTTTACAAGATATCATGATGGAGAGGAATGGTTCATAAGAATCAAGCACCTAATCCATCAAGCAGAGAGTACCACCTTCCATTCTCTGCCCCTGTGATTAATAGCCTCCAAAAATGAAGAAACCAAAAGGAAAGTCATTTTAGAGAAAAAGGTAATTCCAAAGATTAATATTTGTCTCTCATCACCCACTTTCTCTTAAAATATATTTTTAGTGATTCATATCAAGCATAGATGAACATACAAAAATCTTCAAATCTAGAGCACAAATAACAGCCTTAGAAAATAGAGGGGCATAACACCTTACAATGGTCCCATCTCCTGCAGAAACTTGAATTGTGATTCATTTTTAAAATTGGTCACAGTATCTTTGAATCACGGCTAATAACTATTATCCATGGCTCCACTTGGGTGTACAATTCCAGACAACCCCATGATTTTTAAAACAAAAATGTATTATTGTGATATATAAAACCAATTTATTTTTTATCCAATGTGTGTACATTCCCTGGTCCTTGGTATATTCACAGTTGTGTGTATTCATCTCTTCAGTCATTATTAAACATTTTCAATAGCTCTAAAATAATTGTACAGAATAAAGAAAAACCACAAGAATAAAGAATAAATTATTCACCTCTCAATTCATTTGTTGACACTGACATACAAAGGAGTTTTTCTGGATATCCTTGAACAACTTTTTTTTATCTAACAGTTTTATAAATATGTGATCATACATATTTGTCTCTCACCACACTCTTTCTCTTAATATATATTTTAAGAGAATGGTTCATAAAAGTCAAGGACCTAATCCATCAAGCAGAGTTGGCCGCCCTCCATTCTTTACACGTGTGGGTATAGCCTCCAAAATTGAAGAAACACTAAAAGAAGAGCACTTTAGAGAAATAGGTAATTCCAAAGATTCATATTTGTCTGTCACCACACTCTTTCTCTTAATATATATTTTCAGTGGTGAATATCAATCATATATTGACAAATAAAAACTAGAATCTTGAACAGAAATCACGACCTTATAAAATAAAATAGGCTATCAACTTACACTGCTCCCATCTCCAACAGAAATTTGAATTGTGGTACATTTTAAAAATTGGCCATAACATTTCTGAAACACAACTAATAACTATTATCCCTGGCTCAACTTGGGTGTACAATTCCTGACATACCCACTATTTTTAAAACAAAAGTGTTTTATTGATACATATTAAACCAATATCTTTTTTATCCAATGTGTACATTCCCTCATCTTTGGTTTACTCACAGTGGTGTGCATTCATCTCTTCAGGCATTAATAAACTTTTAAGTAGCTGCATAATAATTTTAAGAAAAAAGTAGAAGAATAAAGAAGAAATTTTTCATCTCTTATTCTATTTATTTACAATAACATACATAGGTGCTTTTCTGGATGTCCTTGAACAACTTTTTCTGTTTATATCAATTTTATTGATATGTGATCCCATACTACATCAGGTGGACAAAGGGAAGAGTGAATGGCTTTTTAAAGCTGTTGAAAATGTATTTATTTTAAAATAATAAGGTGAAATGCTTAGTAGATTGAAAGAAAATGTTAATTTTAAAATGTAGTGTAGGTAAAATTGGTAATTCTGAGGATATGTTTTTCCATGATTTCATCATTGTTCGCTGAATGTTTGGAAGGATCCAGATTTTGTTAAGAGGAAACAATTCCTGCTTTCTGGACATCATTGGGGGTGTTCTTGAGTGCAGAGAGATTGTGATGCAGGTATCAATATATAAATTCCTGCTCTTATGACATATTGTAATGTTTTAGAATGTAAAGTAAATAAAATCAAACTCATTCTTACAAAGAAACAGAATCCACATATACACAAGTTAAAACAAAGGTACTCAGAGTACAATAGCTCCCAGTTTCCCAATTTCTCCTATGGCTTATGAAGGACCTTGCCAACACACTGAAGTGAAAAAGGGACTTTTAGGGTCCACAAGGTGACAAAGAGTGACTCAAATGTTTTCAAGATATCATGGGGGAGAGGAATGGTTAATAAAAGTCAAAGACCTAATCCATCATGCAGAGTGTAATGCCCTAAATTCTTTGCAGGCATGACTATAGACCCCAACAATGAAGAAACAGAAAAAAGGAGACCACATAAGAGAAAAAGGTAATTCAAAAGCTTCATATTTGTCTCTCACCATAATCTTTCTCTTAATATATATATTTTAGTGATGCATACCAATCATACATGAACATACATAAACTTGAAGACCAGAGACCAAATCATGACCTTAGAAAATAAAGGGGGAGAACATTTTACAGTGGTCCCATCTCCAGCAGAATTTGGAAAAGTTATTCAGTTTCAAAAATTTGGCAAAGCATCTTTGAAGCATGAATAATGACTATTATCCATGGCTAAACTTGTGGGTACAATTCCTGACATCCCAACGATTTTTAAAACAAATCTGTATTATTGAGACATATTAAAATAATATCTTTTTTTCCAATGTGTACATTCCCTGGACCTCGGTATATTCAAAGTGGTGTGCAATCATCTCTTCAATCTTTATTAAACCTTTCCAAATCTTTGTATTAAATATAATAAATAAAGAAAAGCCTGAAGCACAAAGAAGAAATTATTCACCTCTCAATCCATTTGTTGACATTGACATACATAGGTGTTTTTCTGGCTGTCCCTGAACAACTTTTTTTTTTGGTTATCTATCAGTTTTATTGTTCTTTGATCCCATACTACACCATGTGGAGAAAGTGAACAATGAATGACTTTTTTAAAGCTGTTGAGATTATCTTTATTTTAAAATTATGAACTGAATACGCATATTAGATTGAAAGAAAATCTTAATTTTAAAGGGAGTGTAGCTAAATAGTTAATTCTGAAGAGAACTTTTTCCATGAATTCTCGATTGTTTATTGAATGTTTAGAAGGCTCTGGATTTTGTTTCAAGGAAACCATTCCTGATTTTCTGGACAACATTGGGCAGTTCTCGAGTACAGAGAGGTTGTGAAGCAGGTATCCACATATAAATACCCTCTCTTATGACAAATATTAATTTTTAGAAAGTATTGGAAATAATTTCAATCTCATTCTTACTAAGAAACAGAATCCACATATACTAATGAAAGCCAGGGAATTCAGAATACAAATAGCTCCCAGCCTCCAAATTTCTCCTATGGTTTATGAAGGACTTATCCATCAACCAGAAGAGAAAAAGGGACAAGGTGACAGTGAGTGACCCAAAAGTTTACAAGATACCATGGGGAGTGGAATGGTTCATAAATGTCAAGGACCCAATCCATCAAGCAGAGTGTACTGAACTCCATTCTACGCACGTGTGATTATACCTTCCAACAATGAAAAAACACACAAGGAAGACCACTTTAGATAAAGAGATAGTTCCAAAGCTTCATCTTTGTCTCTCACCACACCCTTTCACTTAATATATATTTTAGTGATGCTTTCAATCATACATGAACATACAAAAACTTAATGTCTAGAGAATAAATCATGACCCTAGAAAATAAAGGGTCATAATAACTTACAGTGTTCCCATCTCCATCAGAAACTTGACTTGTAATTTATTTTTAAAAATTGGCCAGAACATTTCTGAAAAACGACTAATAACTATTATCCATAGCTAAAATTGAGTGTACAACTCCTGACATCCCAAAGATTTTTAAAACAAAACTGTTTTATAGGGACATATTAAATCAATATCTTTTAAATCCAATGTGTACATTCCCTGGTCCTTGGTATATTCACAGGGGTGTGCATTCATCTCTTCAATCATTATTAAACCTTTTCAATACAACTATATTATTAATAATAAAGAAAGAAAAACCAGAAGAAATTATTCACCTGCCCATCTTTCTGTTGACACTGAAATGCATAGCTGTTTTTCTGGCTGTCCTTTAACAACACTTTTTGTTTATCTATCAGTTTTATGGATATGTGATCCCATACTACATCATGGGAAAAAATGTGAACATTGAATGGCTTTTTTAAAGCTGTTTAAAATGTATTTATTTTAAAATTATGAATTGAAACACATATTAGATTAAATTTAAAAGGGACTGTAGGTAAATCTATAATTTAGTGGTTGAATTTTTCCATGAATTCACGGTTGTTTCCTGAATGTTTAGAATGCTCTGTAATTTGTTTCAAGGTAACCATTCCTGATTGTGTGGACATCATTGAGCTGTTCTCGAGTGCAGAGATATTGTGATGAAGGTATCCATATATGAATACCTGCTATTTTGAAATAGCATAATTTTTTATAAAATATTGGGAAAAAATTGAACTCATTTGTACAAAGGAGAAGAATCCAAATATACACAAATAAAAATCAATGAACTCAAAGTGCAAATACCTCCCATCCTCCAATTTTCTCCTTTGGCTTATTAAGGACCTTGCAAACATCCAGAAGTCAAAAAGGGACATATAGTGTCCACAAGGTGAGAAAGACCATCTCAAATGTTTACAAGATATCATTGGGGAGAGGAATGTTTCATAATAGTCAAGAACCTAATACATCAAGCACAGTGTACCACCCTCCATTCTATGCACATTTGATTATATCCTCCAACAATGAAGAAACACAAAAGGAAGAACACATTATAGAAATAGGTAATTCCAAAGCTTCATATATGTCTATTAATATACTCTTCCTCTTAATATATATTTTTAGTCATGCGTATGTCATACATGAACATACATAAACTGAAAATCTAGAGCAGACATCCCAGCCTTAGAAAATAAAGGGACGTAACAACTTACAGTTGTCCCATACCCACATCTCCAGCTGAAACTTGAATTGTGATTCATTTTCAAAAATTAGCTAAAGTATTTCTGATACATGACTAATAACTATTATCCATCACTCTACATATGTGTACAATTCCTGACATCTCCAGGATTTTAAAAATAAATTTGTTTTAGTGAGACATATTAAACCAATATCTTTTTTATCCAATGTGTACATTCCTTGGTCCTTGGTATAGTCACAGTGGTGTGCATTCATCTCCTCAATCATTATTAAACCTTTACAATAGCACTATAATAATTATAATAACTAAAGAAAAACCAAAAGAATAATGATGGTATTATTCACCTCTCATTCCATTTGTTGTCACTCACATACATAGGTGTTTTTCTGGCTTTACCTGAACAACTTTTTTTGTTTCTCTATCACTTTTATTACTATGTGTTCCCATACTACACCATATGGTCATAGTGAAAATGAATGGCTTTTCTTAAAGCCGTAGAAAAGGTCTTTATTTTAAAATTATGAACTGAAACAGATATTAGACTGAAAGAATATTTTAGTTTTAAAAGGGAGTGTAGGTAAATCCATAATTCTGAGGAGAACTTTTTCCGTGATTACAAAATTGTTTATTGAATGTTTGGAAAGCTCAAAATTTTGTTTCAAGGAAATAATTCCTGATTTTGTGGACCTCATTGGGCTGTTCTCGAGTGCAGAGAGATAGTGATTCAGGTATCCATATATAAATACCTACTCTTATGATATATTGTAATTTTTTAGAAAATATTGGAAATAAAATCAAACCCATTCTTACAAGGAAAAAGAAACCACATATACAGAAAGGAAAAGAATGAAAACCCAGGAACTCAGAGTACAAATATATCCCAGCCTCCAAGGTTCTCCTATGGCTTATGAAGGACCTTTCCAACAACCAGAAGAGAAAAAGGGACTCGTAGGGTCCACAAGGTGTCAAAAAGTGACTCAAATGTTTGCAAGATATCATGGGGAGAGGAATGTTTCAGAAAAGTCAAGGATATAATCTATCATGCAGTGTGTACCAGCCTCCATTCTATGCACACGATTATAGCCTCCAAAAATGAAGAAACACAAAAGGAAGACCATTTTAGTAAAACAGTTAATTCTAAAGATTCATATTTGTCTCTCACCACTCTATTCCTTTTAATATATATTTTTAGTTGTGCATATCAGCCATACATGAACACATAAAATTGAAGTCTCGAGCAGACATCACACCCTAAGAAAATAAAGGTGTATATCACCTTACTTGGTCACATTGCCAGCAGAAACTTGAATGGTGATACATTTTTTAAAAGGGGCCAGAATAATTCTGAAACATGAATAATAACTATTATCCATGCCTCAACTTGTATGTACAATTCCTGACATCCCCACGATTTATAATTAAATCTGTTTTATTGATACATATTTAACCGATATCTTTTTTAACTAATTTGTACTTTTCCTGATCCTTTGTATATTCACAGTGGTGTGCATTCATCTCTTTATCATTATTAAACCTTTTCAGCAGCTCTATAATGATTTTAATAAATAAAGAAAAAACAGAACAATAAAGAAGAAATTGTTCACCACTCCAACCATTTGTTTACACTGACATGCTAGTTCTTTTCTGGCTGTCCTTGAACAACTTTTTTTGTTTTTCTATCAGTTTTATTGACATATGATCCTGTACTACATCAGGTGGACAAAGTGAACAATGAATGGCTTTTTAAAAGCTGTTGAAATTGTCTTTTTTTAAAGTTATGAACTGAAAATGATATTACATTGAAAGAAAATGTTAATTTTAAAAGGGAGTGTATGTAAATCAATAATTCTGAGGAGATCTTTTTCCATGATTTCACAATATTTAACTGAATGTTTAGAAGGATCCAGATTTTGTTTCAAGGCAACCATTCCTGGTTTTCTATCCATCATTGGGCTGTTCTTTAATGCAGAGTTTGTGATGCAATATCCGTGTATAAATATCTGCTCTGATGACATATTTTAATTTTATAGAATGTATTGGAAATAAAATCAAACTCATTCTTACAAAGAAACAGAATCCACATATACACAAATGAAAACTCAGGAACACAGTACAAACAGCTCCCAGCCTCCAAATTACTCCTCTGGCTTATGAAGAATCTTGCCAACAACCAGAAGAGAAAATGGTACTTGCAGGGTCTACAAGGTGACCAAGAGTGACTCAAATGTTTACAAGATATCATGGGGTAGAGGAATGGTTCATAAAAGTCAAGGACCAGTGGCATCAAGAAGAGTGTACCGCCCTCCATTCTATGCATGCATGATTAAAGCTTCCAACAATGAAGAAAACAAAAGGAAGACCTCTTTAGAGAAACAGGAATTTCCAAAGCTTCATATATGTCTCTCACAAACCACTTTCTGTAAAATTGATTTTTAGTGATGCTTATCAGTTATACCTGCAAGTACATAATCTTGAAGTATAGAGTAGAAATCACAACCTTAGAAAATATAGGGGCAAAACAACTTCACATCTACAGCAGAAATTTGAATTCTGATTCATTTTAAAAAACTGGCCAGAGCATTTCTGAAACTCCACTAATACCTCTTATGCATGGCTCATCTTGAGTGTATAATTCCTGACATCCACATGATTTTTAAAACAAATCTGTTTTGTTGAGATATATTAAACCAATATGTTTTTTATCCAATGTGTATATCCCCTGGTCCTTGTTATATTCACAGTGGTGTGCATTCATTACTTCAATTAATATTAAATATTTCCATAACTCTATAATAATTATAATAAAGAAACCAGAAGAATAAAGAAGAAATTATTTACCTCTAAATCCATTTGATGACAGTGACCTACACAAGAGTTTTTCTGGCTGTCCTTGAACATCTTATTTTCTTTAACTATCAATTTAATTGGTATATGATCCCATACTATATCATGTGGACAAAGTGAACAATGATAGCTTTTTTAAAGCTGTAGAAAAAGTTTTAATTTAAAATTTTGAACTGAAACCGATATTAGATTGAAAGAAAATGTTAATTTTAAAAGGGAAATTAATTAAATCGATAATTTTGAGGAGATTTTTTTCCATGATTTCACAATTGTTTACTGAATGTTTAGAAGACTCCTTATTTTGTTTCAAGGAAACCATTCCTGATATTCAGCACCTCATTGGGCTGTTTTTGAGTGCAGAGAGATTGTGATGCAGGGATCCATATATAAATACATGTACATATGACATATTATAATTTTTTAAAAATTATTGGTTACAGAATCAAACTCATTCTTACAAGGAAAGAGAAACCACATATGCACAAATGAAAATCCAGGAACTCAGAGTACAAATAGCTACCACACTCCAAATGTATCCTATGTCTTATGAAGTACCTTGTCAACAACCAGAAGAGTAAAAGGGACTCATAGGTTCCACAGGGTGACAAAGAGTGACTCAAATGTTTACAAGATATCATGGGGGAGAGGAAAGGTTCATATATGTCAAGGATCTAATACATCAAGGTGTGTGTAACACCCTCCATTCTATGAATGCGTGATTATAGACTCCAGCAAAGAAGAAACACAAAAGAAACACCACTTTACAGAATTAGGTAATTCCAAACAATCATATTTGTCTCTCACCACTCTCTTTCTTTAATATATATTTTTAGTGATGCATGTCAATCATATATGAACATACATAAACTTGTAGTGTAGAGAAAAAATCACGACCTTACAAAATAAAGGGGCATAACACCTTATAGTGGTCCCATACACTCTTCTCCAGCAGAAACTTGAATGGTGATTCATTTTTAAAAATTGCCCAGAGCACTTCTGAAACATGACTAATAACTATTATCCATGGCTCATCTTGAGTGTAAAATTCCTTACATCCACAAGATTTTTAAAACAAATCTGTTTATTGAGAAATATTAAACCAATATCTTTTTTATTCAATGTTTACATTTCCTGGTCCTTGGTATATTCAAAGCAGTGCGTGTTCATCTTTTCAATCATTATTAAACCTTTTCAATAGCTCTATAATATCTATTATAAATAAAGAAAAAGCAGAAGAATAAACAAGAAATTATTCACCTCTCAATCCATTTGTTTACACTGAAAGCATACATTTTTTTCTGGCTGTATTGAACAACTTTTTTGTTTATCTATCAGTTTTATTGATATGTGATCCCATACTACATCATGTGGATAAATTGAACAATGAATGCCTTTTTAATAGATGTGCAAAAAGTCTTTATTTTACAATTATCAAATGAAATGTTAATTTTAAAAGGGAGTGTAGGTAAATCAATAATTCTGAGGAGATATTTTTCCATGCTTTCACGATTGTTTACTGAATGTTTAGAAGGCTCTGGATTTTGTTTTGAGGAAACCATTCATGATTCTATGGACAACATTGGACTGTACTCGAGTGCAGAGGGATTGTGATGCAGGTGTCCATATATACATACCTGCTCTTATGACATTTTGTATTATTTTAGTAAGGATTGGAATTAAAATAAAAATAATACCTATAAAGAAAAAGAATCCATATATACACAAATGAAATCCAAGAACTCAGAATACAAATAACTCTATCATCCAAATTTTTCCTATGGTTTGTGGAGGACATTGCCAACAACCAGAAAAGAAAAGGGAATTATAGGTCCATGAGGTAACAAAGAGTGACTCAAATGTTTACAAGATATCATTGGTGAGAGGAATGTTTCATAAAAGCCAAAGACTTAATCCATGAAGCTCAGTTTACTGCCCTCCATTCGATGCTCATGTGATTATAGCCTCCAACACTAAAGAAATAAAAAAGGAAGACAACTTTAAAGAAATAGGGAATTCTAAAATTTCATACATATCTCTCAACACCCTTTCTCAAAATATATATATTTTATTGATGCATATCATCATACAAGAACACATATAACCTTTAAGCCTAAAGCAGAAATCACAACCTTAGTAATTAAGACGACAAAATCCATCACAGTGGTACCATCTCAGCAGAAACTTGAATAGTAATTCATTTTTAAAACTTGGCCAGATCATTTCTGAAACACGACTAATAACTATGATCTATGGCTCAACTTGGGTGTACAATTCCTGACATTTCCATGATTTTTAAAACAAATTGGTTTTATTGAGACATATTAAACAAAAATTGTTTAAATCCAATGTGTACATTCCCTGTCTTTGGTATATTCACAGTGGTGTGCCTTCATTCTTGAATCATTATTAAAGCTTTTCTATAATACTATAATAATTATAAAAAATAAAGGAAAACCAGAACAATATAGAAGAAATTATTCCCCTCTGAATTCATTTGTTGACACTGACATATATAGGTGATTTTTGACTGTACTTCAAAAAATGTTTTTATCTATCTGTTTTATTGATATGTGATCCCATACTACATCATGTGGACAAAGGGAATATTGAATGGCTTTTTAAAGCTGTTGAAAGGTCTTTATTATAAAATTATGAACTAAAATGTATAATAGATTGAAAGAAAATGTTAATTTTAAAAGGGTGTGTAGGGAAGTTGATAATTCGGAGGAGATCTTTTTCAATGATTTCATGAATTTATATGAATATTTAGAAAGCTCAGGATTTTGTTTCAAGGAAACCATTCCTGATTTTCTGGACATAATTGTGCTGTTCTTGAGTGCAGAGAGATTGTGATACAGGTATCCATATATAACTATCTGCTCTTATGATATATTGCATTATTTTAAAAAGTTTTATGAGTTAAATCAAGCTCCTTCTTACAATGAAACAGAATACACATACACACAAATGAAAACTCAGGTGCTCAGAGTAGAAAAAGCTCCCAGCCTCCAAATTTCTCCTATGGTGTATGAAGTAGCTTGCCAAATCCCAAAAGAGCAGAAGAGACATGTAGGGTCCACAAGGTGACAAAGAGGGACTCAAATGTTTAAGATATCATGGGGGAGAGGAGTGGATCATAAAAGCAAGTACTTAAACCATCAAGCACAATGTACCGCCCTCCATTCTATGCATGTTTGATTATATCCTCCAATTAAGAAACACAAAAGGAAGATCACATTAGAGAAACAGGTAATTAAAAAGCTTCATGCTTTTCTCTCACCACACTCTTTCTCTTAATATATATATTTTAGAGCTGCATATCAGTCATACATGAACATATATAAACTCAAAATCTAGAGTAGAAATCACAACCTTAGAAAATAAAGGGGCAAAGCACCATAGTGTTCACATACACACATCTCCATGAGAATCCTGAACTGTGAATCATTTTTTAAAATTTATCATAGCATTTCTGTAACTCTACTAATATCTATCATCCATAGCTCAACTTCGGTGTACAATTCTTGACATCCCCAAAATTTTAAATCAAATCAGTTTTATTGAGATATATTAAAGGAAATGGTTTTTTAACCAATGTGTGCATTCCCTCGTCCTTGGTATATTCACAGTGGTGTGCATTCATCTCTTCAATAATAATTAAACTTCTTCAAGAGCTCTATAATAATTATAAGAAATAAAAAAACCCAGAAGAATAAAGAAGAAATTATTCACCTCTCGATCCATTTGTTGGCACTGACAAACAGAGGTGTTTTGCTGAGTGGTTTGCACTAGATTTTTGTTTATCAGTTTTATTGATATGTGATCCCATACTACATCATGTGGAGAAGGTGAATAATGAATGGCTTTTTTTTTTATTGTGGGTAAAAATAAAAAAATTCACAATACATACCAACATTTGCAAAATGATACATAAATATATATGCATATATGTGCATTTGCTTACAAAAATGTAATTTATGTATATATATAAATATATTTTAAGAGGTGCTTAGATACCCAAAATATTACACGGAACCCACTGGGATTCCCATGTTGCCTACCTCCCACACCTCCCACCACATCCCACACAAACATCTCCCTCAATTGTGGCCCACCACCATAAATGGACTTACACATCCTGGGGCCTTGCCACCAACCATAGACCACAGTTCACACTGTAGACAACACTCTCTCCCACACAGTTCTGAGTGATGTCTGCTGATTTAAAATGGCCTACACCCGTTGCCACAAAGGTACTCAGGACAACCTCCAAATCCCAAAGAAGCCCCTGTATTTCAACTGCTGGTCCCCTCCCTGCCCCAAAAGTGTCTAGTGGCCACTGGCTCCACCTCATTGTTATAATTTCTTCCATTGCTAGAATCACCATATGTGAACAACAGAATACCATCAAGTCCACTCTAGTCCATAGTTCTTCCGTATTTTTTTGTTTATCTATCAGTTTTATTGATATGTGATCCCATACTACATCATGGGGAGAAGGTGAATAATGAATGGCTTTTTAAAGCTGTTGAAAATTCTTTATTTTAAAATTATGAACTGAAACAAATATTAGATTGAAAGAAAATGTTAATTTTAAAATGGAAAGTAATTAAGTCAATAATTCTGAGGAGATCTTTTTCTATGATTTCATGAATGTTTACTGAATGCTTAGAAGGCTCCTTATTTTATTTCAAGGAAACTATTCCTGATATTCTGGACATCATTGGGCTGTTTTTGAGTGCGGTGAGATCATGATGCAGGAATCCATAAATAAATAGGTGTACTTTTGACATATAATTTTTTAGGAATTATTGGAAACAAAATCAAACTCATTCTTACAAGGAAAGAGAAACCAAATATACACAAATGAAAACCCAGGAACTCAAAGTACAAATAGCAGCCAGACTCCAAATGTCTCCTATGGCTTATGCAGGGCTTGCCAAGCACCTGAAGAGAAAAAGGTGCTCTTAGGTTCCACAAGGTGACAAAGAATGACTCAAATGATTACAAGAGATCATGGGGGAGAGGAATGGTTCATAAAAGCAAAAGAGTTAAACCATCAAGCACAGTGCACCAACCTCTATTCTACAAACATGTGATTATAGCCTCCAACAAAGAAGAAACACCAAAGGAGGACCACTTTAGATAATTAGGTAATTCCAAAGCATCATACTTTCTCACCATTTTCTTTCTCTTAATATATATTTTAAGTGATGCATATCAATCATACATGAACATACATAAATTTGATGTTTAGAGCACAAATCACGACCTTAGAAAATAAAGGGGCATAACACCTTACAGTGGTCCCATACACTCATCTCCAACAGAAATTTGAGTTGTGATTCATTCTTTAAAATTGGCCAGAGCATTTCTGAAACACAACTAATAAATATTATCCATGGCTCAACTTGGGTGTACAATTCCTGACATGCCCACGATTTTTAAAACAAATCTGTTTTACTGAGATATATTAAACCAATATCTTTTATATCCAATGTGTGCATTCCCTGATCCTTGGTGTATTCACAGTGGTGTTCATTCATCTCTTCAGTCATTATTAAACCTTTTCAATAGCTCTATAATACTTATAATAAATAAAGAAAAAACAGAAAAATAAAGAAAAAATTATTCAAATTTCAAACCATTTGTGGACACTGGCATACGTAGGTGTTTTTCTGTGTATACTTTAAAAAGTTTTTTACTTTCTCTATCAATTGCATTGATATGAGATCCCATACTACATCATGTGGACAAAGTGAACAATGAATGGCTTTTTAAAAGCTTTTCAAAAGGTCTTTATTTTAAAATTATGAACTGAAACCGATATTAGATGGAAAGAAAATGTTAATTTCAAAAGGGAGTGTACTTAAAGCCATAATTCTGAGGTGATCTTTTTCATGAATGATTACTGATTGTTTTGAAGGCTCTGGATTTTGTTTCAGGGAAACCATTCTTGATGTTCTGGACATCACTGGACTGTTCTCGAGTGCGGAGAGATTGTGATGAAGGTATCCATATATAAATAACTGCTCTTATGACTTTTTGTAATTTTTAATAATATATTGGAATTAAAATCAAACTTAGCCTTACAAAGAAACAGAATCCACATATACACAAATGAAAACCTGGGAACTCAGAATACAAATATCTACTGTTCTCAAAATTTCTCCTATAGCTTATGAAGGAATTTGTCAACACCCAGAAGAGGAAAATGGACCTGAAGTGTCCACAAGGTGACAAAGAATGATGCAAATATTTGCAAGATATCATGAGGGAAAGGAATTGTTTATAAAAGTCAAGGACATAATCCAACAAGCAGAGTGTACCGCCCTCCATTCTATACATGTGTAATTAGAGCCTCCAGCAATGAAGAAACAAAAAAGGAAAACCATTTTAGAGAAATAGTTAATTCAAAATCTTCATAGTTGTCCTCACCAGCCTGTTACACTTAATATATATTTTTAATAATGCATATCATTCATACATGAACATACATAATCTTGTAGTCTAGAGCAGAATTCACAGCCTTTGAAAATAAAGGGAAATAACACCTTGCAATGGCACATCTCCAGTAGAAACTTGAATATTCATTTTAAAAAATTGATCAGATTTCTTCTGAAACACACTTAATATCTATTTTCCATGGAACATATTTGGTGTACGATTACTGACATCCCCACGATTTTTAAAACAAATATGTTTATTTGAGACATATTAAACCAATATCATTTTATCCAATATTTACATTCCCTGGTTTGGTATATTCACAGTTGTGTGCTTTCATCTCTTCAATCATTATTAACCTTTTTCAATAGCTCTATAAAATTATAATGAATAAAGACATACCATAAAAATAAATTAGAAATCTTTCACCACTCAATCCATTAGTTGAAACTGATATTCATTTGTGTTTTTCTGGATGTCTTTGACAAATTTATTTTGTTAATCTATAAGTTTAATTGTTATGTGATCCCATACTACATCAAGTGGACAATGTGGACAATTAATGGCTTTTTTATAGCTGTTTATAGGGTCTTTATTTTAAAATATTGAATTGGAATGGATATTGGAGTGACAGAAAATGTTAATTTTAAAAGGGAGTGTAGGCAAATGGATAATTCTGAAGAGATGTTTTCCATGGTTTCATGATTGTTT
The DNA here is from genome assembly GCA_026826555.1 of Tolypeutes matacus. Classification (NCBI taxonomy): domain Eukaryota; kingdom Metazoa; phylum Chordata; class Mammalia; order Cingulata; family Chlamyphoridae; genus Tolypeutes; species Tolypeutes matacus. The sequence goes on from JAKSZT010054137.1 coordinate 103,027, forward strand.
CCTGAATGATTAGAAGACTGAATTTTTTTTCAAGGACACCATTCCTGATTTTCTGGATGTCATTGGGTTGTTCTCGAGTGCAGAGAGATTGTGATGCAGGATCCATATGTAAATACCTACACTTGTAACATTGTAATTTTTTAGAAAGTATTGGAAATAAAATCAAACTCGTTGTTACAAGGAAACAGAATCCACATATACACAACTGAAAACCCCTGAATTGAGAGCCCAAATAGCTCCTAGACTCCAAATTTCTCCTAGGGCTTAGGAAGGACCTTGTCAACAACCAGAAGAGAAAAAGGCATTTGTAGAGTACAGAATGTGACAAAGAGTGACCCAAATATTTACAAGATATCATAGGGGAGAGGAATGTTTCATTAAAGTCCAGCAGCTAATACATCAAACATTGTGTACAGCCCTCCATTCTATGCACGTGTGATTATAGCCTCCAACAATGAAGAAATCAAAAGGAAGTTGACTTAAGAGAATTAGATATTTCAAAAGCTTCATATTTGTCTCTCACCACCCTCTTTCTCGTAATATATATTTTAGTATTGCATATCAATCATGCAAGAACATACAAAAAATTGAAGACTAGAGCAGAAATCACGACCTTTGCAAATAAAGGGGCATAACACATTACAGTGGTCCAATACACACTTTTCCATCAGATACTTGAAATGTGATTCATTTTCAAAAATTGGCCAGAGCATATCTGAAAACTGACTTATAACTTATCCATGGTTCAACTGTGTGTACTATTCTGGAAATCCCCATGATTTTTAAAACAAATCTGTTTTATAGGGATATATTAAACCAATATCTTTTATATCCAATGTATAAAATACCTGGTCTTTTTTATAGTCACAGTGATGTGCATTTATCTCTTCAATCATTATTAAATGTTTTCAATAGCTCTATAATAATTATAATAAATAAACAAAACCCAGAAGAATAAAGAAGAAATTATTCACCTCTCAATCCATTTGTTGACACTGACATACATAGGTGTTTTCCTGACTGTCCTTGGTGAAATTTTTGTGTTTATCTATCGATTTTAATGTTATTTGATCTCATTCTAAATATTGTGGAAAAAGTGATAAACATATGGCTTATTTAAAGTTATTGAAAAGATCTTTATTTTTAAAATTTGAACTGAAACGGATATTAGAGTGAAAGAAAATGTTTAATTTAAAAGGGAGTGTAGGTAAATCAATAATTCTGAGAGAAAAATTTTCATGATTTCACAGTTGTTAACTGAATGTTTTGTTGGCTCTGGATTTCAATTCAATGAAACCATTACTGATTTTCTGGAAATCAATGGGATGTTTTTGAGTGCAGAGGAAATATTATAGAGGGATTGATATATAAATACTGGCTCTTATGATGTATTTCAATTTTTTTAAATGTATTGGAAATAAACTCAAACTCATTCTTAAAAAGAAACAGAAAACACATGTACACAAATGAAAACCGAGGAACTCATAGCACAAAAATATCCCAGGCTCCAAATTTCTCCTATGGCTTATGAAGGTTCTTGGCAACACTCAGAAGAAAAAAGGGACTTGTAGGGTCCAGAAGGTGACAAAGAGTGTTTCAAATGTTGACAAGATATCAAGGGGGAAATTGATGGTTCATAAAAGTCAAGGACGTAATCCAACAAACAGAGTGTACTGCCCTCCATTCTATGCACTCCTTATTTTAGACTCCAACAATGAAGAAACACAAAAGTTAGACCACTTTAGAGAAATAGATAATTCCAAAACTTCATATTTGTCTCTCACCACTCTCTTCCTCTTAATATATATTTTCAATGATGCAGCTCAATCATACATGGACATACATAATCTTGAAGTCTAGAGCAGAATTCACACCCTTAGAAAATAAAGGGGCATAACTTTGAATTCTGATTCATTTATTTTATTGTGGGTAAAAATCAAAATTTTCACAATACATACCAACATTTGCAAAATGATATATAAATATATATGCATATATGTGCATTTGCTTACAAAAATGTTATTTATGTATATATATAAATATATTTTAAGAGGTGCTTAGATACCCAAAATATTACATGGAACCCACTGGGATTCCCATGTTACCCACCTCCCACACCTCCCAGCACAACCCACACGAACATCTCCCACAAGTGTGGCCCACCACCCTCAATGGACTTACACATCCTGGGGCCTTGCCACCAACCATAGACCACAGTTCACACCATAGACCCCATTCTCTCCCACACAGTTCTGAGTGGCGTGGGCTGATTTAAAATGGCCTACATCCTCTGGCCTACCTATGTGCCAGGTATGATTCACTTTTTAAAATTTACCAGAGCATCTTTGAAACACAACTAGAAAGTATTATCTATGGATCAAGTTTGGTGTACAATTCCTGACATCCCCATGATTAAAAAAAAAAAAGTTTTATTAAGATATATTATACCAATATATTTTATATCTAATGTGTACATTCCCTGGTCCTTGGTATATTCACAGTGATGTGCATTCATTTCTTCAATCATTATTAAACCTTTTCAATAGCTCTATATTAATTTTAATAAATATATATAAACCAGAAAAATAAAGAAGAAATTATTCACCTCTCAATCCATTTGTTGACACTGACATATATAGGAGTTTCTCTGGGTGTCCTTGAATAACTTTTTTTTAAATCTATTAGTTTTATTGATATGTGATCTGATACTACATCATGTGGACAATGTTAACAATGAATGGCTTTTTAAAACTGTTTATAAGCTCTTTATTTTAAAAATTTGAATTAGAACCAATATTAGATAGAAAGAAAATGTTAATTTGAAAAGGGAGTGTAGATAAATGGATAATTCTGAGAAGATCTTTTTCCATGATTACATGATTGTTTCCAGAATGTTTAGAAGACTCCAGATTTTGTTTCAGGGAAACCATTCCTGATACTCTGGACTTAATTGGGCTCTTCTGGAGTGCAGAGTGATTGTGATGCAGGTATCCATGTATAAATACCTGCTCTTATGACATATTGTAATTTTTTAGAAAATATTGCAAATAAAATAAAACAGTCTTACAAAGAAACAAAATCCATATGTACTCGAATGAAAACCCAGGAACTCAGTATACAAAAGCTCCCAGACTCCAAGTTGTCCCAACACCTTTTGAAGGAACTTGCCAACACCCAAAAGCAAAAAAGGGAATTGGATGGTCGAAAAGGTGACAAAGAGTGACTCAAATGTTTATAAGATATCATGGAGTAGAGGAATGGTTCATAAAATTCACGGCCCTAATATGTTATGCAGATTGTACCACCATCCATTTTATGTAGGCATGATTATACCCTCCACTACGAAGAAACCTCCACTATGAAGAAATATTTAGAGAAATAGGTAATTCCAAACCTTCATATATGTACCTCACCACCTTCTTTCTCTTACTATATGTTTTTAGGGATGCATATCAATCATACATAAACATACATAAATGTGAAGCCTACAGCAGAAACCAAGACCTTAGAAAATGATGGGGCATAACACCTTACAGTGGTCCTGTTTCAAGCAGAAATTTGAATTGTGATTCATTTTTAAAAATTGTCTGGATCATTTCTGAAAGATGACAAATAACAATTATCCATTGTTCAACTTGGGTTTAAAATTCTTGACATCTCCAAGATTTTTAAAACAAATCTGTTTTATTGAGACATATTAAACCAATATCTTTTTTATCCAATGTGTTCATTCCCTGGCCCTTAGTATATTCACAGTGGTGTGCGTTCATCTCTTCAATCATTATTAAACCTTTTCAATAGCTCTGTAATAATTATAATAAATGAAGAAAAAACAGAAGAGTAAAGAAGAAATGATTCACCTCACAATCCAATTGTTGACCCTGACATACATAGGTGTTTTTTTTTATTTTTTGGCTTTCCTTGAACATCTTTTTTAGTTTATCTATCAGATTTATTGATATGGAGTCCCATTATACAACATGTGGACAAAGTAAACAATAAATGGCTTTTTTACAGCTGTTGAAATGGTCTTTATTTTAAAATTATGAACTGAAATCGATATTAGATTTTTTTAAATGTTCATTTTGAAAGAGAGTGTTAGTAAGTCAATAATGCAGAGGATAGATTTTTCCATGATTTCATGATAGTTTCCTGAATGTTTAGTAGGATCTGGATTTTTATTCCAGAGAAACCATTACTGGTTTTCTGGACATCACTGGGCTGTTCTCGAGTGCAGAGAGATGGTGTTGCAGGGATTCATATATAAATACCTGCTCTTATGACATATGGTAATATTTTAGAAAGTATTGGAAATAATATTAAACTCATTCTTACAAAGTAGTAGAATCCACATATAAACAAATGAAAACCCAGGAGCTCAGACTACAAATAACTCCCAGATCCAAATTTCTCCTATGGCTTATGAAGGACCTTGTCAACACCGAGTAGAGAAAAAGGTACTTATATGGTACAGAAGGTGAGATAGAAAGCCTGAAATGTTTACAAGATATCATGGGGCAGAGGAATGGTTCATAAAATTCAAAGACCTAATCCATAAGACAGAATGAACAGCCCTCCATTCTATGCATGTGTGTTTGTAGCCTCCAACAATGAAAAAATACAAAAGGAAAACCAATTTAGAGAAATAGGTAATTCTAATGCATCATATTTGTCTCTCACCACCCACTTTCTCTTAATATTTATTTATAGTGATGCATACCAGTCATATATGAACACACATAAACTTTACAACAGAAATCACAACCTTAGATAATAAAGGGGCAAAACACCTTAGAGTGGTCCTTATCCAGCAGAAACTCGAAATGTGATTCATTTTTAAATATTTACCAGAGCATTTCTGAAACATGACTAATAAATATTATCCATGGTTCAACTTGGGTGTACATTTCCTCACATCCCAACAATTTTTAAAACATCTCAGTTTATTGAGACATATGAAACTGATATCTTTTTTATCCAATCGGTACATTCCCTGGTCCTTTATATATTCACAGTGTTGTGCATTCATCTCTTCAATCTTTATTAAACCTTTTCAATAGCTCTTTAATAATTATAATAAATAAAGAAAAACCAGAAGAAAAAAGAGGAAATATTTCCCATCTCAAACCATTTGTTGACACTGAAATACATAGGTGTTTCTCTGTCTGTCTTTGAACAAATTTTTTTCTTTATATATCAGTTTTGTTGAAATGGGATCCCATACTACATCATGTGGAAAAAGTAAACAATGAATGCCTTTTTAAAATCTGTTAAAAAGGTCTTTATTTTGAAATTGTGAATTGAAATGGATATTACACTGAAAGAAAGTGTTAATTTCAGAAGGGAGTGTAGGAAAATTGATAATTCAGAGGAGATCTTTTTCCATGGTTTTACAATTGTTTCTTGATTATTTAGAAGGCGTGGATTTTGATTCATGGAAACCATTCCTGATATTCTAGACATCATTGGTCGGCTCTCGAGTGCAGAGAGTTTGTGATTCAGGTATTCATATGTAAATACACTCTATTATGACAAAAATTAATTTTAGAAAGTATTGGAAATAAAATCAATCTCAGTCTTACTAAGAAACAGGATCCACATATACACAAATGAAAACCCAATAACACATTATACAAATAGCTGCCAGCCTCCAAATTTCTCCTATGGCTTATGAAGTTCCTTGCCAACAACGAGAAGATAAAAATTGACTTGTAAGTTCCAGAAGGTGGCAATGAATTTCTCTAATGTTTACAAGATATCATGATGGAGAGGAATGCTTCATAAAAGGCAAGGACCTAATCCATCAAGCAGAGAGTAACACCTTCCATTCTCTGCACCTGTGATTATAGCCTCCAACAATGAAGAAAGCCAAAGGAAGGGCATTTTAGAGAAACAGGTAATTCCAAAGATTAACATTTGTCTTTCACAACCTACTTTCTCTTAATATATATTTTTCTTGATGCATATCAATTATACATGAACATTCAAGATCTTCAAGTCTATAGCAGAAACCACAGCTATAGAAAATAAAGGGGCATAACACCTTACAGTTGTCCCATCTCACCAGAATCTTGCATTGTGATTCATTTTTAAAAATTGCCCAGAGCATTTCTGAAACACGAATAACAACTATTATCCAATGGCTCAACTTGGGTGTACAATTCAGGACATACCAACGATTTTTTAAACAAATCGGTTTTATTGAGATATTTTAAATCAATATCTTTTTTATCCAATGTGTACATTTCCTGGTCCTTTGTATATTCACAATGGGGGGCATTAATCTCTACAATCATTATTTAACCCTTTTAACAGCTCTATAATAATTATAATAAATAAAGAAAATCCAAAAGAATAAAAAAGTGATGATTCACCTCTTAATCCATTTGTTCACACTGTCATATATAGGTGTTTTTCTGGATGATTTTGAACATCTTTTTTTATCTCTCAGTGTTTTTGATATGTGATCCCATACTACATCATATGGACAAAATGAATAATTAATGGAATTTTTAAATCTGTTCAAAATGTCTTTATTTTGAAATTATGAACTGAATCTGATATTAGATTCAAAGAAAATGTTAATTTTAAAGGGAATGTAGGTAAATAAATAATTCTGAAGAGATTTGTTCCATGATTTCATGATTCTTTAGTGAATGTTTGGAAGGCTCTGGACTTTGTTTCAAGGAAACTATTCCTGATTTTCAGGACTTCATTGGGCTCCTCTCAAGTGCACAGACATTTCAATGCAGGGATCCATATATAAATACCCATTCTTATGACATCCTGTATTTTTTAGAATGAATTGGAAATAAAACCAAACTAATTCTTACAAGAAAACAGAATCCACATTTACACAAATGAAAACCCAGGAACTCAGAGTACAAATAGCTCCCAGCATTCAAAATTTTCCTATCCCTTATGAAGGACCTTGCCAACACCCAGAAGAGAAAGAGATACTTGTAGTGTCCACAAGGTGACAAAGACTGACACAATTGTTTACAAGATATCATGGGGAGAAGAATTGTTCATAAAATTGAAGGACCTAAGATATTAAGCTGAGTTTTCCACCCTCAATTCTATGCAGGCATGATTTTAGCCTCCATAATGAAGAAAAAAAAAAGGAAGTCCTCTTTAGAGAAATATGTAATGCCAAAGCTTCATATTTGTCTCTCTCCACCATCTTTCTCTTATTACATATTTTTAGTGATGCATATCAGGCAGACATGAACATACCAAATTTTGAAGTCTAGAGCAGAAATCACAATTTTAGAAAATAAAGGGACATAACACCGTACAGTGTTCCCAACTCCAACAGAATCTTGAATTGTGATTTATTTTTTAAAATTACCAGAGAATTTCAGAAAAATGACTAATATCTAATATCCATGTCTCGGCTTGGTTGTACAATTCATGACATCCCCATGATTTTTAAAACAAATCTGTTTTATTGAGACATATGATACCAATATAATTTTTATCCAATAAGTTCATTCCCTGGTCCTTGGTATATTCACAGTGGAGCGCATTCGTCTCTTTAATCTTTTAAACCTTTACAATAGCTCAACATTAATTGTTATAAATTTTAAAAAGCAGAAGATTAAAGAAGAAATTATTCACCACTCAATCCACTTGTTGACACTGACCTACATGGGTGTTTTTCTGGCTGTCCATGAACAACTTTTTTTATTTATTTATCAGTTTTATTGATACATGATCCCATACTACATCATGTGGACTAAGTGAACGAAAATGGCTTTTTTAAAACATTGAAATGTTCTTTATTATAAAATCCTGAAATGAAATGGATTTTAGATGGAAAGAAAATGATAATTTTAAAAGAGAGTTTAGGTAAATTGATAATTTAGACAATATTTTTTTCCATCATTTCTCGATTGTTTACTGAATTTTTAGAAGGCTAATATTTTATTTCAAGGAAATCATTCCTGGTTTTCTGGACATCATTGGTCTGTTTTCTAGTGCAGAGAGATTGTGATGCAAATATCCATAATTAAATACCTGCTCTTATGACATATTGCAAGATTTTAGAAAGTACTGGAAATAAAATCAAACTCATTCTTAGAAACAAACAGAATCCACATGTACACACAAAAAAACCCAGGAACTCAAAGTACAAATAGCTCACAGCCTCCAAATATCTCCTGTGGCTTATTAAGGATATTGACAACACCCAGAAGGACGAAGGGACTTGCAGTTTCACAAGGTGACCAAGAGTGACTAAAATGTTCACCCAATAACATGGTGGAGAGGAATGGTACATCGTAGTAAAGGACCTAATTCATCAAGAAGATTGCACTTCCCTCCATTCTATGCATGCATGATTGTAGCCTCCAACAATGAAGAAATACAAAAGGAACACCACTTTAGAGAAAGAGGAAATTCCAAATCTTCATACTTGTCTCTCCAACCTCTTTATCTTAATATATAATTTTAGAGATGCATATCAATCATACGTGAACATACATAAATTGAAGTCTAGAGCAGAAATCCTGATCTTTGAAAATAAAGGCACATAACAACTTTCACTCGTCCCATCTCCAGCATACACTTGAGTTGTGATTTATTTTTAAAAACTGGCCAGAGCATTTCTGAAAAACAATTAATAAATATTATCCATGGCACAACTTGAGTGTACAATTCCTGACATGCTCACAATATTTAAAAGAAATCTGTGTTGTTGAGATATATTAAACCAATATCTTTTATATCCAATGTCTACATTCCCTAATCCTTGGTGTATTCACAGTGGTGTTCATTCATTACTTCAATCATTATTAAACCTTTTCAATAGCTCTATAATAATTATAATAAAGAAAAATCAGAAAAATAAAAAAGAAATTATTCAAATCTCAATCTATTTGTTGACACTGACATACATAGGTGATTTTCTGGTTATCCTTTAACAAGTTTTTTACTTTATCTATAAATTTCATTGATACGAGATCACATACTACATCATGTGAACAAAGTGAACACTAAATGTTTTTTTTAAAGCTGTTCAAAAGGTTTTTATTTTAAAATTATGAACTGAAACAGATATTTGATGGAAAGAAAATGTTAATTTCAAAAGGGAGTGTACTTAAAGTGATAATTCTGAGGTGATCTTTTCATGATATCATGATTTTTTACTGAATGTTTAGAAGGCTCCAGATTTTGTTTCAAGGAAACCATTTTTGATGTTCTGGATACCATTGGACTGTTCTTGAGTGCAGAGAGATTGTGATGAAGGTATCCATATATAAATAACTGCTCTTATGACATTGTAGTTTTTTATAATATATTGGAACTAAAATCAAACTAGGTCTTACAAAGAAACAGAATCCACCTATAGACAAATGAAAACTCAGGAACTCAGTATATAAATAGCTACCATCCTCAAAATTTCTCCTATGGCTTATGAAGGAACTTGTCAACACCCAGAAGAGGAAAATGGACTTGAAGGGCCCACAACGTGGCAAAGAATTATGCAAATATTTGCAGGATATCATGGGGGACAGGAATGGTTTATAAAAGTCAAGGACCTAATCCACCAAGCAGAGTGTACCGCTCTCCATTCGATGTATGCATGATTAGAGACTCCAACAGTGAAGAAACAATAAAGGAAAACCATTTTAGAGAAATAGGTAATTCAAAATCTTCATAGTTGTCCTCACCAACTTGTTACACTTAATATGTATTTTTAATTATGCATATCACTCATATATGAACATACACAATCTTGTAGTCTAGAGCAGAATTCACAACCTTAGAAAATAAAGGGAAATAACCCCTTACAATGACCCATCTCCAGTAGAAACTTTAATAGTTATTCTTTTTAAAAAATTGGTCAGAGCTCTTATGAAACATGCTTAATATCTCTTTTCTATGAAGCAACTTGTGTGTATGATTACTGACATCCCGACGATTTTTAAAACAAATATGTTTCTTTGAGATTTGTTAAAATATCATTTTATCCACTATTCACATTCCCCGGTTTGGTATACTCACCATTGTGTGCCTTCATCTCTTCGATCATGGTTAAACCTTTTCAATAGCTCTATAGTAATTAAAATGAATAAAGAAATAACATAAGATTAATTAAGAAATTATTAACCAATCAATGGATTTGTGGAAACTAATATTCATATGTGTTTTCCTGGCTGTCTTTGAACAATTAATTTTGTTAATCTATAACTTTTATTTTTATGTGATCCCATACTACATCATGTGGAAAATGTGAACAATTAATGAATTTTTTAAAAGCTATTGAAAAGGTCTTTATTTTAAAATTATGAACTGAAACTGATATTAGATTTAAAGAAAATGTTAATTTTAAATGGGAGTGTAAATAAATGGATAATTCAGAGGATATCATTTTCCATGATTTCACAATTGTTTCTCAATGTTTAGAAGTACCCAGATTTTGTTTCATGGAAACCATTACTGATTTTCTGGACATCTTTGGGCTGATCTCGGGTGCGGAGAGATTTTGATGCAGTGATACATATATAAATACCTGCTCTTATGGCATATTTTAATTTTTTAGAAAGTATTGGAAATAAAATCAAATTCATTCTTTCAAAGAAAAATAATTCATACATACACAAATGAAAACCCAGGAACTCAGAGTACAAATATTCCCCAGAATCCAAATTTCTCCTATGTCTTGTGAAGGAACTTGCCAACACCCATAAAAGAAAAGGGGACATGTAGGTCCACAAGGTGACAAAGAATGACTGAATGTTTACAAGGTATCATGAGGGAGATGAATGGTTTATAAAAGTCAAGGACCTAGTCCATTCAAGAAGACTGTGCCACCCACTATTCTATGAACACATTAATATAGGTTCCAACAATGAAGAAAGAAAAGGAAGACCACTTTAGAGAAATACATAATTCCAAACCTTCATATTTGTCTCTCACAACCATCTTTCTCTTAATATATATACTTAGTGATGCATAGAATCATACATGACCATACATAAAATTGAAGTCTAGAGCAGAATTCACAACCTTAGAAAATAAAGGGGCATAACAACTTACAGTGGTCTCATCTCCAGCAGAAACTTGAATTTTTGATTCATTTTTAAAATTGCTAGAGCATTTCTGAAACACGACTAAAAACTACTATTCTTGGCTCAACTTGGGTGTACAATTCGTAATAACATCCCCACAAATTTTAAAACAAATCTGTTTTATTGAGACATATTAAACCAATACCATTTTTATCCAATGTGACATTCCCTGATCCTTGGTATATTCATAGTGTTGTGCATTCATCTCTATAGTCATTTATAACATTTTCAATAACTGTATAAAATTATTATAAATAAGGAAAACCTGAAGAATAAAGAAGATATTATTCACCTCTCAATACATTTTTTAACTCTGACCTACATAGGTGTTTTATGGCTGTCTTTGAACAATTTTTTGGTTTATCTAAGAGTTTTATTGATATGTGATGCCATATTAAATCGAGTGGACAAAGTGAAAAATGAATGGCTTTTTTAAAGCTGTTGAAATTGTCTTTGTTTTATAATTATGAACTTAAACGGATTTTAGGTTGAAAGAAAATGTTATTTTTAAAACCACATGTAGGTAAATCTATAATTCAGAGGAGACCTTTTTCCAGTATTTCATGATTGTTTATTGAATGTATAGAAGGCACCAGAATTTGATTCAAGGAAACCATTCTTATTTTCTGTACATCACTGGGATGTTTGTGAGTGCAAAGAGATTGTGATGCAGGTGTCCATATATAAATACCTGCTCTTATGATATATTGTATCTTTTTAGAAAGTATTGGAAATAAAATCAAATTCATTCTTCCAAACACAGAATCCACTTATACACAATCAAATCCCAGGAACTCAAAGTACAAATAGCTTCCGGCCTCCAAATTTCTCCTATGACTTATGAAGTATCTTGCCAAAACCCAGAAGAGAAAATGGACTTCTAGGGTCACAAGGTGACAAAGAGTGACTCAAATGTTTAAATGATATCATTGGGGAGAGGAATGGTTCATGAGTAAAGGACCTAATTCTTCAAGTAGAGTGTGCTGCCCTCCTTTCTTTGCACGTGTGATTATAGCTTCCAACAATGAAGAAACACAAAAGGAAGACTGCTTTAGAGGAAGAAGTAATTCTGAAGCTTTATATTTGTCTGTCACCTCCCTCTTTCTCTTAAAATATATTTTCAGTGAGGCTTATCAGCCATATATGAGCATACATAAATGTTAAGTCTAGAGCAGAAAAAAATGACCTTAGAAAATAAAGGGGCATAATACCTTAGAGTGTTCCCCTCTCCTGGAGAAAATTGAATTTTGATTCATTTCAAAAATTGGCTAGAGCATCTTTGAAACATGACTAATAACTATTTTGCATGGCTTCACTTGGGTGTACAATTCCTGACATCCCCATAATTAAAAAAAAAAAAAACTCTTTTATTGAGACATATTAAATAAAAATCTTTTTTATCCAACGTGTACATTCCCTGGTCCTTGGTATATTCAATCTAGTATGCATTCATACCTTCAATATTTTTTTAAGTTTTTCAATTGCTCTATAATAATTATAATAAATAAAGAATAACCAGAAGAATAAAGAATAAATCATTCAACTCTCAAACCATTTGTTGACAATGACACACATAGGTACTTTTCTGGCTGTCCTTGAAAAACTAATTTTTTTTATCTATTAGTTTTATTGATATGCGATCCCATACTATATGATGTGGACAAAGTGAACAATGAATGCATTTTAGAAGCTGTTGAAAGATATTTATTTTAAACTTATGAACTGAAACAGTTATTTATAGAAAGAAAAAATTAATATTTAAAAAGAGTGTATGTTAATCAATAAATTAGAGGAGATCTTTTTCCATGATTTCCTGATTGTTTACTGAGTGTTTGGAAAGCTCCAGATTTTTAAAATTGAGATCATTCCTTATATTCGGGATATCATTGCGCTGCTCTTGAGTGCAGAGAGATTGTGATGCAAGTATCCATCTATAAATACCTACTCTTTTGATATATTGTTATTTTTAAGAAAGTATTGGAAAATAAATCAAACTCATTCTTGCAAAGAAAGAGATCTACATATAGACAAATGAAAACCCAGGAACTCAGAGTACAAATATCTCCCAGTCAAAAATTTTCTCCTATATCTTATGAAGAACCTAGCCAAGACCGCAAAGAGAAAAGGGACTTGTAGGTACGATTCCAATACATCATGCAGGAGAGGAATGGTTCATAAAATACAAGGAGCTATTCCATCAAGCAGAGTGTACCGCTCTCCATTCAATGCACAGGTGATTATATCCTCCAACAATGAATAAACAGTAAAATAATAATAATAATATAAAATGTAAATAAAAAAGAAAAAAAGAAAAAAATTGTTTAATTTTTTCCCATTTTCTTTTTTTGAATATCCCAAACCATTAATTATATATATATTTTTGGTTCTTTTTTTTCTGAGTTTCCTTGTATTTTATCTCTTGTATTTAAACTTATCATAATTACTTCATTTTCTTATTAACTGTATTTGGTTATTATATGGGCTTCATCTTCAAGGAAGTTTTAGGTCACAGAAGGGTTACAATGGGTGTTACAGAGGATCATTGGTTGGGGATATCTGGGATGGAGGATTCATGGGAGTAAGTTCATCTGAATATACATGAAAGATATATAAATTTGTTCAAATGATCAAGGGAAGGGGCATGGTCACTGTGGGTAGACAATAACTCAATAAATGAGGGAATACTGAATTCCCAGCCTGGAGAGCTCTGCCACATTCTCCAATGGAGCAGCAACAGCCCACCAAGACCAGGGCCAGTGTCTGGCAAAAGAGGATGGCCCACTGTTGGGTTCTTCTTATTGATGACTAGCCTTATGAGACCACGCTCTTGTAATTGAAACTTGGCCTACTGTTACGGGGTGCTTAAGAGTTGCCACCTGAGAGCCTCCTTGTTGCTCAAATGTGGACCCTCTCTAAGCCCCACTCAGCATATGAATGCATTACTTTCCCCAACATGGAACATGACTTCTGGGGATGAGCCTCCCTTGCAACAAGGGACTAATACCAAGTGACACCTGGAAACACAGCTGGTAAAAAACCTTGAATAAAAAGGGGAAAAGGTAAAGACAAATGAGTTCATGTGGCTAAGGGACTTTAAAGAGAGTCAGGAGGTCATCCCAGAAATAATGCTAACGCACACCTCAGTAGGATCTCATAGAAAAAGTGGATATCACCCCACACAGAGGGACTCCTGAGGGCTCTGGAAACACGCCTTATCAGGGGGCTCTACTTTAGAATCTGTGCTCCTGAGATTGACAGAGTTGTTCTCCAATAAGTCCTCCCTGAACATGGTCCATCAGTCCCTTCTTTTCAAACCTATATGTGAAGATAGGGTTTGTAGGTGTGCTTCCAGAGACTGGAGGCTCTGGCCTGCCTATATGCCAGCTGTGCCTGGAATCTCTTTGGAGCTGCAACTCCTACTCTACAGTTCAATGGACTCACCGAAGTCACCTTGTGAGGAGAAAATGATGATGGACAATGGCTATCCCAGAGAATGGAGAGAGCCAGCTGCTGAAACAGGATAATCCCATGCACTGTATCCATGGGATATAAGCCCACTCTCACTTGGAGGTGGCATGGTCATCACCATTCCAGTCCCCTCAAGATTGGGGGAAGAGCTATGGACTAGAGTGGACTCAATATTATTCTGTTTTAGAGATATTTGGATTCAAGCAATGGAAGAAATTATAACAGTGAGATGAGGCCAGTGGCCGCTAGATGCTTTTGGGGTGGGGAGAGTAAGGGCAGTTGTAATAGATGGGATTTTTCAGTACTTGGGGATTGTCCTGAGTGTTGTTGCACTGACGGATATATACCATTTTACATCAGCATATACCATGCAGAACTGTGTGGGAGAGACTGTGACTTACGATGTGAACTGTGGTCTATGCTTAGTGTCAAAGCCCCAGGATGTGTATATCCATTGCAGATCATGTGCCACAATAATGAAAGATGTTATGTGAGATGTTATGGGAGGTATTGGAGGAAGAGATCATGGGAATTCCTGTAATTTTTGTGTTACATTTATGTAATCTATACATCTTTTAAAATATATAGGGAAAAAAAACACATATATGCATATATATATTTATATCATTTTCAAATATTGGTTTGTATTGTGAAAAATTTGATTTTATCCACAATAAAAAAAAATCAGAAAAAAAATATATATGTATACATTTTGAAAAATTCCACTGCCAGAAATTTTCATAAATATAATACAAAGCAAATGTGCTGATTTTGAAAGTCCGATGTGTTTATTACATCATTACTAAAAAAGTGATTAACTGAAAACAATAATATGTTGCTATATAATTATATTATATATGTGAGATTAAAGTGTATGTAACATTATGAATTATGTTGTAGATGATTCTGATCCAATCAACGTAGATGTCCATGATTTATAATTAAAATAAAAACATTGAAAGACATGAAACTAGGGGAAATATGGAGAAAGTTAGAATCTCCAGGATGTAGCCCAGGAGTCTGTATTTTAAACAGATGATTATTACTGACACTAATGTTTGAGTGTGAGAACCACTGGATGCGGACAGTCTGCTGTATTAAAGAATTACAGTTATAAAAGTGCTCTAACCTGGGTAACAAGGCAGTTCAGTTAGGCAAATTTGAGTTATCTACTGGTAATGGAATTATGCTCCATAAACTGTTTTGGGTCTTTCCTCCCAGCTCTTCTTGCAAAACCCACTCTGAGGCCCGTTCTCATAGCACTGGATGCTCTCATGTTACTCATTTTACTTCTGTGCAAGTTGTATACAGCTGGCCAAGATTTCTCGCAGCAGGCATCCAGAGGTATTCTGGTCTTGAACCTTGACTCATATCTGTAGGCATACTCCTGAAGGATCAGCATGCTTTGAGAGTCCCATCTCCTGAGCAGGGGCCTCAGCCTGAATGCCTTAGGCTCCAGGTAGTGTTGAAGCAACTTGCCACATCCTAGGGGCCACAACAGGTAGATCCCACCCTCTGATGAAACCACTCTACTTCCACCTATCTCATTTTTACCCAATATGCTACAAGTGTAACTTAAGAACTTGCTTATCTTACCTCACGAGATTATTTTGTTTTCACACTCTCTGTGTCTTTTGGGTACAGGGAGAAGAGGAAAGCAGGAACTTTCTGTCATTTAGAAATGTTTGATATGCATATAGAGATATCTAGGATGTTAAATTTATTTAGATACGAGACAGGTGGACCAAACACTTCAAGTATGTTCCTTGGCTTTTCAAAAAGGATTACTCATCACTTTACAAGATGCTCTGCAATTTCATCAGAACTGTATGCTTTATACAGATACTGCCTCAAAAAGAAATACATAGTTTGATGCCATGGCTTTCATTCTGTGTTCACCTCAGTGAGGGATGGAATCAAATCCATTATTTTTCCTCTCTGCTTTCTATGAATAGACTGCTGGATAGTTAGCCAAATAAGGAGTTACTTCTCTGGAGTTTGCCTTGCCAGAATAAAATGTTGTTAAAATGGGCAATATTTGGAAGCTCACTTTGGTCTGTCAAAATAGTAAATATATTGTGTAATTTGAAAGCTATGTCTTTTATACATCCTCTAGATATAGAAACAGAAAATTGGGATGAACTTAACAATACAAGTTATCGAGGAAGAGGTGATAAAGGTAATACAAACTAAATACAGTTACTGCAAACAAAATAAAGTTTTCAAATAATTTTCTGTTATTCTCCATTCCTATTTGATAATAAATATAGACTATCTTCAATTAAAATGTAAATGGAATTCATTGCAGGAAGCTATCTGGACGATATGTCATCTTTGAATAATTTGTTAACAGATACTGAACAATGGCCAAAAGAAAAGAAAATAGAATTTTTGTTTTATGGTTCAAATTATGATATTTCAGATCATTTCTCTTTGGAGCTGGGGGAATTTGATACTGGACAAGTTTCTCAGCCTCCTACAGTCTTCCTGTTCCCATTTAAAATGTGAGGAAATTAAAACACATGATCTACAAGATCTTTCTTGATCTCAAAATCTATGACTTTTTAGGTCATTGACTTTATCTTGTTTTTTTTCTGCCTTCCCAACCAAGTTAATGAAAGAAGGACTGATTTTGGACCCAGATAGGAAATTCTAATCTTGTTTCCCCACTTAATAGCCATGTGAACAGTGACAGGATACCATTATTTGAGCTTCTTCATGTGTAAAAAAATGGAGAACACTTACTTCATTAAATTAAGATAAATAAGGAAATATGTTTAGTTCAAAGTACAGAATCCTTTACTTATCATGTCCTCAATAAATTGTATACCTTTTGTTATCTTGCATCCTTTTAGAAATCGCAAATTTGTCTTTTAAATAAAATCTTTTGCCTCTGGGCTTCATTCCGTATGGGAAAAAAAAAAAAAAAAAAAAAAAAAGAAAAACACATGCTATAGATAGGCTACAAAAATATAATTTCCCAAATATATGCACATATACATAAATTTATGTGCACAAATATATGTATATACCCACTTGCAAAGATTTTAGAGTAGATCTGGCTCATAATTAATACTTAGCAATTATCCCAGCAAAAAAATCTGGTTTTTGTTCTTCATTAATTTTGGTGGTATGGGTGTTTTTTTTTTTTTTTTTTTTTACTTTTTGCTTATTTTTAAATCTCTCAACAATGAACATATTTTCCTTTTGTAAACTTTCAAATAAAATATAGATCATTTTTATAAAAAAAGAAACACTAAAGGAACACCATTTTAGAGAAATTGGAAATTCCAAATCTTCATATTTGTCTCTTACCACCCTCTTTCCCTTAATATAATTTTTTAGTGATGTATATCAATCATACATGAACATACATAAACTTGAAGCATAGAGCCGAAATCACAACTTTAGAAAATAAAGGAGCATAACAACTTACCATCGTCCCATCTCCAGCAGAAACTTGAATTTTGATTCATTTTTAAAGAGGCCAGAGCATTTCTGAAACACAACTAATAACTATTATTCATGGTTAAAATTGGGTGTACAATTCCTGACATCCCAATGATATTTAAAACAAATCTGTTTTCTTGAGATATATTTAACCAATATATTTTTTATCGTATGTGTACATTCCCTGTCCTTGGTAAATTCACAGTGAAGTACAATCATCTCTTCAATCATTATTAAACCTTTTCAAAAGCTGTATAATAATTATAATAAATAAAGAAAAACCAGAAGAATAAAGAAGAAATTATTCATCTTTCAATCCGTTTGTTGACACTGACATACATAGGTGATTTTATGGCTTTTCTTGAACAACATTTTTTGGTTATCTATCAGTTATATTGATATGTTATCCCATACTACATCAAGTGGATATAGTGAACATTGAATGGCTTTTTTAAAGCTGTTGAAAAGGTCGTTATTTTAAAATTATGAACTGAAACGAATATAAAATTGAAAGTAAATGTTAATTTTAAAAAGGAGTGTAGGTAAATTGATAATTCAGAGGAGATCTTTTACCAGGATTTCACAATTGGTTACTGAATGTTTAGAATGCTCCAGATTTGTTTCAAGGAAAACATTATTGATTTTCTGGACATTATTGCGCTGTTCATCAGTGCAGAGAGATTTGGATGCAGGTATCCAAATATAAATTCCTGCATTTGTGTCATACTGTAATTTTTTAGAATTTATTGGAAATAATATCAAACTCATTCTTATATACAATTAATATATACAAAAATGAAAACCCAGCAAATCAGAGTACAACCAACTCTCAGGCTCCAAATTTCTACTATGTCTTATGGAGGACCCTGCCAATACCCAGAAGATGAAAAGATTTGTAAGGCCCACAAGGTGATAAAGAGTGACTTTAATGTTTACAAGATATCATAGTTGAGAGGAATGGCTCCTAAAGGAAAAGAACCCAATCCATCAAGTAGAGTGTACCACCCTCCATTCTATGCATGCAAGATTATAGCCTCCAACAATGATGCAAACAAAAAAGTAAGACCAATTATAGAAAAGGGTAATTTCAAAGCTTCATATTTGTCTCTTACCATGCTATTTCTCTTAATATATATTTTTAGTGATGTGTAACACTTATACATGAACATACATAAACTTGAAGTCTAGAGCAGAAATCACAACCTTAGAAAATAAAGCGACATAACACCTTACAGTGGTACATTTTGCACATCTCCAGCAGAGACTTGAATACTGATTCATTTTTACAAATTGGCCAGAGCATTTCTGATACATGACTAATAACTATTATCCATGGTTCAACTTGGGTGTACAGTTCCTGACATACCCACAATTTTTAAAACAAATCTGTTTTATTGAGAAATGTTAAACCAATATCTGTTTTTCCAAAGTGTACATTCCCTGGTCCTTGATGTATTCAGAGTGGTGTGCATTCATCTCTTCAATCAATATTAAACATATTCAATAGCACTAGAAGATTTATAATAAATAAAGAAAAACCAGAAGAATAATGAAGAAATTTTACTCCTCACAATCAATTTGTTGACACAGACATACATGGGTGTTTTTCTGGCTGTCTTTGAACAATTTCTTTTTGTTTCATTATCAGTTTTATTGATATGTGATCTCATACTACATCATGAGAACAAAATGTGAACAAAAAATGGCTTTTTAAAAGCTGTTGCTAAGATCTTTTACTTTAAAAATTTGAAGTGAAACAGTCATTAAATTGAAAGAAAATGTTAATTTTAAAAGGGAAAGTAGGTAAATCTATAATTTAGATGTGGTCTTTTTCAATGATATCACAATTATTTACTGAATGTTTAGAAGGCTCTGGATTTTGTTTCAAGGAAACCATTCCTGATTTTCTGGACATCATTGAGCTATTCTCGAGTGCAGAGTGATTGTGATGCAGGAATCCATATATAAATACCTGTTATTTAGAAATAGTGTAATTTTTAAATAAAATATTGGGAAAAAATCAAACTCATTCTTACAAAGAAACAGAATCCATATATACACAAATGAAAACCCAGGAACTCAAAGTGCAAATAACTCCCATCTTCCAAATTTCTCCTATCATTTATGAAGGACCTTGCCAACACCCAGAAGCCCAAAAGGGAATTGTAGGGTCCACAAAGTGACAAGTAGTGTCTCAAATGTTTACAAGAATTCGTGGGGGAGAGGGTTGGTCATAAAGGTCAAGGACCTAATCCATCAAGCAGAGTGTATCACCCTCCATTCTATTCACAAGTGATTATAGACTCCAAAAATGAAGAAACAGTAAAGGAAGACCTATTAAGGAAATAGGTAATTCTAAAACATCATATTTGTCTATCAATACACTCTTTCACTTAATATATATTTTTAGTGATGCATATCAGTCATACATGAACATACATATACTTGAAGTCTAGAGCAGACAACAAAACCTTAGAAAATAAAGTGGAAAAACACTTACAGTGGTCCCATTTGCAGCAGAAAAGTGAATTTTGATTCATTTTTTTAAAATTGGCCAGAGCATCTTTGAAACACGAATATTAACTATTATCCATGGCTCCACTTGAGTGTACAATTCCTGAATTCCCCACGATTTTTAAAACAAATCTGTTTTACTGAGACATATTAAACCAATATCTTTTTTATCCAATGTGCATATTCCGTGGTCCTTGGTATATTCATATTGGTGTGCATTCATCTCTACAATCATTACAAACCCTTTTCAATAGCTCTATAATTATTATAGTAAAGAAAATCCAGAAGAATAAAGAAGAAATTATTCACTTCTCAATCCATTTGTTGACATGACATACATAGGTGTTTTTCTGGCTGTCCATGAAGAAATTTTTTGTTCATCTGTCAGTTTTATTGTTCTGTTATCCCATACTGCACAATGTGGAAAAATTGAACAATGAATGGCTTTTTTAAAGCTGTTGAAAACTCTTATTTTAAGATTATGAACTGAATATGTATATTAGATTGAAAAGAAATGTTAATTTTAATGAGAGTGTAGGAAATTTTTTAATTCTGAGGAGAACTTTTTCCAATTCTCAATTGTTTATTGAATGATTAGAAGGCTCTGGATTTTGCTTCAAGGAAACCATTCCTGATTTTCTGGACATCATTGTGCAGTGCTTGAATGCAGAGAGTTTATGATGCTGGTATTCATATATAAATACCGTCTATTATGACAAAAATAATTTTTAGAAGGTATTGGAAATAAAATCAATCTCATTCTTACTAAGAAACAGAATCCATATATACACAAATGAAAACCTGAGAACTCATAATACAAATAGCTGCCAGCCTTCAAATTTCTCCTATGGTTTATGAAGGACCTTTCCATCATGCAGAAGAGAAAAAGGGACAAGGTGACAATGAGTGACCCAAATGTTTACAAGATATAATGGGGTAGGGGAATGGTTCCTAAAGTCAAGGACCCAATCCAAAAAGCAGAGTGTACATAACTCCATTATATGTACTTGTGATTATAGCCTCCAACAATGGAGGAACATAAGGAAGTCCACTTTAGAGAAAGAGGTCATTCCAAAGCCTCATCTTTGCCTCTCACCACGCTCTTTCTCTTAATATATATTTTAGTGGTGCTTTTCAATCATACATGAACATACATAAACTTAATATCTAGAGCAGAAATCACAACCTTAGAAAATAAGGGGGCATAATACCTTACAGTGGTCCTATCTCCCACAGAAAAATGAATTGTGATTCATTTTTAAAAATTGCCCAGAGAATTTCTGAAAATCGACTAATAACTTTTATCCATGGCTCAACTTGGCGGTACAATTCCAGACATCCTCTTGAATTTTAAAACAAATCTGTTTTCTTAAGACATATTAAAACAATATCACTTTTATCCAATGTGTACATTCCTTGATACTTGGTATATTCAGAGTGGTGTGCATTCCTCACTTCAATCATTATTAAAACTTTCAAAAGCTCTATAATAATGATAATAAATAAAGAAAAACTATATGGTTAAAGAAGAAATTTTCACCTCTCAATCCATTTGTTGATCCTGACCTACATAGGTGTTTTTCTGGTTGTCTTTGATCAACTTTTCTTGTTTATCAGTTTTATTGATATGTGATCCCATACTACATCATGTGGACAAAGTGGAAAATGAATGGCTTATATAAAGTTGCTGAAAAGGTCTTTATTTAGAAATTATGGACTGAAACAGATATTATATTGAAAAAACTATTAATTTTAAAATGTAATGTAGGTAAATCGATAATTCAGAGGAGATCTCTTTCCATGATTTCAAGACTGTTTACTGAATGTTTAGAAAGCTCCAGATTTTGTTTCAAGGAAACCATTTTTTATTTTCTGGACATCATTGTCTGTTCTCAGATACAGAGAGATTGTGGTGCAGGGAGGGATCCAAATATAAATACCTGCTCTTATGACATATTGTAATTTTTTAGATAGTATTCAAAATAAAATCAAAGTCAGTCTTACAAAGAAACAGAATGTACATATACAGAAATGAAAACCCAGGAACTCAGAGTACAAAAGCTCCCAGAATCCAAGTTTCTCCTATGGCTTATGAAGGACCTTGCCAACACCCAGAAGTGAAAAAGGTACTTGTAGGGTCCACAAGGTGACAAAGAGTAACTCAAATGTTTGGGAGATATCAAGGCGGTGGGGAATGGTTCATAAAAGTAAAGGATCTAATCGATCAAGCACAGTGTAACACCCTCCATTGTATATAAGCATGTTTATAGCCTCAAACAATGAAGACACGCAAAACGAAGACCACTCTAGAGAAATAGATAATTCCAAAGCTTCATATTTGTCTCTCACCACCCTCGTATTCAATATATATTTTTGGTGATGCATAACAGTCATACATGAACATACATAAACTTGAAGTCCATAGCAGAAATCACAACCTTAGCAAATAAAGGGGCATAACACCTACACTGTTCCCATTTCCAGCAGAAATTTGAATTATGATTCATTTCTAAACTTTGGCAAGACCATCTTTAGAACATGGCTAATAACTAAAATTTATGGCTCCACTTGTATGTAAAATTCATGGCATCCCCACGATTTTTAAACAAATTTGTTGTACTGAGACAAATTAAACCAATATCTTTTTATCCAATGTTTACATTTCCTGGTCCTTCGTATATTCACAGTTGTGAGCATTCATCTCTTCAATCATTGTTAAACCTTTTCAATAACTCTTTAATAATTATAATAATAAAGAAAACCCCAAAGAATAAAGAATAAATTATTCACCTCTCATTCAATTTGTTGACTCTGACATACATAGGTGTTTTTCTGGCATAACTAAAAGATCTTTTTATGTTTATTTATCAGTTTTATTTATATGTGATCCCATACTACTTCATGTGAACAATGTAAACAATCAATGGCTTTTTAAAGGCTGTTGAAAGGTCTTTATTTAAAAATTATGAACTGAAATGTATATTAGATTGAAATAAAATTTTAATTGTAAAAGTAGTGTAGGTAAATCGATAATTCTGAGGAAATCTCTTTTCATGATTTCACGATGGTTTAGAAGGCTCCGGATTTTGGTTAAAGAAATCATTCCTGATTTTCTGTACATCATTGCACTTTTCTCAAGTGCAGAGAGATTGTGATGCAGTTATCCAAATATAAACACTTGATCTTAAGACAAATTGTATTTTTTTAGAAAGTATTGGAAATAAAATAAACACATTCCTACAAAGAAACAGAATCCACATATGCACAAATTAAAACCCAGAAACTCAGTGTACAATTAGCTCCCAGCCTCCATGTTTCTCATATGCCATATGAAGCAACTTGCTATCACACAGAAGAGAAAAACGAATATGTAAGGTCCACAAGGTGACCATGAGTGACCCAGATGTTTACAAGTTATCATGGGGGAGAGGAATGGTTCATAAAATTCAAGGACATAATCCTTCAACAGAGTGTATAGCCCTCCATTCTATGAATGCATGATTATATCCTCCAACAATGAAGAAACACATATGGAAGAGCGCTTTAGAGAAATAAGTAATTCCAAAGCTTCATGTTTGTCTCTCAAACCCTCTTTCTCTTCATATATATTTTTCATTGTGCATATCTCCTATACATGAACATACATAAGATTGAAGTCTAGAGCAGACATCACAACCTTAGAAAATAAGGGGGCATAACACCTGACAGTGGTCTCATCCCCAGCAGAAACTTGTATTGTGATTTAGTTTTAAAAATTGGCCAAAGTATTTCTGAAATACGACTAATGACTATTATCCATGGCTCCACTTGGGTGTACAATTCCTGACAGCCCAAAGATTTTTAAAACAAATCTGTTTTATTGAGACATATTAAATCAATAGATTTTTTAATCCAAATTATACATTCTGTGGTCCTTAGTATATTCACAGTAATGTGCATTCGTCTCTTCAATCATTATTAAACCTTTTCAATACGTCTATATTTATTATAATAAAGAAAGAAAAACCAGAAGAATAAAGAAGAAATTATACATATACACCTCCCAATCTTTTTGTTGATTCTGACATACATAGGTGTTTTTCTGGCTGTCCTTTGACAACATTTTTTGTTTACCTATCAGTTTTATTAATAGGTGATCCCAGACTACATCATGGGGACAATGTGAACATTGAATGGCTTTTTAAAAGCTATTTAAAACGTCTTTATTATAAAATTATGAATTGAAATATATATTTGATTGAAAGAAAATGTTAAATTTTAAAGGAAACGGTAAATCTATAATTCAGAGGTGGAGTTTTTCCATGATTTCATGATTGTTTACTGAATGTTTAAAATGTTCTGTATTTTGTTTCAAGGTAACCATTCTTGATTTTCTTGACATCATTGAGCTGTTCTCAAGTGTAAAGAGATTTTGATGCAGACATCCATGTATAAATACGTGATCTTTGAAATAACATAATTTTTAAATAAAATATTTGGAAAAGAAACAGAATCCACATATACACAAATTAAAACCCAGGAAAACAAAGTGCAAATATCTCCCACACTCCAAATTTCTCCTATGGCTTATGAAGGACCTTGCCAACACCCAGAAGTCCAAAAGGGACTTGTAGGTTCTACAAGGTGAGAAAGAGTGTCTCAAATGTTTACAAGATTTCATGGGGGAGAGGAATGGTTCATAAAAGTCAGGATCCTAATCCATCAAGTAGTGTGTACCACCCACCATTCTATGCACACTTGATTATAAACCCCAACAATGAAGAAACAGAAATGGAAAACCACTTTAGAGAAATAGATAATTTCAAAGCTTTATATTTGTCTGTAAAAATTCTCTTTCTCTTAATATATATATTTTGGTGATGTGTTTTGGCCATACATGAACAAACATAACTTGAAGTCTAAAGCAGACATCACAACCTTAGAAAATAAAGGGGCATAACACCTTACAGTTGTCCCATACCCACATATCCAAGTGAAACTTGTATTTTGATTCATTTTCAAAAATTCACCAGAGCATTTCTGATACATGACTAATAACTATTATCCATGGCTCTACTTGGGTGTGCAATTCCTAACATTCCCAGGATTTTTAAAACAAAACTGTGTTATTGAGACATATTAAACCAATATCTTTTTTATCCAATGTGTACATTCCTGGGTCCTTGGTATATTCACAGTTGTATGCATTCATCTCCTCAATTATTATTTACAATAATAATTTTTTACAATAGCTCTATAATAATTATAATAAATAAATAAAAACCAGGAGAATAATGGTATTATTCACCTCTCAATCCATTTGTTGACACTCACATACACAGGTTTTTTTTTTTTTTTTTTTTTTGGCTGTCTCTGAACAAATTTTTGTTTCTCTATCAGTTCTATTGCTATGTGATCACATACTACACCATGTGTACATAGTGAAACATGAATGGCTTTTTAAAGCTGTCGAAAAGGTCTTTATTTTAAAATTATGAACTGAAATGGATATTAAACTCACAGAAAATGCTAATTTTAAAAGGAAATTTACATAAATTGATAATTCTGAGGAGATCATTTTCCATGATTTCATGACTGTTTACTGAATGTTTAGAAGCTTCTGAATTTTGTTTCAAGGAAACCATTCCTGATTTACTGGACATGATGGGACTGTTATTGAATGCAGAGAGATTGTCATGCATGTATCCCTATATAAATATCTGCTGTTATGATATATTGTAATTTTTTAGAATGTATTGGAATTAAAATCAAATGCATTCTTACAAATAAATAGAATCTACATATAGACTAATGAAAACCCGAGAACTCAGAATACAAATAGCTACAATCCTCAAAATTTCTCCTATGTCTTATGAAGGACCTTGCCAACAACCAGAAGAGAAAAAGGGATTTGTTGGCTCACAAGGTGACCAAGAGTAACTTGAAATGTTTACCAGATATCATGGGGGAGAGGAATGGTACATAATAGCCAAGGACCTAAACCATCAAGAAGAGTTTACCTCCCTCCATTCTATGCATGCTTGACTATAGCCACCAAAATTGAATAAATATACAAGGAAGAACACTTTAGTAAAGGACGTAATTCCAAAAATTCCTACTTATCTCTACACCCCCTTTCATTAATATATATTTTTAATGATGCATACCTATCACATGAACATACATAATCTTGAGTCTAGAGCAGAAATAACACCTTAGAAAATAAAGGGCCATAATAACTTAGAATGATCCCATACACATATCTCCAGCAAAAACTAGAGTTGTGGTTCATTTTTAAACGTTGGTCAGAGCATCTTTGAAACTCGACCAATAAGTATTATCCATGGCTCCACTTGGGTGATCAATTCCTGACATCCCCACGAATTTTAGAACAAATATCTTTAATTGAGACATATTAAACCAATATCATTTTTATCCAATGTGTACATTCCCTGTTCCTTGATATATTCACAGTGGTGTGCATTCATCTCTTCAATCATTATTAAAACTTTTCAACAGCACTCTAAAAATTATAATAACTAAAGGAAAACCAAAAGAATAAAGAAAAATTATTTAACCTCTCAATCCATTTGTTGACACTGCTATATAGAGGTATTTTTCTGGTAATCCTTGAATAACTTTTTTTGTTTATCTATCACTTTTATTGATATGTGATCCTACACTACATCATGTGGACAAAATGCACAATGAATGGCTTTTTCAAAGCTGTTGAAAAGGCATTTATTTTAAAATTATGAACTATAACGAATATTAAGTTGAAAAAAAATTAATTTGAAATGGGAAATTAGGAAAACCGATAATTCTGAAGAGTTCTTTTTTCCATGATTTCACAATCGTTTACTGTATGTCTAGAGGCCTCCAGATATTGTTTCAAGGAAGCCATTCATGATTTTCTGGAAATCATTGGCCTTTACTCCACTGCAGAGAGATTGTGATGCAGGTATACATATATGAATACCTGCTTTTATGATGTATTTAATTTTTTAGAAAGTATTGGAAATAAAATCAAACTCAAACTTACAAAGAAACAGAATTCACATATACAGAAATGAAAACACAGGATTCAGAGTACAATAATCTCAGCTTCCAAAATTCTCCTATGGCTTATGAAGGACCTTGCCCAAACCCAGAATAGAAAAAGGGATTTGTAGGTTCCACAAAGCAGCAAAGGTTGACTCAAATGTCTACAAGATATCATGGGGGATAGTAAAGTTTCATAAATGTCAAGGACCTAATCATTAATCAGGGCATATGGCCCTCCATTCTATGCATGCATAATTAGAGCCTCCAACAATGAAGAAACACGAAAAGAAGACCACTTTAGAGAAATAGGTATATTCAAAACTTCATATTTGTCTCTCACCACCCTCTTTCTCTTAATATATATTTTTAGTGATGTATATCTGTCATAGATGGTCATACATAAACTTGAAGATAAGAGCAGAAATCACGACCTTATAAAATAAAGGGGCCTAACACCTTACAATGGTCCCATGTCCAGCAAAAATTTGAATTGGGATTCATTTTCAACAATTGCCCAGAGCATCTTTCAAACACAACTAATAAATATTATCCATGGCTGAATTGGGGTGTACAATTCGTGACATACCCATGATTTTTAAAACAAATCTGTTTTACTGAGCCATATTGAACCAACAGCTATTTTGTCCTAGGTGTACATTCCCTGGTCCTTGATATATACACAGTGGTGTGCATTCATATCTTCATTCATTATTAAACATTTTCTATAGCTCTTTAATAATTATGATAAATAAAGAAATATCAGAAGAATAAATAAGAAATTATTCACCACTCAATCTATTTGTTGACACTGACCAATACAGGTGTTTTTCTGGCTGTCCTTGATCAACTTTTTTTGTTTATTTATCAGTTTTATTGACATGTGATTCCATACTACATCATGTTGCAAAGTGAACAATGAATGGCTTTTTTAAAGCTCTTGAAATGATCTTTATTTTATAATTATGAAATGAACACTGATATTAGAATGAAAGAAAATGTTAATTTTTAAAATGGAGTGTACATAAAAAGATAATTCAGAGGAAACCTTTTCCCATAAATTCACGATTGATTACTGAATGTTTAGAAGGCTCTGGATTTTGTTTCAATGAAACATTCCTGATTTTCTTGACATCTCTGGGCTGTCCTTGAATGCAGAGAGATTTTGATGCAGGTATCCATGTATAAATATCTGCTCTTATGACCTATTGTAATTTTTTGAAAGTATTGGAAATAAAATAAAACTCATTCTTACAAAGAAACAGAATCCATATATACACAAATGAAAACCGAGGATTCAGAGTACAAATATCTCTCAGCCTTCTAATTTCTCATATGGCTTATGAAGGACATTGCCAAAACCCAGAAGAGTAAATGGGATTTGTAGGGTCTGCAAGGTGAAAAAGAGTGACACAAATGTTTACAAGGTATCAAGGGGGGAGGAATGGTTCATAAAAGTCAAGGACCTAATCATTGAAGCAGAGTGTACCACCCTCCATTATACACACATGTGAATATAGCTACCAATAATGAAGGGAAAAAAAGAATGCAACTTTAGAGAAATAGGTAATTTCAAAGCTTCATTTCTCATAATATATATTTTTATTGATACATATCAATCATACATAGACATACATAAATTATAAGTCTATAGCAGAACACATGGCTTTAGAAAATAAAGGGTATATCAACTTAGAGTGGTCCCTTCACCAGGAGAAATTTGAATTGTGATTCAATTTTAAAAATTCCAGGGAATGGAGAGGGCCTGCATCTGCAGGCAGGATCATCCCACCCACCATATCCATGGGATATAAGCCCTCTCTCACTTGGAGTTGGAGTGGACATCACCATCCCAGTCGCCTCTGGATTGGGGGAAAAATTAAGGACTAGAGTGGACTTGATGGTATTCTCTTGCTCACACATGGTGATTCTTGCAGTGCAATAAATTATAACAATGAGGTGGAGCCAGTAGCCACTTGACAGTTTTTGGGTAGGGAGGGGATGGGCAGTTGAAATACAGGGGCTTCTTTGGGAGTTGGAGGTTGTCCTGAGTACTGTTGTGGCAATGGATGTAGGCCATTTTAAATCAGCACACACCACTCAGAACTGAGTGGGAGAGAGTGTGGTC